>VXAV01006099.1:30389-156908 GCA_013399715.1 Alectura lathami | reverse complement strand
TTTTTTTTTTTTTTTTTTTCTTTTTTCTTTTTTTTTTTTTTCTTTTTACCTCTTTGGGATTGTGAAATAAGTGTTATCACAGAAGGGTATGGCACATTGAATAACTGGAGTAATCTAGATGAAGAACAGAAGTTACATGAGGATGAGTCACAGAGAAGTGCAGCGCTGTATTTCAAGGACCTGTGGTTTTCTGTAGCCCTACCAACACCCAGGCTGGGACTATTAGGGGAAGGAGGTGATTAACCCACAGCAGGGCTGGAGTTCTGAGTCCCTGAGCTCAGTGAGACCCACAGAGCTGAATTCTCAGCAGACAGGATCTCCAGAGGCCAGTTCCACCACTGCTCCAAGTGGGCATGACCTTGACGATGAGCCACGGGCTGCCAGCTGCCTGTGCACACCAGAGTCTGGTCCATACGGACAATGAAGAGCACCATCTGCTTCTTTAAGCTGCAGTAGACTTTCTGGGAAATAATTTGCATTTGCAGGAGATGTGGAACATGTTACTAGGTCTCAGCTCTGTACGTGTTATGTGTTTTGCAGAGTGCCAGCTGAGCACACCGGATTTGGAGCCGTTCTGCGGTGCTGTCTCAGCAGTCGTTGCGTGCCCACACAGCCTCGTGCTGTGTTTGCAAGTCACAAAACACCCACCCAGAGGTTCATGTTATAAACACACTGCTCTGGCAGGTGGTGGGAAAGACAAACCACTGTGTCAGGTACCCTGAACAGAAATAAAGACTCACATGAAAAGAAAATGTCTTAGAGCCACAGGGCCACCATGTGGGGTTGAGGACAAAATGCTGCGTAGCTTTGACATTCAAAAATAAAGCTTTTTGCTTTTGCTGTCATAAAGGGACCTTAAATTTAAAGTTTCAATTCAAGTTCAACTTGAAACTTCAACAACAGGGCTAAGTTAGTCCAGGATGAAATGAAATACTGACTTTTGGGTCAAACAAATTTTCTCGTATTGACCCAAAATGGAAAGTCCAGAATTAAATTGCCATTTAATAGACAAAAAGTTTTTTTTTTTATATATATTGTCTGCTGGATTCCTCTCTCCTCCTTCCCCTTTCTCCTCAGTTTTCAGCTCAGCCATTGAAGCAAAACTCCCATTATTCATCCAGCTCCATGTCAGCACCCGCAGCGGGCTTGCAACAAAGGTGGGGCAGCCTGCGCCATTCATCTTAGAGATGTGCTAATGTAGCTCTGGGGTGATAATGCGTGTGTCAGCAGGATAAACTCCTTCTTCTGCTGCTCAAAGGCAGTGCAGAAATGGGAGGATTAAATTTTAGAGTTCTGCACCGTACGTCTGGGGTGACAACACTCTCAGTTTCAATATCATGAGAGGCGTTTCTGGAAACTCATCCCACTCAGAACTGTGGGCAAAAGCACAGAGAACATGAAGAGCAAAATAACAGTGTTAAGTAAAACGCAGCTGAAAACCACGCTGGTCAGAGGCAAGGAAACCAACAGCAACATAACCCAGATAAGAGCGTGTAACAGCAGAGATAGTACAGATATGAACATGAGCTGTAACATCGTGTACAGGGGGAATTTGGTCAGCCAGGAACAACCGCAAGAGAGGGTTCATGTGGTTTGAGAAGGAACGGATGTTGTCTGAAAACCTTGTCTGTGAAGAAAAATGGCCTCACCCAAGGGAAGGCACTCGGTAGAGCTGGCTGACCCCAAATTGCGGGCTCGGCTGATTCTCACGTTTGTGTTTGCATGTGAGGAACTAGAGACAGGATGCTCTCTGCTGAGTGCAGGCAGCGTTTGTAATCGCACTGTGCTCCAAGGGCAAAAGTAAGCCATGACTTGAGCCTCCACAACTCCCTTCTGACCCTGGCACCCTCAGTCAACTGAAGTATGACGCGCTCTGAGATCTGATTTCCGCCATGAAGAAAAGACTCGCTAGAAGTCTAGCAAGATCCTTCAAGGCACCCAAGCTCGTGGGTACCCAGAGCCCGCCGGCACTCGGAGGTGAAGCCCTGGAGCAGCGACAAACTCAGGGATGGGCCTGAGGGACCCATTTTGAGTGGCATCTCCTTCTGATGCCTCCCAGGCAAGGAAGAGGTGCATTCTCTGCCCTCCTTGTCTCCCGTTTAAAGCTATCCTAACACGCACAGAGGGACCTGTATGCTCCTCAGTTTGCCTAGTTTTACTGGACTATCATAAATGCTATGGCCAATAGTTCGACTGTAATGATGCTTTTGGAAGTACCTACCTTATACCTAATGGCTTCTTGTTAGGCCAGAATGCCTTTCAGGTCCTCCCAGTCCTGCTGTTCCATGCAAGTCCCATGGCAGGTCTTTTGAACATGGAACTGATTACAACACTTTGAAGGGAGAGGAATGGGGAGAGAAAGAGTATTCCAAGCTGAAGCTGTCTTCCTTCAGCCTCACATCCCTATAAAACAATCAGTTTATTTTCCCAGTGAATGAGACCCCCTAATCTCATAAAAGAGTGTAAATCACTCTTTTCCATGTGTTGGCTGAGTTTTTTATCTGTGTCACGTGAATTCAAGGGAACTGCCTAGCTGGTGTGTTAATCAGACAAGAGTGTCACACTGAGATTTCTGGATGCACCCCTTTCTCTCTGGAATGGCGGTTTCTGTGCAAAATACCTGGGTTAAAAATAGGCAATAGAAGGGAAATGGTGGTGGTATCTGGCTACTACTGGGTATTTGCCAGTTTTGAATGGATATTGAATAAATTTTGGGTTGATTTCTACTTTTAGGCTGCAAGCAAGGAAGATTTCAGATGCATACAGAGATTTATGCAATCTTCTTTCCCTCAGACACATAGAAGGGTAAGGAAAGATGGTGGGGGTGTGAATGGACAAGGCAGGACTGAGCTAAATCCAAGAGAATGCAAAATCTCCAGCGATCGCTGGAATTAGCTGAGGGACTGAGCCCGTCTGCAGCATTCCAGAGGTTTAACATTTTACTTCTTTGCAGAAACTTAAGAACTCATTTCCAAAACCTCCCAATACTTTTGTCTAGGGAAATGATTCAGAATGCAACAAAGATGTGTTTTCCTGGCTGTCCAGATTAGGACTTGGTGGCATCAAGCCGGCAGATAGGAGCTGACCAGAAATATGTGCACAATAATAAACAAGAATAATTGTGCTGGATTGCTTGGATCCCTCTGGGTTAGACTCGTGTCTTCTTTTCCTTGAGAGATTTTTTTTGCCAGACACGCCCCCAAATAGCTCTTTCTTCCCTCCAGACTGCAGGGCTGGTTCTTGCAAGTTTATTGCAGGTTTCCCAAGAGCTGGCATTTTCCTCTCAGTACTCCCCTTCTCTAGTTACCAGAGAAGTGAGCTTTCTTTCAAATCCAAAATTAAATTTCCAGTCCTCATGGCTGTGGAGAAAAACTAAGCATGGCCAAACTCTAACCTAAAGTCAAACATAATATGATCTTTTTCTTCTCTGTCTTCCCAAAATAGGAGATCTCTTTTGGAGACTTGACTCTGGACTGTTGGTTCAAAGTGGTTATCAAGAGCACAGGCAAGCTGTCCTGTTCTTAATCAGTTTTTTATGAGCTTGTGAATGAATTTACACACCAGGATCAACACCTACAACAACCCTGAAGATGCTCAACATTCTGTGGTTCTCTGTCAGTACCAAATGGCTTCCCTCTTCCAGATTTTCCCTACACAATTCCAGGGCACAATGCATGGCAGTCACTACTGCTTCTGTGGAAGTAACCAGAAACAGTGGCATTCTTAATGTAGGAAAACAAGGTTTTGTAATGAAGATATTGACATGGTAAGGACAGACATCTTCAGTATCCAGACATGCCAGTATGAAATGTTGGAAGAAGAAGAAGAAAAGAACACTTAACAATGAAATACCAGCTGTTATTTTATTATTAAAAAAGTGAAGTGCTGTTTATTTGTGCAATCACTCCTGCACTTAGGGCAGGCAGCTCTACAACCACCTTTACTTGGTTCATTCAGCAGAGGGACAAGGAGACCTAGGATTTTGGTAGGGAGGGGAAAAAGATGGAGCCCATTGCTAAGACCATAGGCACAGAAGAGCACATGGGAATCCTGAAAGAGTTTATCCTGGTACTAAAGCTGCAGGAGATCTGACGTCATTAAGAAAGTGCAAGTTGAAAACAGCAGGTGATGGAATTTCAGACTGTGCTTATTGCAGTCGTGCCTCTGGGAGGTAGGTCCAAAGAAAGTGATTTGGGAAAAACATGAAGGAAAACCACTCCAAGGGCTATGAAACTCAGTGATACAGCTTGTGAAGCTGTGAGCTACAGCTGCCCCGTCAGCTTTGTGGGATTCCTTAACCTCCAGGAAAACATGCCCCACTGCAACCTTCCTTTCTGGAGAGTGGAAGGGCTTTGGGGCAGGGAGAAAGATCCCTGGAGTGTGTTTGGGAGCTGAGGATGTGCTGACCACACCTCAGGCTGTGCGAGGGGAGGTTCAGGTTGGATATTAGGAAAAATTTCTTCTCCAAAAGAGTGGTCAGGCACTGGAACAGGCTGCCCAGGGAGGTGTGGGGTCCCCATCCCTGGAGGTGTTCAAGGAACGTGTGGATGTGGCACTTGGGGACATGGTTCAGTGGGCATAGTGGTGGTATGTTGACAGTTGGACTAGATGATCTTAGAGGTCTTTTCCAATCTGTATGATTCTGTGATTCTATATAACAAGCAGCAGCTAAGAGTTTCAACAAGACCCTACTCTCTTCACACTGATTACAATTACCATCAATGTGACTATGCTCCTTCTCTCAGACCTTGGTCTTGTTTAAATCTTCTCTCTTTTCCTGTACCATATCCTTGCTAGTAGCCTCAGTACTCCTCTACTAACTGCAGTTACGATGTGCCTGCGTAAATCAACATCATCCCCCGGAATTCAGTGGCATTACGCTGATTTACTTGTGTGCAGGGTCTGGCCCTGCTGTTGTATGTGATTTAAACAAGATGTTCCTCAAGCTTAGCCATAAGTGAATAAATGATACTTGGCATTTTGGAGAAACTTGTGTTCACTAAAAAGCACTTCTTGTTCCAGCAGACTCACCCTGGCTGTTTATTCACTTAGTTCTTCTACATGCTTTGTCTCACTCCCCTGATTCCCACTTGGTACTATACTGCTTCAAGGACTCTCATGTCCAGAGATTTTGCTTCACATGTGAGCTAAATTTTTCATGGTGCCAATTCAGGATCCTTCAGCATTTTCTCTGCAGATATCATATCCTAACTGGTCTCTCGGTGAATCTGCGATTATCTACTCAATTATCTACTCCCAGGTAGGACTGAGCCATGAGGATTTGCATCTGGGCTATGACGTCTCTCCCATTCAGACAGAGCTCCCTCCGGTCTATTCAGAAGGCCTCCTAGCATGAGGACTGGTTTAGTCAGCTTCCAGCAAGGTAAGATGTCCTCCAGGATTGTTTATTCCTTCTGGAGAGAGGAAGAACCACAGCTACATTGAGGGAGACTTGGTAAGGGGCAGAGACCTTGTAAAATTAGATTTGAAATTTAAGGCTGGAAATACCACCCTTTTAATTCCTTCTCAAACTTGGCTTCATGTTGGAAAGAATAGCCTTTAAAAATCTGAGTTTCACGTTTCTGCTTTACAGTGGTGATTTTGGTAGTCTGCTGTCTCCCAAGTCAGGCTATAAAACACATTCAACAAGTATTATACCAGCTGTTTTGTTGCTGGAACTGATAGATATGCTCCAGATAGACTGCCTGAGTAGCCTAGTTGGCTCACAGCACTGCCTCCATCCTACTGCATAGGTGGCCGTCATTTACCACTCGTGGAAGCTCTCCTCCCTCACCACACGCATGCATAAAACAGCTTGAAATGCTGTTTGCAGTACACCTGCTGCTTCAGATAAATCACTCACCATTGTTGCATCCAGTGTTCCTCCTACAGAGAATTTATATAGTTCTGCATATAAAAAACAGCTGTTAGCACTTTGGCAGATATCAGCCCTGCCCTTCTCTAAAGGGGTATTGCTTCCAAACAGACAGTTTGTGTTTAACTTTTTCTTGCTCAAAGTTTGGCTGCTTGGGTGTCCTCTATTTTCCATGAGTAGATGAAGGCACTTCAGCAGAGCTAGCATTACTTGTTAATCTTTGTGGCGTTCCGTGGAGCCCAGAGAAATGGAAAATTCTTTGCAAAGTTTTTGTTCTTCGAGAAGGAACCGAAGAGATTTGGAACTGCCTATTGCTCAGCCAGCAGCAAACTGAGACTTCTGCTTCTCACAAGGAAAAGATAGGCAAGTTTTTATGTCAGTCTACATCTGACTTTCTGGCACTCTTTGAATCAATATCCCCGCCTTCTTTTCCAGGTTCACCTAGACCATATGTAAGGCCATTCAGTTTTAACCCTGGCTGAGCTCAAGAATTGGCCCAAAGTGCAGAAAAGAGTTGTAGGAGAGAACCCATCTCAACAGTGAGACTTCTGGCAGCATGAGTGACAGCACAGCAGTGAGTAGCTAGGGATATGCTTGGGTGCTCACTAGAAGGTGATGTTTGTGGCTTGGCCCAACCCAAACCAGAATACACCCAGCCCAACTCTGCTTTGCTGGCTCTTTGCACCACCACTGCAGGAAAACATCCCGCTGTGCTGCTTCTCTTCCTTTCTGCTCTATGGGCAAAATGATTCTGTCTAATTAGATGTCCTGCTCATGATCATCACAGAACATGGGGTTGTCAGCGTCTCATTCTGCCCTGGCTTCTCCTCTGTCCATCAGTGGCCAGCATAGCAAACCTGCTACCCTGGCTGTCCCAAAAGCCTTTGGGATGCTGCATAAAGTCACACTTTCTTTGGGTGGTGGTGGCTGGGAAGGAGGCAGATGGCTGCTGCAGAACTAGCAATGCAGAGTGAGGGCAGTTGGCACCAGATGGTTTAATCCATAGTTTGCTTGTAGAGGACAGAAGGATTAGAAGGATAGATAGGATTACGTGAAGGGAGTCACCACCAATTTCAGCCTTGTGCATCACAAAAATAGAGAGCTTAGGTGTGGATTCTGAAACCATTTAGTTTTGGAATGACTAAATATGTAGAGGAAGGCTAAAGGAGGAATGATTTTATGCTCAAAGAGGGCTTGAAAGTACAGAGCAGTCTAGCCAGCGGGATGACATTCTGTCAAGGTCTCCATCAGTTTGGTTTCTGTATTTCATACTCATGAAGAGCAGCATTTGCTCGTGCCCTGTGACAGCCTTGGCTCTGCGTGGGCAGTGCTCCAGGGAACCGCCTCACATTGTCTGTGCCACGCAGGCTGAAGGCATCGCACAGCTGTGAAGGGAATCCTCCTGACACTGATACTGCGGGTGTATCAGGTGGCATCCTTCAAAATAGCCACTGCAACCCCGTCAGGAGAACAGGAGCCAAGACAGCAGTGTGTTTTGGGATTAGGGATGAAAGGGTGACTTGTCCAATTTGCCTTTACCACTGCTTTATTTTTTTCTCTGCCATTTTCTATTGCGTTCTCCACCCCATGATTAGGGGCTTGGCCAGAGAGATGCCATGCACCCAATAGTGAAAATTAATGCAGATGGTGCAGGAAACAGTCTTAATGTGAGACGAGGGATGGGCTTAGACTGCATCACCCACACAACTGTTATCCATGTGGCTGGTTATGTACCAGCTTGTGTTGGGTCTGAAGCCTTCCATGCTGTGCTTGGGAAGAGCTGGAGGTAGCTGGACTATAGCGTGCTCTGTCCTGTTCATTCCCATTCAGATAAAGAAAGCCTGGCTGAGAACAGAGGTTTGGGCTATACCTGTCCTATCTCTAGCAAGTTCCGGTGTTCAAGCTGAAATCTCCAAGTGAAGCTTACTTGTGTGTAAACAATGGAAGTGGGACACGAGTCAGACGAACTCCTGAATTCCACCGAGGTGGCATTGTAGAAGACCTCTGAGATGCATGTGAAGGGGCCTGTGAGGGCGAACGCCTTCTGCAGTGTGGCTGTTCTTCCCAAGGGAACTTCATTGTTGGGTTTCACCTGTAAGTGTAAGGAAATGTGGGCTGCCAGATTAGTGTCATTTGTGTGTAAGGCAGAGAGCCACTGGGACAAAGTTTGCTGTCCTCTGTTTCTCTCTCCTGGACGTTATGTGACACTAATATTAAAGCCTGTGAATGGGGTCAAGACACTGTAACCATCTCCTTTGCAGCCAAGACCTGGGGAGCTCCATCTGGAACAAGCATCTGTGCAACTGCCTTTGGTCAGCAATGCTCCCATTCCTGGCTGCTGGGACCTGAGTGCTGTTTGAAATCAGGCCAATCACTCAATGCTTATCATTTAGAACAGGAGAAGAAGGCTGCTCCCTGTTTCCACTTGTAGTCACTGGCTGATTAGCCAAGTGAGCTATGCTAGCATGCCTGCATGAGCAGCACGGAGTTTTCCGGAAAATATTTCTGGAACACAAGTGCTGCTGGAGTGGTGATACACAGACTATGTTAAATGTTGGGGCAAGGGGCATTTTTTGCCTGTCTCTTCCTCCTGTGCAAAGCATCAAAAGAAATGCCACGACTAAAGAGTGACTCTAGGAGGAATGGCCTTAAATTTAATCTATGGTAAACCAGCTTTCTTCTTTTGAAGCTGTTGGAGCTAAATTGTGCTTAGGAGGTTTTCAGCAGCTGAATTTGCATGTCTCTAGAAGCTGCTGCCCAGTAGGAAAAAAATGATTAGAGCCAACCAAGTTTGTTTCTTGTTGTCCTGAAAACTCTGAGCTTTAGGGTACTGAAGCCAGCCTATGCAAGGTTTCCAGAGACATAATTCTTTCCCATCTTTCTGCATCCACAGTGAGCTGAAGGATCTCGTGAGGCTCCCTCCTCACGAACGCAGAGGAATACCTAACCCATGTCCACCCTGTGGTGCCCCGAAGAACTTTAGAGGCTCTGAAGCCCCTAGGCAGGAAAAGACACAGAGGAGATATTTCATTAGAATCAATAAAGGCTTCTTTTTATTTTAATTCCCTTTTTACATACACCTGTGGTTTGTCATTTTCCGCTCGTTACTTTGGTCCATACAGAAAGCAGAAGTGGAGGAATGTAAACCAAATGTCTGCCTGACGACACACAGAAGGCAATGTCCTCGTAACACATACAAAGAAATCACAGTTTTGTCCTTTAGTTTTTCAGCCTTACCCCTCTTCCGAAGTGAAACGAGGTTTTAAAAACCACTTCAGTGTAACTGCTTGTGTGGGAGAGGGAAGAACACACCCCAGCTCTTTTCCCTCCTGCTCACACTAGAAGAAAAAGGAGCCAACGTCCCCCGAAGAGATGCACCGGACAAATCCTGGCAGACTGCTAGGAATGGCTGAGTCCTTTTTCTAATGCCCACATCCCACTACCTCTGGTGACCACCATGGCTTGGTCACCCTGAAACTGCTGAGAAGAAGCAAGGAGTTTTAGCAGCAGATCTGTCTCTTCACGCATGCCCCAGCTCATGCAAATGGCAAGAGATTGACATAGTGTTTCTGAACACGGGGATGGGTGACAGTGCTTGGGTACCCCTGTCCTTCCTCTTCTGCCACCAGCTGACTTTTGGCTGCCACCAGCTCTACCTGACACAACCTGTCCTTTAGAACATCGCACCTCTAAGAGCAAATGGCTTCTTGCTCATCCTTCATCCTGCAGCCCTCAAGGAAGAGTGATTAATTTAGGCAGAGAAAAATAAAAAGGCAAAAGCTCAGCCTGGCAGGAAGAATCCAGCTCTATATTTAGGAGGGCTCATGCTTGATGCAATGCTCCTGTTTAAGTGGATGCTGCTTCCCTGGTGAAGTCATTGTTTTGCCTTCTGTTTTAGGTACCTGAGGTCTGCTCTGTTTGGAGAACATTCTTCATTAAACTTGTTTTAAGTAGTCCTTCATGTGGCTATTGTATCTATTTCAGAGGATGTAGATCCAGGCATTTTGGAAACACAGTGCACACTCATCCCGTCCATCTCAAACATCTTAATCCCATGCGTTTTTCAAGCCAAATACCAAGTCCTAAATCCCCACATATAGAAACTGACCCCAGTAAAAAACCTAATGTTGTCATTCATGAAACATTTTGAGGGAGGAGACTGCTATTCAGACCGTCTTCCAACCCTTGATCTCTGCTTTCTGGTTTCGTGGTGCTATAGATTTAAAGCAAAAAGTCAGCCTGAGTTATGGGTGGTTTGCAAGGTTTTGGGGACAGGGGAAGAGTGAGGTTGTTTGTTTGAATCATTTTCTTTTTCCTCCTCTGGATTTAAGGGTAAATCCCACTACACGGAAATCAACAGAAATCTTGGAGTTGGTTTCCATGGGGTCAGGATTTCATTCCATACTGATGCCAGCACATCTGTGTTGTTGCCCGTCACATTGTTTGCCCAGAATGAGCAACCCTCACCTTGAGGAAGATAATCAAAAAGCATCACATCCTTTATTTCTTATGCCAATAAAAAACAAATTCTAAGGTCGCAGGGAAAAGTTACTCTGTGGGACCCAGGAGAAAAGGGTTTGAATACCAGGTTCTTGTGCTCAAGTTGCTGTACTGTATATTTTTTTTTCTTTTTTTTTTTTTTCTTTTTTTTTAAAATCTTCATTACTTAAAGCTGAGAGAAAAAGCCAACTNCCCCAGAGGAAAAAAGAAGGAAAAAGTGCCAGTGAGGATGATGAAGAAGATTAAGTTGCCTAGACTTTGTTGAACCCTGCATTTACTCTTTGAAGGCGTGCACAGCTTAGGAGAGAGTGTAACTGTGCAATAGAACCTGCCTCTGTTAAACCTATGCTGGATAGGGAGGCCTGCCTGAAAAGAAGCCAGATTTACAGGATTCTGTAATTACTGATGATCGTCTGGGTCAGCTCTTCCTTCATTTTTTCTTTTGTTCCTAGCCCCTGTGCAGTGTGCCAGACTCTGAGCTGATTTCCAGCCCTGCCCTGGTTCACTGGAGTCTTGCAAATCTATTCCAAATTAGGACGCAGTTTGTTGTGCTCTTTTCTGTGAAACACTGCCTTTGGCTCGTTTACACACCGGCGTTGCTTGCCCATCAGTACTGAATGCCACCAAGAGACGCATTCAAAGCCATGACAGCCCCAGTTGGGTACAGTGACACACCACAGACACAAAGGCGGCTCAAGGAACAGTTCTGCAAGTGCCCCAAAGCAGCACTAATGGACCAACCTAGAGAAGGACACAAAAACCCCAAGAGCAGACCAGAGCAGTAACCTTAATCATAAGCAGGAATATGCAACAGCAGAATGCCAGATCTAACCCCAAGCCACTAGGCAATGGAGTGACACTGGGTGAGCTTTGCAGGTCACACTGAATGGCTCAAGACCTTCCAGGAGCAAAACATGAGCGAGTTCAGCTGAAGGCTGAAATGCTGTGCCAAGCTTTGCAAACCTTTCCCTGGTCCGTGGGAAAGGTTTCACTGAACCTCATTTGATATTTCTTGTAATGCTCCCCTGTGACTTCCATTAGCTTCTCGCATTCTTTTTTCCCACTTGCCTCCCAAATCCTGGCAAAATGTTGATATTATCTTGAACTTTGTAAACTGTGGGGCTAGCTGAAACGTGAAAGCTGGCGTGACAGCTTGGAGGATCTGCATTCACATGCAAGTAGGATAGAAAAGAAAAAAAAAAATAAAAGAAAGAAGGGACTGAGAAAAATTGCTACCAGTTGAAACAGCTGGGTATGGCTAAGCAAGTGACCACAGTGTATGGCAGTGGGGAGAACAGAGAAATCTGGACAGATAAAACATGATCGTTTTATGTGACGGCTGATGCCTTGGGTGTCATTTTATTTAATCCCAAACAGCAAGCCCAGTGTCTAATTCTTAGCAGAGTATTTCTGTAGCTAGAGTTGGAAGCTTTATTTTAATGCCATTATGCAAATTGTACATGAGTCCTGAACTGTGGGCTAGATTCAGATCTGTTTTTCCTTGGCATTCGACCGAGTTAACTCAATTAACTTCAGTGGAGTAGCTCCTGCCTTCTGCCAATGAATATAAAATCAACGTCAGGTCTGTTTCTAACTGTCCTGCCCTGGGGACTGGCTTCAGACAACTCTGTCCGCTTATTATAGCTATTCTCCCCACCACAGAAAAGCCACAACACCAGACACTGTGCAAAAACCATCAGAGCATTCAACAGAACCTGATGAAATAAACAAAGAATAACTTAGTATGTCTATTTTATTGTTTATAATTATTTTTATGTGTAAAGAGAGCAAGTCTAGCTCTTACTCTCAGTTCCCTTTTCTTAAAAATGCACCAGAAATAGAAGACTGTTTTGGCAGATCAACCTTTCACCTCTGCCAGGGTGCCTGTGCTCTGAACCCATCGTGATGGATATGATGTGACTAGGGCACTGTGCAGCTGATCTGAGCAAATTACGTTCCCATCCTGATGCTTCAAATTGGTTTTGAAGCTAAGAGTTGAGGCTGGCTGCTAGCCATTCAAAAAGCCCGAACAGGCATCCAGTTAAAATGGAAAATGAAGTGCTTAAAGGAGTTCTTTAAATAAGTTTTAGGGGATTCTTTCACTAGGACCAGGTTGGAAAAAAAAATAAAAAAGGAAGTAAATGTGGAGAACTCCAAGAAACTTGAATTAGGATAGAAGGATAGGGGTGTCCTCTCCACTGATGTCCTTCTTGTGGGCTTTTCTGCCCACTAGGGAGAAGCAGTGTCAATGATCTAAAATGGTTTCAGGTCCTGTCTCCTCTGTTGTTCTGGACCACCAGCCAGACTAACGCTACAGGTGAAGTGGGAGTCAGCTAGAATGCCTCGGTCTCAGCTTCAACTGCTGGACTTTCAGTAGGAGATCTCTGCTCTGTACTCTTCAGAAGCACCTACAAACCAACAAGCAGCCAGTGAAGGTGTTTCCCAGCGCTGAATAAAGAAGTGCCCTGATTAGGAGCCTTCATATACAGACAGCAAATAAACGCACGGCTGACCACTAAATGAAGATCATTAACAACGTTTCTGGCTAAGACTTCATTTTCTTCTTTTCCTTTTTTTTTTTTTCTTTTTCCCTGAATGAATGGAAATTCAATCTGCATTTCCCAGATGATTTCTTAGAATCCCAGCAGGGGATTTTAGTATCTTTTATCATTTTAGTATCTTTTAGTTAATCACAAGACTTTGCAACAACTCACCTCTGCTTACTTTTCTTTCTGACACTTCACTGAGAGCTAAGCTTGAGTTGTGATTTTATGAGAGGCCACAAAAACAATTTGAGTGCAACAGGCTAAGCCCAATAACTTTTACATAAATGGCAGGATTTGCTGCCTCAAAACAACATTTTCCTTTGGGCCAACAGTATTTGCTGCCCAGCAGGCTCAAACTTTCTCTTCTGTAGGCAAAAATAGGAGAGCTGCCTTCCAATGAATGTCCACAGAGATGGACATGCTCTTTATTTTATTCCCACAATTTACACAACATTATGTTCTGAAGGCAAATCCAGACAGCCCTGGCCAATCATGATGGAAATGTATTTATAGGGTCTTTCGCAAACTCATTTCCTTTACAGTGTAATATTTTTCTCATTTCAAGACACCCTAGAGGAACAGGATATAAAATCTGCTCTGTCTGGAGAGTGACGCTGGATGCTTGAGATACTCTAGCTTGCCAGGAATATCATATATGTCCTCTATTTACTCTGCAGAATGTGGCAACCCAGCAGCCATAGAAGTAAAAATAATAATAACAAAACAAATCAAAGAGAAAACCTGTTCCATTACAAAGGTTGTTCAAAAAAAAAAAAAAAATCAATTTCCCTAGATCTGCCTGAGGGTGCAACATGATTTCTCCCTCAGCAGGTGCTCTTAGTGGAAAAGCAGCACAGTGAAGGCCTGCCTTAACCTGCCCATGGCCTTAAAAGAAAGCTTCCTCACAAGCTGAGCAATTCACAGCTTGCAACCACCAGCGCAATGCCCATTTATGACACAGGATATAGAGCTGAGGAGGCACACAACAAACCTTTAACCCCAAAGGCTGGGAAAAGCTGCCCCAGATTTTTTTTCTTTTTTCCTGTTACAGCCACAACATCATAAAATTCAGATAAAGCTAGAAAGGGAGGATGTGAACCATGTTACTGCTGCATAACTTTCTGCGACAAGGCACAGACTGGTCTTCAGCAAACTCATGAGCACCAACAGGAAGAAAAATGCACATCTACACACAAGAAGCAGTGTTGCACATGAAGGGACTTCACAGGTTCATGCAACCTCTCTGTTAAAGGTCAGCTCTTAAAGTGCTTTCTCTCATCGCATGCAGTCCTATCTCAGGTGAAAGAAACATTGAACAGAGTGAGAGGTCCAGGTGAGTTAAGGACTGTACTGACCATTCTCCTCCTCATCAGTAATCCAACCTGAGGCTTTCAGTGAATTCTTGGTGGAAGTTCTTCAGAAAAATCACAGTGAAAAAAAAAAAACAAAAACAAAAACAAAACAACAAGAAACCAAACCTACAGCTGAGGTTTCTTAACATCTTGAAAGATCAGATTCTGAAGTATAGAAACTTTTAAGCCAGGCATTGAATTCATCCAAACAATAAAAAGAGCAAAAATTGGAGATCTTCACTCTTAATGCATTTTCATACTTCAAGAAATGGAAAATTCTTACCAGCACTGTGGATGTTCTGCAACTTTCAGCCAATTGCCCATAAACAAAGGAAGCCAGTCCCCGGCTGAACAGTTCACTTTTTGGGAGAACTTTGTCAACTGATTTGGCTCTAATAGATAAACCAGACAAGACGGAGCAGAGTCGAGGAATGGTGAGGGATGGGACAAAACACGACCTTATCTGAACCAAGGTGAAGCACTTGTCTGTCTATATCCAGGCAAAGAAAAAATGACAAGGCTGCTGCCAAAAGTCGTCCTTATGAAGCACAAGTCCAAGTGACATTAACAGTTCTGTGACCATCCAGAACAGAGGTAGATCAAGCAGAAGGAACTCAGGATTATTAGGAGGCCATGCTGCTGTGGGTGGGAATAGCAGAGGTGCAGGGCTGGGTGCCACCAGATGAACCTGCCAGAGGGTGAGATTCCCTGCCCAGGCCCAGCACCTCGGTGGCCATGGGTCCTGTGCATTGCCAGCTGATTTGCAGGATGGGAAGAAAAGGCATCAAAGCTGACATCACGGAGTAAGAAAAGCCAGAAAAATACAGACTACCAGCTCCTGCAGGCCTCTGCCTCCTCTAGAAATGAGCTCAAAAAAGTTTCTCTGCCCACGTGCTCGCTGCACTCCGACTCCAAAACCACCTGCTCCCTGTGCTCCTCCATCCTATGTTAGATGTGACCCAGGATGGGCACAAACCCTATTTCATGAGTACTGTTCCTGAACATGAACACCAAGAAAAAACGATCTATTATTCATGATTTGTATCTGAAAGGATAAAGAAAAGATTTCTTCCCCTGTACATCCCTTGTGCATGTAATTTTTACCTACATTTAGTATCAGTTTTTAAGCATTTATTCTATCCAATCCAGCAATGAATCCATTTCTGTTTACAAGGGGTGTTGTATTTGTTTATAAACAGTTTTATGGCTTTTGCTAATTCCTTGAAATTTGCTAAGTGATTACCAAATGTTGTTCATCTTGAGTTCTCTGTAACAAACACAAATAAATAGTGAGTCACAAGTGTTCTGGTGATTTTTTTTTTTGCTTTGTTCCAACAGTGAAATGATACTAAGAAATTTCTGTGAGTGAAAAAAAAAATCAGGAAGGTCATTGCATCTGCTTGGCAGGATTTAAACACAACTTACTTCAGCAAGGCTAGAAAGCCAGAGCCAGCACACTCAATGTGCTTCTCTCTCATCGGCAGCTCAGCCGCATGGGATGCTAAATAACAGCTGTACGCACTCTGGCAGCCGACTGGTAATAACTTCTGCCCCCTTTGATTCCCTCCAGAGGCCATGCCAATGTCTGCGAGGAAAAGGCGAGCAGCGAGCATAGCTGGGCTGACCCAGATTTCTGCAGAGCTGGTTGGCTCTCCACGCCAAACTCTTGCTAGAGCTGACTTCTCTTGCAAGATTACTTAACCTGTCAGTAATACTACTGTTGGTATTGCTGTTATGAATATTGTTGCTGGTAATAACAACAACAACAATCAATAAGAAAGCAGGAAAAAAAGACTGTGCTTAAAAACCTGACATTTCAATAGCTGCCGTTTGGTGGTAAATGGTCATGAGGAGTTTTGAGTTATTCTAATGATACAAAACAAAACAAAACAAAAAAAAAACAAACATCACAAACAAATACCGGCTTTCAAGGACTGGCTCACGTACGCCTGTAACTGTTTGAGAGGCTGCAGAGGATTGTCTCTAAGGCACCACATTCCCTACGAGGTCTGAATCCAAACCCCACAGATGTCAAGGGCAGGAGGTTTGTTACTTGACTTCACTGGGCTTGTTTCAGCTTGAGAGGCTGTTTAAAGAAGATGTGGAACACAGAAAGCAAAGTCAAGGTCTCAATCGCTCATCCTGATCTCCTTCAGCATTTTGGGAAAGTTAGTCCTCCATGGGCACTCAGAACGTGCGGTGGTGAAGTGACTGGATGTGTCTCAGAAGTGCTGGTTGGTGTGACCCAGCAGCCGTATCTAAAGGCCAGGATGGAGAGCAAGTCATTCCACAGGCCCCACCGGCATCCTGAAGGACTTCTGCAATCTGCCCCCGTGACTGGACTCTATTCCATTTCAGTAACAGCCAGATGGAGCCAAAAACGCTTCAGGTACTGGAAACTTGCCAAGAAGGATAAAAAAGAAACAAGGAAACAAAGGACCATGAGGGGCTGACTCTTGGACTGCAGCAAGGGAACAGTGATGTTATAATGGGCTGAAGAGAGGACACGGGCTGACCCAGCCAGAGCCCTTTCTCTGAGGAAGCCCATGCTGCAGAAGGAAGTTTGGTCACTGTTCCTAACCTCCCACTACCTGGCAATTCTGAATCATGCTTCAAAGCTGGCGGAGACCCTTCGCTGGGTGCTCAGCTGGTGTGACGTGGCCCCAGCACAAAGCACTGCTGGCCGCCAAGGGCTGCGTCTCTTTGTCACTGCTGAAGACACGAGGTGTGTCAGAAAATGACCTTCTGGCACTCCTCGCAAAAGCCACCAGCAAGGGAAACTGCACAGTGAGAAAATACTTCTGGTCTCTCCCTCCTGTAGGAAACAGACATTTCCTTGTGCTTTTCCCTTCTGAGGCAACCCCAACAGCATTCCCTCTTCTGAGCATCCATAGGAAAACTCAGTGACCTTGGTTGAAGTTACACTTGTTCACACCTCTTAGGACACTGGCTGGGTGTACGTGTGTGTGTGTGTGACTCATTTGAAGGATCTGACCACAAAGAATGGGGAAGTTCAGAAGATGCTCAGAAGGTGACCACCTATGAGCCATCCCTGGGCTTTTGTCCAGCAGATTGAGCCCTTGGATCTCATGAAGGGAGGTTTGCCTAGCTGCATCCCGCGCCTCGTGCTTCTGTGTGATACTCTTCCTGTGGAGGAGTCTTTCTCTTCATGAGGGTTTGGACCAGTGAGAAACAAATAATTCAGAGGGGAGAATGAGAAGAAATTTAAAGATTAAAAATAGTACTGAAGTTGTTTCCATGAGCATCCACGAAGAGGGAGGGCTGAGTTAGCTAACTTCTGAGCTGATTTTAGCCATACACACACACACACACACACACACGAGCACACACGTTGAAGACCTGCAAATTCCCTTCCCTGCCACAGCTGGGAGCAGGCAGGGTGGGCCCCTCTCCTCCACTGTATCTGGAAGAACAAAAATGTTGCACATTCTGATAACCACATTTTCCATCCCAAAATTGCACTGGTTTCTGGCTTGCTACTGGGACTCAGGTCAGGGAAAGGAGAATACAGCTTTCTGCCTGCATCCAGCAACCGTGGTCTGTTAACCTTGTCCACCCCAGAGGATCATTTTGCCAAAAAGTGAGAATGCCCAAGGAAAGAACATGCCCCAGGTCATACTGAGCTGTACATGTCGAGCTCTTGGCTGCTAGAACAGGCAGATACAGGCTCCAAAAGGGCTCGGTCAATCCCATATGTGTTAGCAGACAGACTTTAAAAGGAAAGAGCAAACCAAACCAAAGACACCAATGCCCAGGGTGGCTTGTACCCTTGCAAGAAGATGGCACTGTACACTCCCCGCAAGACTCTTGCTTTACTGGGTGAGAATCCCATCCTCCTTGGCTGCCCAAGCTCTCCAAAAGGCGAAAGGACCATGTGCTGCTGTGCAACCCTCCCTCTCCAACTCTCAGTATCTGTTGGTCAGCAGGTAGCAAGGCCCACGGGTCTGGATAGCCCTGCCTCCGTTAACGCCAGGGAGACTTAGATCACTGAGTATATGTGTGTGATCGACCACTGGCCACATTGGTGGCTCACTTTTTTTTTCCCATATAACTTAACCTCTCGTTCCACGGAACAGAGAAAATGCATGGAAACCCTTGGCATCCGTTGTGTGGCCTGATATTCTTTTGCCCACTAAATGCTCTCCAGGAACCTTTTTCATCCTTTTGCTTCTTCTCTTCCTCTCTTTACATTACTGTCTCTCTTTCTTCTTCAACAAGTACTGTGGGTCTGTCTCCGTCATAAAGCCCAGAGCCGTTCAGGTACTCCTCATCTTTGTTGTACTGCTCTGGTCCAGAAGAAGGCATGGAGTTTTCAGAAATAGAGCCGTTTTTTACATAACCTGGTAAATTCCGATGCCCATTGAGGGTCCCTGGTATAAGTCTTGTGTTGAGATGGAGGGCAAGTGCCCCTCTCGTGGCTACATTTGTGATGCTGGTGTGGGAAACCATTGGTCCATAACTGTAGGTTGTGCTCCCACTTCGTGCTTTCCTTTTAAAGTCAAGTGCTAATGTCCACCTGCTCCATGACTTCTTTATTTCTGCTTGGACCTGAGAGACAAGAGGGGAAAAAGAGCATGAGTGGAAGGAGAAAGGGACAGAGAGTTGTCAGAAGGAGGTAGTATCCACATGGGTGGAGAACTCTCTGGAGGGTGAAACTGTAAGGAACATCTTGGGTTTATGCTGCAGGACGTAAGGAATATATGTCTAGTTGCATTTTGCCTCAAAATCCATAAACTTTGGCCAAAGCATCCTCACGTTGGGCTATAAGCACAATTCTGTTCTTTCCAGTGTGCCTTCACTGATCAGTTAGATTTTTAGTATTCAGCCATAGAGGGAATTAAAGGAAACAAAGACAGGTCAGAAACAATCTGAAAATCAAAGCATGTCACAGGATAAAAAGGTCAACAAAGCTCGGCCTAACAAAAGAGCTTGCTGACTAGACAGCTGTTCTGTCAATCCACTTTTATTCCTGACACAGATCTGATAGTAGGCAGCACTAAACTGCACTTGTGCTGGGAAAAGGAACAAAAAATACAACACTTTTTTTTTTTTTTCCCATGAGCTATTCCCAGAAGCTCATTTATCGATGAGGGATTGATCTGTATGTCTTACATGACCAAAATGGGTGCATGAACTTTCTGTGTGGATTGACAGACCTTTCAGTGAGTGCAACCCAGGGCTGCAAATCCGGAATAAGAGGGGGTACACTGATGTGCATCCACCTTACCATCTGCATTTGGAACTAGCTTAACAAAGTTAGGACATAATTAAGAAGTTGATGACTCTTACCTCTCCATTGCAAAAACAGTATATGATGGCAACAAAAAATCCCTAGAAGGAAGAAGAAATAACACATTAATGTTAATCCTGCTGCCTTTGAGTATCTGTGCCCTAATGTGGTTGCCCAGCATCCTTGTGTTCCTCTGGAATCAATAATATTCATAACTTTCTGTACATAATGTGTATAGGAAAGCTTGCTTTGTTCAGCAAACAGCCTGAGAGACAGATAACATATCCATTTTCCTGCAGACTATTGACAAAGTAGGTGGACTAAGTAAACCCTCTGGGTCATGGTCCAGCTAACTTTCCTCTGCTCTGATTTTCGCAGCGGTTCTGAGGCGGTGATGGGTGCCTGGGGAAGCGGTGTCATCCCCCTCACTGGAGGTGTTTGTGAGCATTTGGGATAAAACATTTCCAGTTTTTCACATGTAGCTGGTCCTGCTGCAGGACAGAAGATGGCCCTGATGGGATCCTTCCAGCCCTGATTTCATGTGGAGCAGCCTGTATGTAGGGCAGAACTGGCTGAGTGGGACCAGCAAAAGAACTCAGATGTGAGAAAACCATCTACATTTTTTTGTTGACCAATAGTTTACCCAGATCTTGGTGGGGTCAGCTGTGATTTTATCCCTTCTGCAACCAGCAGGAACTGTGGAAGTGCACAAATACAAGCTTTGTCCCCACCTCCCTTACAATTTCCCTAAACTTCCGTCTGGCCAGACCCGATGCTCACCTTTCATTATTCACACTGGTTGACCACGATGATAGGTGGTAGCATGTAAGCCAAAAGTTAATCTCTCAGGGAAAGGTGTGCACTGACAACAAAACACAGCTCTGCTTGTGGAGAGTTGCAGGTTCTCGTTGTTGCACCTTACATAGGACCAGCCCTGAGAGTGAACCTGCATTTTGCCCAAGCCTAGAACTGAGGAATCAGTTCTAAGGACTGAAAGACAGCTTGTGACAAGCAACCTGGAAACAAATCTGAAACCACATGTCTCTGGGTCTCTGCCAGCTTCTATCTAACCTGGACCTACACAGAGTTTGTGGGGCAAGTTATCTTTCAACAGGAATATTTTTTTGCTGAACTCACCCACTCTTTTCATTCTCTGTTTTGCAAATATAAAACATGCTTGCTGCTAAAATATTGTCAAATGATCTTGTGAGTGAAAGCTGGCATACTGTAAACACAACTCTGCTTCCAAAGAGAACACTCTGCACTCTAGTTTCCCTCTTCCCTGTGCCGAATTTCTCACAGTCTGTCCCCATAGTTTAGCAGTTACAATACAGTTAGCACAACAGTTACCTGGAAAGAGTTGAACAGCATTTCATAGTGCATTTGAACTTGCCAAAGAATCCCTGACACTTCTGTGTATGGCATAGCCATGAAAACAATATAGTGAACGCCAAACAGAGGCATAAGGACGAGGGTAGATTTCAGCAGCTTCCTGTAGCGAAAGGAAAGAGAAAGTCACAGTGGAGGTCAGTGGGTGGAGTGAACCTCCCAGCCAGGCTGGTGCACCTCATATCTTAGGTGTCTGTTGTGCATAATTTCATTCTGGCTTAGCATGTCCCCTTGGCTAGTCCTGTATGTCCTTCATCTACATGGGCATTCTACCTGCAATTTCAAGCTTTCTTCTCTTACGACATGTGACCCAACCTAGCCCATCCTCCAGCATGTCTTAATGTGCTAATCTCACCCTCCCTACAAGCATGTCCCCCATGTGATGCTGATGTAGGTAGAGGTGATGAACTCTTTGAGATTTATTTTTCAGCCTCAGACCAACCAATATTTTGGGTCAGGAACACGGGAAGAAGGTGCAAGAATGACTGAAAGTAATGTGCACTGCTGCTTCCAGCCTCTGGCTGGCACTAAACCCCCTCACCCCTAAAGGGTGTTCTGATTCAGATTGTAATGTCTGGACGTGGTCCTGGACAATCTGCTCCAGAGGGACCTGCTGGGACAGGGGGCTGGACCAGATGATCTCCCTGCTAACCTCAACCTTTCTGCAATTTGGCCATTCTGTCTGCTTGTTGAGGCAGGACATAAAGATCCACTCTGGGTTAGTGCCTTCTGTGCAATGGTAGGGAGGGAAGTGCGTCGAGGAGCAGAATCATGCTAGATACCAGGGTGCAGTCTGGGGTAAGCCGGAGATCTCCACTCTTGGGAGACATTTTGGACTGCAGCATCTCCTGGAAAGCTCCTGTTTGAAGGAGAAGCACCAGACCTCTAGCAAGGGGTAGGAGGGAGGTACAATGAAGCCCTGAGTACTTGGCTGGGTTTGCTCCTGAGGGAACCAGTCTTGCCTGGAAGTGATGCTAATTGAAGGATTAAACCCCCTGCCAAGAGTTACAGCAAGTCACCAAGTGCAGGCAATTATTGAGAAGGGCAGACATCACTACCAGAAAGCCCTGGTACCACCTCTGCCCAGCAACTGCAAACCACTGAGGGAATTTAAAACATTAAGGAGCAGGCCTCATCCAAACCATAATTAATAGCAAGCTTCAGCCAAGGATAAATAAATAAATAGATAAATCAGAGCTCTGACAGGGCAGCAAAGGAAAACGGAGAGAGATTTTCCAGCCAAATCTCATTCCTGCTTCAAATGAAACATCTTGTGTTTGGAGAGTGAGATGGCAGCAATGACCTCATAGTTTGCAGCCCAAATCACTCTGTTCTTCCCCTTCTGCATGTGTTTGGCTGCTCTGTCCAGCTCAAGAGATTATGAGAAGCCTCGGGAGCTCTCAAGCAGCTGAGGTGGCTCAGCAATCTGCTTTTTCTGTCCAGTTTTGACCATGTTACAAATATCCTAAATTATCAAGAGAGAAGATCTGGCTGAACAAAGGAAAACAAAACAACCAGGGAAATGCCAGATTTCCAGCAAAGTTTCAGGAAGCACCCACTGAAGGACAGATTTAACAAACAGACCAAATTTTACAAAGCACAGAAGGGAAATAAATAAAAAGCTACAAGTTTTAGGGACTTCAACAGCACAAAAAATTATTTAGTTTTTGCACTGTTGGTTCAAGGCCAGCACAGTCACTTCCTAACTAGCTGAAGGGACTGAACTGCTCTCTATACTACAAGGCAGGTCCCATGGGTTGGACTGGAGAGGTTTAGGGGAGATTTAAACATCTGCTGTTTCATTCTGCATTACCAGGCACAGAAGACGACATTCTCCTCACCTTGTTTTGGGTGTCTACAGTGTAGGTATCTTCAGGTAAACCAGTCACCCTGGGCTCTCTCTGTAGTCAAGGCGGGGAAGTAGGGATTTTGACCCAAAAAGTGGGGAGGGTATGTGACTCACCTGTACTGTTGTCTTGAGTCACACCTCCCTGCATTTGTCTCCCGTAGCTTTGTTGCTAGGACTCTGATAATATTGATAAAAAGAATAAAATTTACCTGGAAGAGGGAATGAAAAAAAAAAAATGTTAAAAGAGGTGCAGCCAATGCTGGTGTTCTCGTGTTGTCCAGTCAGTGCCTCCCCTAAATGAGCCAAGGGGCTGTGGCCTACCATGACCTAGTGATTGTGTTGTGTGATTGTGCTGGAAGAGCTTCTCTTGGGACTGGCTTTCTAGCAGAAATTGTAGGTATCCCAAATGAAACGCTGACATCTGAATTAGCCCATCTGGGCTGACTTTTGCACGAGATTGAGTGAGCTGTATCCCTTACTGAGAAGTGCTGCGAGATAGGAAGAGACTGAAAGGCAGTGGGGAGGCTGGTGAGCAGACAGCTGATAACTGGTATAATCTCAGTATACAAGGCAGTGGTTACCAGGCATCCCAAGGTATGGACGACAGTTGGCTCTTGGTGTTTTTCATATCATCTTTATCACGTGGTTATAAATCTGTACTGTGATATGGGCCATTTTTATGGCCTCATAAACCTCTCAAGCTGAGTCGGGGCTCAGGGAGCAGAGTAAAATTCAGTTACACTTGTCTCTTGCAGCTAACGCAAGATTAAGGTCTCCTCAGGTCAGAGAAGCATTAGTAACACGTCTTTTCATGTTTCCATGCACAGAAGGAAAGAAGAACAAGGAAAGTCCATCAGGTAGAAGACACAGCATAGACATAACTAAATATGAAAGATCAAGAATACAGAAGGGCAACAAAACTATAAAACTTCTGTTATATATCTACTGCAATCTCTCTCTCTGGAGCGATGTTTATTGTGGACCAGATAAGGACAGCAGGCACAGCAAAAATAGGCAGAAAAAAAAATATGTTTCCTGCCATATCTGTGCTCAGTTGCTGAACCAGGCCAACACAGCCCTACAGGAACATGCCCATGGTGAGCAACGCAGGTAACAAGATATCATTGCACTCATAGTTACCAGATGTGAAAAATGGGAAGATTTTTGAGGGATTTTTGGCTTGTTGGATGTCATTGGAGTTTCATTTCACTGGGGCCAGGACCATACCTGTTGCTGCCCCAGACAAACTTGTTCTTGGGAACATGGTGAGGCCATAAGCAGAGCCACTGTGTAACCACCACATGGCTGCATGTTGCTGGGCTAATGCTGATGCCTCTGGGTTTCTCTGGAGCCTCACAGCAGCCTTTTGACTTCTCAGATAACAATATAGCAGCATTTCAAGGAAACAAATTACCATGCCTCACACAGGCTTGTAGATTTACACCAGAAGGGATCATTGTGAACCTCTAGTTTGATCTCCTGCAAAACACAGTCCATAAGACCTCCTTGTATTCATTTTGGTTTGAGCTACAGCAGATCTGGGTTTCAGTGTTTCCATGACGGAGATCCTACCACAGCCATTGGTAAGTAGTTCCAACGGTTAATTATCCTCACTGTTAAAACAAGTAGTTCCCTGAGCAGCTGCATGAACACGGCCCGGCTTGCTATGGCTTTGTCTTCTGTGGTTGGATTCTTTCTCCTTTAACGAGGTGCAAGTTCATTTCAAACAGCTCTCCTCTGTGTTAGAAAGGGGTAAGGTCACATTATGCCCTTTCCCTTGAAGGGACATTGGTAGAATTTCCCTCCTGTATCTGTCTGGCTATTTGCATGAGGTTTGTGGGAATTTAACATCTATGCAACCCCATTCCATCTCTTACATTTGGTTAGAATTTACTGACTGGCACAAAAGTTTTGTGGGAGGGATGCATAGAGCAAGAGGCAGAGAAGCACACGGCCTGGGGGCATTTAATTAATTTTCGTTGGAAACCAAAAATAAGCAAGCTTTGTTTCTCGTATGAGTTTTTCTAGCTTTTCTACCTCAACAGTGGGATGTTGTTCTGCATTTGCCCACTAAACTGAAGATGTCCAACCTTATCACAGTCAAGAGGAAAACTCCTGTGACTTTTCCTGAAACACGTGCTAAGTTTTAAAAGAAATTCAGACACTTGAATAATACCAAAGTTAGCAACAGAGTAGAGGGATTTTAAACCCCTCAGCCTCCAAATTCTCTGCAAGTACATCCAGAAAACGCATTACTTAATCCAGCAACATATGACCAGCCAGTGTGGGAATTGAAAAGGCAGCCAAGTGAACAATATGAACCCACAGAAATTAAACAGAAACAACCCACAGAATATTTTTGCATGGTAAATACCCGCGTTTGCAAATAGCCAGGGTACAAGCACAGCAGAGCCTCATGGAGAAACATTATTTTTACAAGGACGAGCCTCAATCGAGCTCTTTCTCCTCTTCTAATTGGGCTTTAAATTAAATGCAATGGGGTTGCTGGCATTCATCTAGATGAACCATCTGAACTTTTTCCCCATCCTCCTATTTCTTTTCCAGTGACCACGGTGTGGTCTTGGTGATTCGTTTCTTCCAAGGTGCAGAATTGATTACTAGAGCCAGGTGGAGAAAGGAAATTCTGAAGAACAAAAAATCCCCCTCAAGTCCAAAGCAGCTCACCTAATCACACATATGATTGTATTCACCTTAGAAAATTTCCTGCTTTTTATATGCGGATGGACCCATTTTCTTCTCACCCACACTAATCACACCAATCATCTTCCAAGTCCTGGTGGCAACGTGTTATGACCCCTGGGGGTTTCCAGTACCACATGGAGTGGCAATACTGTCTTGAACGTTTGCTTCGTTAAAGATTTTAGGGTCTTATCTTGTGACATCTCTCCTAAGCAAAACTTGAAGTTGCGCATAAACCCCTCTGCTATATGCATCTATCAAACTTACAGGCAGGTCATTAAACTGGAGGTGCCAAGACTTCAAACTGTTAAAGCAAGAGCTAAGAGGGTAATTAGAGCAGGGTAGCTCAGCCCCCTCTTTGCACTGTGTCAGCACTGTCCAAATGCAGCCACGGCCTCCCAGCCCTTGTGATCCACTGGTACTCACCACGATAGCTGCCAGGATGGGCACCTGAATAATCCATTTCAAATTGCCAGCACTCAAGTCCCAACACCTGAGAGGAGAGATTGACATCCCATCAGGAAACCATTGGTTACAAAGAGCAACAGACTCACTGTCTCCTTGGGCAAATCTGCTCTGGAAGGATGGGGTTTCTCCAAGACAGCCTGTTGGGTTGGAAAGCCCTAGCTCTAACTCTGCCTTCATTCAGCATCACCTAAAAGCAGTCCTTTTTTCTACTGTTATACCACTCAAAACTGAAACCCCTGTTAAATACATTTAAAGTTATGCTCTCCAGAGAGAGGAACAGCTCTTTCCACAGTCATCAAGACTTGTCCCCTCCGGGCAGGAACCCACCCTTTCCACTTCTTCACCTCTTTAAGAGAAAAACCCACACTAAAATTAATCCGGTTTTTATGAAAAAAAGGGAGGTGATGTTAGGCTTTGTGCTGGCTGTAATGGCCACATACCACACCTCCGAATAAGCCTGCACAACTTTTCCTGGGGATCAGTCCTGCCAAATACGTGGTGATATGGATAATCGCATCTTTTTACATTCTGATTCTGTGCTTCCTTCAACCCTGCCCTCCCAGTGAGACCCAACCATGTAATACAAAAACCTTTATCTTCTTTTCGTCTCCAGCCCTTATCCAGGTGAGGACTGAAAAGGCAAACTGTTGGTGGCATGGACGTTCATCTACAGTCTTCCATCTGCTGATGAGGGCTTGGACACTATTTCCTCCCAAGCATTTCCAGCAGCCATGGAATAAGGTCACTCAGTGTTAATTACTCTGTTTGAATTCTCTCCAACCACAGCGAGAGAAGTGCCACAGGCCTTTCTTTATCTGAGCCAGACAGCCCCCAGATGGCAGCTGCAGTTTACATTTCGTGGGCCAAAGTCTGCCCAGGCAACTATTCAAGGAAAGTGAGAGACAGGAGCAGAGAAACCACCAGTTCTGACTGAAAGGCTGTACGAGGACGAGACTGTGCCAACGCAGATGCGTCATACTTCAGTAGCTGTGCTACCAGGACTATCCAAGACTGTAGCTTGGGTTTTTCCCCTTTGGAAAGCAGCCTTTTCCTAGGCAAAGCCATCTGAAAAGTTGCCTGGGGTCCTCCCAGTTCTGATGGCATATTTCATGTAGATGAAATGTGTTGTATGGTCAAACCTGGGTTTGGTATCGAGGGCAAATGTGGTTGTGTTTGGGGCTTGAGAATTGGGTGCTGCGGATGCTCCCTCCACTTTAACGTTAGAATACGAGGCCTTGGGGTTGTCTGTATAGGACCTAAGAAAGAGCTGATTCAATATCAATAATACTGTTTCTGACAGTAGCCAGAAGCTGATATCTAAGGAGAACCAGGCAAGAGGGTAGTCATATTTTTCCAGAATATTCCTGCAACAATCTGCAGTTCAGGATGGCTTCCTCTGTGAGTACATTACTGAGTATTTAGTACTTCTGGAGGATTTTATCTTCCACAAGCTTGTACAAGTGCTTCTTAATACTATGTATTAAGAAGCTACTTAATGCTGGCAGCGAGAAGTTACAGCTTCACCTCCTCTGACCGTGCCGAACCTGCTGCTTCCAAGCTTCATGCAATGCTTTCCAGTTCCTCTGCCGGAAGGGGCAAAAAATTACTTGTTTCTACCCACGATCTGCAGGCCATTTGTTCATGATTCAGGCCATTCCTACCCCTGTCCCAATGTGAAACTGTCTCCTTCAGCCTCAGGGACAACAGCTGCAGGTGTTCACATTTATCAATTTCTGTAAAATTCTGGAAAAACAGGAAAGTTGCACCCACCCTAACCTTAACAGTTTGCTAAATTCCTAGTAGGAACTGATTCTGGCTTGGCCTAGTTCTTCTTCTTTTTTTTTTTTTTTTCAATTCACCCACAAAGTCACCTATGTCAAAAGCCCCACAAAGGCATCACATATGAAAGGGAGAAAAGAAAACCCAACGAGACTTACTCTGTGTCAGCTAGAGTGGCTCTCACGCTGGCCCATGCTGTAACAAATACAGCAGGGAGTCCTGCAAAGAAGCACAGATCAGTGGGGTGAGCAGGGGTGTAGACAACTCTATTAGCAAAAGTTCAAGTGGAGAGGGATAGAGGAGGGTGGAAGAAGGAGTTTTTAGGTGGCAGCAACAAAATAAGTCCGGGCGTGCCTCTGGCTACTCCTCATGTTCTCATGGCTGTTGAACTGTCAGATAGCTCCTAACTGTTCCAGAAAACTCTCTGCAACGTTCAAGGCTTTTTGGGAGAGAGGATAAGAGCAGTGGAAGGATGGCAGAGCTGTATAGGTGTGAGCTGTGCCGTGCCAGTTGGCCTCAAGGCTAAAACACAAATCTTGACCCATTTCATTTGGATGTGGCACTTAGAGCAGACTTACCTATGGGCTTTAACTGAACCACTGTAAAAACTGCACTGCCCTATGCGCTGTGGATATAACAGGTATTTTTTAACGGGCTCCAAGATATAGTGCCTGACTGATATATTGACCAGAACAGAAAGAAGTAGCCATGAGCTGAAGGAGGAAATTTTGAAGGGAGGAAATTAATTTTTTGTTTGTTTGTTTGAATGAAAGGTCAAGGACCTTTTCATAGATCCTAACTCTTTTCAAATTTTCTTTACTCCGTTTTGATTTTTTTTGCCTGAATGGTTTAAAGGCTCTGTTAAATGTGAGAAACTTGCTGCACGAAGCAGATAAATGCTGGAATTCAGGGCAATACTTGTAAAAGACTCTAGCCCAGGGTTTGCTCCCAAAGGAACCATCCTCATTTCATACACTGGGCATCATCTTTTCCCTGTAGAAAGTAAAAGAATCACCAATATCCAAATGCAATCTTCTATTTATTTTTTTAGGGTCCAGTTCTGCTTTATTTGTACAACTGAGTCCCCTACTGGCTTCCCTTAAAAGGCAGGATCAAATCCACAGTAGCTTCCACAAATTCCAGAAGAATAACCCCTTTCAGGTGAAAAAAAAATAAAAAATAAATAAAGGCGACATTTATCACCGATGACTGTAAATATGCTGTTCACAGTCTAAGCTCACTGGGGCTTGGTGTGCATAAGCACACGCTTAACTTTCAGCATGCACTTAAGTCTCATTAGAGTGCTTAAAGGCTTTCCTGACCACGGACGCTTTCCTGAGCTGGGGTGTAGGGCAGGGACGCCCGTCTCAGGCACACATGGACAACGGGGCCGTTATCTTAGCTGGAACCTTTAAATGCCATGGTAATATAAGAAAGCATAAATAATTAAACACAGAGCCTCACTCAGGTCCAGCGCAGCAGCACTGCCTACAAAGATACATTTGTAAGGAATGCACCCTGCCTTACAATCCCCTGCGATGGCTGGCACTGGGAAGAAAATACTTAACCTATTGCACTGGGAACCCGTGAGCGTGCTGAAGCTGAGGGCTTGGGGAAGGTGATGATTTAGTGTAACAGGCACCATCTATTTCCTCCTCACTGTTAAGCAGCCATCTATGAAATATACGTGCATGCTCTGAACTCCTGGCCGAGCTGCCGAAGGCTTAGATGTCTGTGACATTGCTGATAGCATTGGTGGTGTTCCCATTTACACCAGCTCTCTGTGTTCAGAGCCTCAGATGCGTGCTGCCTGCCTGTAAGACAGCAACGCTCACCCGTTATGGTGAAGGTCTAAATTTGAAAGATGGATTGTTTCAGAGATTAGATGCATTTGACACATACTTGTTCCTCCCTAGCCTGTCCTGTACTTCAGAAAGGACACTGCTCCCATTCCTACTAATCCTGTGTTGTGTTCCAGGTTCCTAGCAACAATAAAACATACAGGAGAAAACAATTATATCCAAAAATCCCTATGCGTGAATTTATTGTGCACTGCCACCTCACTCTGCTCAGGAATTCTTAGGGAAAGGATCCTTGACATTTTCTGCAAAACACATAAAATGAATTCCTGGCACCAGTTTTATTTCTGCTTTTGTCTTTGTGCATCTCGAACGTGCTTCTTGTTTTCAGTGGGATCATAAATATTCTTAAATTTACAGAAAGTGGAATGAGTCCTCCTCCTTTTTTTTTTCCTCTGTCCCATTTTTAGATTCTCTCTGCATCAATGCAGCACACAGAATTCAGGCCACCAGGTGACTTTAACCGTTTCCTCCCACTTGTTAACCCAGTCTGTCAACTTGCAGAGTCAGAAGACTGAGCTTTCCCTCCCGTCTCTTTTGCTTTCAGAGGGTGATCACTGACTCTTTGGTGCCTCCGTCTGCAAGCGATGCCCTGGGATGGACAATCCCTCCTGCCGAGTGCTCACAGAGCCTGCTGAAAGGAGACCCAGCACCCAGAAAACCAGGGCTGAGCACCTCAATGTTAGACATCTAAAGGTACCCACAAGCAGACAGGTGCCCAAGATGATGCAGCTCTGCAAGGAAGAAAGCCACTCGTGACTAAATGCAACTGGCCAACCCACAAGGAAGAGAAAATAATGTCTCCAAACAGCCTGTGACCTCGTGGGTGGCTTGTGTGTGGAGCCAGGTGGGTGCATGCGTGTCCTCCCCATGCTTAAAAACACCGCGTGCACGACCGGGCGGCGATGCCGTGAGTGACTGCTACAGAATCCACATTGTATGCGCTGTGCATTTCCAGTCCATACACACAGTGTGTACAATGCAGGTGCTATATAGTCAGGTATGGAACAGGCTGCCCAGGGAAATGGTGGAGTCGCCATTCCTGGAGGTATTTATGAGACGTGTGGACGTGGTGCCTGGGGGCGTGGACTTGTAGTGTTAGGCTGATGGCTGGACTTGAAGATCTTTAGGGTTTTTCCCAGACTGAATGATTCTCTGATTCTGTGATGTCCCCATCAGCCAGAAAAAATGCAAACCTCAAGCTAGACAAGGCCTGGTGACCTGGTTCCTGCATGCACACTGTGTGTGTTGCTCCAGGCACGTGGAAAAGTGGCTTTTGTGCGTGTGTCAAAGCTGCGAGTAAGAGAGGTGGTTGCAAATGTCCTGCTAGGAGAAGAAAGCTCGTGAATAAAGACCTTATGCAGGCCTGGAGAAATCTGGTCTCTGTTCCCTGCTGTTTGACAACCACCCTGTGTTACAATGAGTGTTTTTTCTATCTCTCCTGTCACAGTTTCCTCATATCGAACGGGACCTGTAGCACTTTCATATGCCTCTTGCCTCGTTGGGTATGAGTACTTTCAGACAATAATGATTTCTGTGTAGATAAATATTCGGGGCTTCCCATCACGGGTTTTTGGACCTGAGCACCTCTAACAATAACCCATGGATCTGTTTGTCTCACTCAGGTCTCCCTGCCATGCTCACTTGCACCGTAGCTGAAAGCCAGTGCAATCCAGACGGAGGAATTAACGTGGTGTGAAGGAAAAATGCCAGCGGAATCAGCTTGGATTTTCTGGCTATTGGTCATGCTTCTTAGACTTCCTTCATAAAACAGCTGCAGGGAACTTGAAGTCTGCTGGGGAATTTATTGTCGCCCATAATACCATTATTTATTTATTTTTCTTGGGTGCTGGCAAGAAACATGCTCCTTTGCAATGGCACGAAGGGCATCGCGGACTTCCACGGAGCCACGCTCCTTTGTGCCAGTGAGGATGTGAACCGAAAAGACCCGACTGAAGTTTTTGGGTCTGACATCAAAGCCTAGCTATATGTTCTGGTTTCCGCTGCAGACTGGAAATAAGCTGTTGTAGGGTGACTTTTTCTTCCCCCCACCTTGGAAATTTCCAGGCAGGATAAATCCTCTCTTGTTTATTGTTGCACAAGCAAAAAAAAATCCCAGCTTTTGGGGCAAACATCTTTTCTATACCTATGTGGAATGTCGTAACTATTTATCACCGATTCCCTGTCATTCATTGCTGTGGTGTGGGTAGGATCCAGTGCCCGCTGCAGGGAACTGGACTTTTTCCACTGACTCCAGCGGGTCTTGGATTGGGTTGCCCTTTCCAGTGCCCAAAAGCTATCAAAGCAAGACGTCTGTGCGGGTGTATGTGTGTACATTATCATGCTAATCCAAACAAAGCAAAAACAAATGCAACCGGAGGGATCCTATGTTCTCATTCCAGAGGAATTTAAATTAAGCAGCCTCAAACTTTTGGAAGCACAAGGATGATTGGTGTTGTGACAGGTGTGACTTCAGCTTTGTGGTTGCTCTGATAAAATGATTATACTCTGTCAGGGCTGGAAGAATTAATGAGAGGAACCCATGCCTGTCAGACTGTTTTCCTTTGGCTGCGTTACGAGCAGCATCAAGTTGGTTTTTCTTGTTAAACATATGGCATTATTTTTCAGCTGCTGCCCCCCTCTTCCAGAATTTGCTCTAGGGAATTGCTTCTTGAAGTCTGCTCTGCACAGCATAGTGCCATTTTCCAAGAAGCAAATTTTATGTAGCTTGAAGTTTTGGAAGGGGGTGCGGGGTTTTGTTTTTTTTGTTTATTTGTTTTGCTTTTAAAGAGAGGTGATATCTAAAGTCTTCTCTGCCTCAGAGAGGTAAGAAATGCCCTGCACCCCAAGACCTACTGAGTATTTACTTTCCCCAAAACCTACTGACTGGCTGGGACTCCACTTTGTCTGAGAGATGGATGCCCACTTCAGACTGACATGTTACCTCCCATCTTTATCACGAGGCAGCACCAGCGGTTTCTTGCCTGTGCACCACCTGAGGTTAGTAAAGGGCTTTTGGATTCCTCCACCCCGATAAGCATGGTAGGGAAGGAAAAAGCCTGGAGAGAGTCCTGCAGGATGGTGAATCCCTTGCATGTTCTCACAAAGCAAAGAAGTGCAATTCTCCCTAAATTCAGATTTGCACTATCATCTGGCTTGCTTGGAGCTCTGCTGTTAGAGACACCAGCTACATACAGGGGCACAGCAGAATAGCAGCCTGCCATCCATCTCCTTGAGCCCTGCCTAATATTTCTTAATGTCTCTAGCATTTCTTTCTGTGTCCACAGGCTCTTCCTAGACTGTGGGTACCTATGCCCTGGTTGCCCAAACTTTTGATTCTGCCATGGTTCACTCAGCACCCAAAAGCTTGTTCTCTCTCCTGGAAGAAGTCATGTCCTGGAATGGGGATTGTGTGGTGCGCTCATTAATCTTGTCCTAAAATGCAGCCAGGATGTGGCCAGGTGCATTCTGGGGTTGGATGCTGAGAAGTGGCCCAGGACCACACAGTTTAGAGGAAAACATAGATATCTCCTAGCAGGATTTTTTCCTGCTGCAAGCTCCGCTGTAGACTCACACCCCATTATTTGTAACTATGTTCTTGAGGATCATCTAACGTGCTTCCTGTTCTCCCTGCCAGTCCACATGCTTCAGACAACCGTGGGCAGTGTTTTGATTGTCCTCAGCCTACCCGCACCTCGTAACTCCTCGCAAGCCAAAGCTGATGCCAGAAGGGAACAAAAAGCACATTCTCATCTGAAATGCCTGTGCCCACAATGCCTTCTGCTAATGAGCACCCCCTCTGCACGCACATCCCTTACTCCATGAAAACATGCCCAGATTGAAAGGAAAAAGAAAAAGAGTGCTTCTCCACAAATTGCAGGCTTCTACTGATGTTCCAGCACTCGTGAAACCTCAGGGGCTTTTTACAGCAGCTTAGATCAGAGGTAGGAAATCAGAGCTGAGGTCTGCTGTTGGGAGGAGATGCTCACAGCTTCATACAACCTTCTGATCCCTCCAGCTCAACGCCGGTTTCTCAGCAAGAGGCACTTGGTGGAGCTGGGGATAACTCAGAGAGTGCACTAAAACCAGCTCATATGCACCCTGGAAAGATGGTACGATGTCTCCAAGCCTAGACTGATCCTTCCAGAGATCCTGCAAGTGCCACAGTGTGAACACCACAATTCAGAAGTAAAAAATGCTTCATAATAGAGCCCGCTTGTCCTTGCAAGAGCCACCGTGTCTCTGATGCTCCTGGCATCTCTGTCCTCTCCTCTGTATTTACATATGTGCACTACTTGCTTCGAAGACTACTGCAACAGGCTTTCGACAGATCAGCCGTAAGGAGCGGCCATGACTTACCCCAGCCAAATAACGTGAATCCCCAAAGATACTTCTTCTCTGAGAAAAATGCCATGAAGATGAGGCTGTGGAGATAGAGCCCTTCCACCAGAATCCAGTAGTAATTGGTTGCCAGGAAGTAGAGGAAGAAGGTAACCGCTACTTTACAACCCACCTGCAATGACCACAGAAAGACGAGGTTATGCTAGAAACATGGTGTGAAATTCTTGTTCTGCATAAATCCATGAGATTTGCCAAGATGGGCTGGGAAACAAGAAGGAGAAAGGGAAAAATAAATCAGAAGATTCTGTTTCAGGGTCTTTACAAAGAGGGGAATCATTGCAATAACAGAAGAGATGAACAATTGAGACGAAAGCTTCTACCCAGCCTGACACCATGTCCCCAAAATCAGGTGAGCATATATATATATATATATGTATATGTCTCATACACGGACCACATACATGCCTTTTCTTTTACTTTTAAAGACAAAGTGATACAGAATAGAATGATCACCATTTTTTAAAAAAATCCCCATCCAGATTGAATAATAACTTCTGTATTCACAAAACGCTCACCATCTACCTCCACCCAGAGAGTATCAGGCAATAACTGCAAAGCTTCCACTCCGTTTGGAAACAAAGGAAATATATTAATTACTGCCTTAATCACTTGTTTGCCTTTCAACTCATCAGAATGGGAAATGCTATTTAACTGCTAATATTCCTAATAATGACTCCAGCCTAAGGAGAAACAGAAAACAATGCAATTAAATATTTTGTGTTCTTTTCAACAAGGGAGGGCACTGAAGTGAGCTGAGCACTCCAGCCAGAGACTCGCCAAATTAATGGAATGGATTTCTGCAATGGGAAGAAAACATGATTACAAATTTCAGTTTAGGGGGACTTGGGCATACAGCAGACAATTTGCTTATGCTGATTTTATACATGACCTTCCTTGTCTGTAACCTGAAACAACCTTGAGGGATGCCCCAAAGCAGAACATAACCGGCCAAGTGTGTGTAAAGGGCTCTGTGAAATAGAAGCTCATCTTAGTTGGCCATTTCCAGAGTGGGGTCCCAACCCAAAGCCACCAGGCACAGCTCCCTGACGGGGTCTGTGGCATGACAGCTGTCTTTGGAGAAGCAGTTAGGGATGTCTGCTGCAGGACAACTGCTGTGATTATTGCCACTGTTCAGACAATAGCTGTGTTTGTGGCCAGGTCCCTGGTAGCAGAGTGGGCTGTGAAACACTCTTCAGAAGCCAAATAAATACACAGGCAAAAAGCTTGTGATGTGAGCTGTGGTGTTCCTGTGGTAGAGCTTCTACTAGCATGTTTGAGCTAGCTCCATATTTATTTTATTTTATTTTATCCGTTGAATTTAATCCTTGATCTTAACAGCAAAAGTCTTCCCCCTGCCTCTGCAGCATCCAGCAGTTTGTGGATGACCAGCTACCATGGGAGATCTACGGTGAGAACAGCGACAAGGAGAGCAGACAGCTCCATCAGGTTGGGGAACTTTGAAATCTGAGGGCAGGCTTCACCCCCATAAGCACATGGACAATGCAGGTGTCGTCTCCATCTAAGGTGGCTTTAGCCATCTGAGGTGGCTAAAGTCAATGAAGATGTGTCCTTTGCAGACGTCTGCTTTTATGCAGAGCAATGCTGTCCTTTCTCTTCTTGTGACAACACGTAATCCCTCCACGGTACCTTCTAAAGAGTCTTTTATCAGAGATGGGAGTGATAAACCATAACAGGAGCAACCAGCTGTGGTTTGATGGAAAGCAACAGTGAGGTGAGATGTCTGCTGTTGACCTCCTTCCTCACAAGCCACCTCTGCTTCAGCCCTGGAATCAGGGCCAAAAGTCTTCCAAGACACATTGAACCAAGGTTTTGCTCTGTCCTAGGTGTCAGTCTGATGGCACCAATGTTACAGCACAATAATGCTCCTATGGTTTGTACAGAGCGGAGCTCCAAGTGGAAATCAGTGAAATACCCTCTGCAGTGCAAATTTGTAAAGATTCAACACCTTGCTAAAAGGGATGAAGTATTGGACAGAAGGGGCAGAGGCATGAGGCTGCTCTGGTGATACTCACAAACTGGGACTTATCTGCTGGAGGTGCTTCAGTAATGGATTTCAGATCTTCCTCAGAGATCCGCTCCATCTCCTCCAAAGCTGACCCAGAGTACAAGACCGCGTCCTTCACGAAGATGCTCATGGCTCTCAGCATGAAGGAGACAAACAGGTGCATGTGGATGTAGTTTCTAGTGCAGTGCAAACGCCTGGCGTGGAGGAAACAGAAAGGTTGGAGCAGGTTAGACTGCTGGACAGATTAAAGGAGAGCCCCAGCTCCTCTCATCAGCGCTGTGTGACCTTCAGCAGTGCTAGTGCCATTGCTGCCCTGTGCTCACAGCTCACCCACGAGGTTGGTAAATGAGTTAAATCCTTCCCCAAGGGTTTGGTTGAAGCACAATGCCACTGACTTTGCATTAGGACAACATTTTGCCTATACTCATTTAAGCTCCTTTTTTTTTCTAACTGGGAACTTTTGGCAAGAAGTAAAGCAAAATACATTTTGCTTGTATTGAGCCCAGGAAGCGAGTTTGCCTGCAGTGGGCTGAGTGCAGTGAGTCTACACCTAGAGGATGGTGTGTGCAGTGCACAAGTAACTGGAGGCTGCCTGGAGGGCATGTGATGTGCAATCCACGCTCCTCGTGTGCAAATCAGGAGCTCAGTGAGTGTGCAGTGTGTGTGGACCCAATATGCAGCACATGTGGGATCAGCCTGCACCTGCAGGACACGGTGTACGCAGCACCCATGCACCCAGGGCAGTGGTACGTGCACGGGGTGTGCACATCTGAAATACAGATGAATTTCTGTGAGTGCAGTGGGCGAGCAGTTCTTGTGCGGGGGATGAGCAGTGAGCATGCATCCAGGGTGCAGCACACGTTCAGGGAAGGTTCATCACGTGTGCCGTGCCCACGCAGTGAGCCAACATCGGCTATGCTGTGTGTGCAGGGCATGAGCATCCTTGCGGCATAAATTGCTTTTTTTTAATGCCCACGCCAAATTCCATCCTGGGATTAGTACCTATACTGCTGGGCTGTTTCGTCTGGTTGCCATTAGAGACACTATCCATGGGTTGGACAAGTTGAGCAGTTTTTGGGCTCCACACCAGCAATGGCTGCATTGCAGCTGCAGGTGAATGACCCCACAAATACTGATTGTAAAGCGCTTTAAGATCCTTTTGGGGGAAAAGCTGGACGGTACAAAGTGAATTAGACACATATCTATGAGGTGTGTTTGAGAAAGAATGATCCTGTCTTTGGGGAGAAGGATGAGCTACGTGATCTGCTGGGGCCCCTTTCCTCCCTCTTCTTCTATGGCTCTGGCACCTGGTTAGCCATGCATGAATCAATGAACGGGTTTACACTTTCTTAAATCCCCAGCTCTAACATCAGAAACAAAAATATAATAATTGCACCAATAAAAGATATATCTTCTTCTTTTTTGGGGGGAGCTTGTCACAATAATAACTGTTTTTTCCTGTACTATGATAGTACAAATTAAGCCAAGTGGAATTGTCGAGGTTTAAATGAAGCCAGGCTTTGGTCCCCGGATTTCAAACGTAGCCAGTGAATCTCTGGATTATGTGTTAACGGGAATGAAATCTGGCTTGCTCTCTGCTGCTGCTTTGATCCTTGGGGCAAAAGGCTCTAGCAGTCTTAGGCTGGGCTGTGAGGTGCTCTGATGAGGTGAAGCCTCCTGCAGCTCTGAGCACTCATGCATACGTGGACATTAAATATTTTATCAACCTTGCCAGTGTCCTGTAGGAAATGGAACAGGGGAGAAGGGCTGAGACAACAGGAGGGCGGTGGTCTTTGTGGCATATGGCTGGGTTTTGGGATCATGCCAAGTGCCTGCAGGAGGGGTCTGCAGCCCCCCTTGCCTTTTGTGTCTCACAGGTTCAGGCACCTGGCTAATCTGCTATCCAAGCAAACCCTTCCAGCCTCCTTTATCTCACTGCAGAGAGATCTGAGCACTTACAGAGCCAAAGGGCACACATTTTATTCCCAGCGGTATGTGTCTGGGGCTTCTGCTCACATGGTGGCTGCTGCTGGGTTCATGGGCAGGCACCACAAGGCTGTTTGCTGCGTGGAGAATTTCCCTTTGCAGCTGTTGTCTGGGTCCTGCTGTCTGCTATGAGAAGTTATTGCCAGCAGCCAAATGGGGGAAAATATGGGGCTTGTGGCACCGGGCTCTGGGGGTTTGGGCCCTGCTCTACCTGCTCACCAGATATGGCTGCCCAAATGACTAACCTCTAGCTGTGAGTGAGACTTCTTGCCCCTCCCTTGATCACGACAGCAGCAAGAAGGTGTAAAACCCAGCTCAATGGGCTGGATGGGGCAGGTTCAAAATGATATTTAGAGACCTACATCCCTTGGATCATGGAAAGGGTGAGCAGAAAATTAGAGTTAGAAGAGTGAGTGGTCATTTCTAGCTACCTAGATACAGCAGCAGGATGGGAAGATTGGAGGACTCTGTCCAGGGCTTTTGTATGGCCAGGGTCCCTTCAACCAGTCCCTCCTCATTAATATTTGGGTTTAGAGTAGAATTCCCCTTATGAAGCCTTGGTCATCTAAAAACTAGCCACCTCAATCTAAGGAAAGTTAGGGACAGAAAACCCTAGGTGGTCTTCCAAGTGAGACAAGTCTCTTCCTGGAGGTGCTTCTCTTCCCATTTCCTGGAAAGCTGGTCTAGAAAACTCCATTGCAGACAAAGGGAAGAAGTTCAGACATCCCTCCCCTCATCCCCCAGAAGTTTGACCTAAGTGGCACTAACACAGCCCAAAGCACAGACGCAACCCCCAGTTTTATCCTTTAGGAAAGCCCAAGGACTTCCAGTCCAGCGACAACTTGCTTAGGTAAAAACAGAGCCGCCTACCTGAAGTATCCCAGGATAAGGACAGCAACTGTGAGGGATCCCAGAGAGATGGAGTATCCAACAGTATAAATCAAATAGAGGCGATCAAAGACCTCCTGCAGTACAAACGATGGAAAAAATAGCGTCACATTAGAACGCGTCCTCCTGCATCGTAACACATCCACGGTAGCAGTAGAGATTCGGGCTGTTGTACGTGCTGGGGGTGTAGAGATCTGGGCTTGGGAAACCTCAGGCAATCACACCTGATGTCATCTTTTGGGCATAAGAGTAGCTTGGAAAGTGGAATTCCTGAGTGGAATTCCATACTTTCCTAATGGCTGGGGGGAGCTGTGACTTTTGCAATGGAATGATGAAGAAGGTGGGCTGCACCCCCACATGGGAGCTCTGCAGCATTTTCATCCCAAAGGAACCCAAAGCGCCTTACAAACTCTCAGCCAAATCCAGAAATCTCTTGGCAGTTTTTGCTCAAATAAAATGCCCCCTGACTTGGGATTTTTGCTGGAACAGCAAAATTTAGCTGTAGGGTTGCGCCATACCATTGCTGATCGGCTGATGGCCAGGCTGGTGGAGTGTCAACTCACCGCAGAAAACATGGGCATATTTTTGGCTCAGGGAAGTGAGAAGAAATCACTTGCATTTGTTGATTTTCTTTTTGTTTTTAATCAAAAGCATCCTATGACTGCGGTTATCCAACGCAGACACAACTTTAGCTTGCCAAAGTCCCACTGGAAAGTGTCCTGTCACATGAGAACTCATAGCAATTAATCCTGCAGGATGTCTTAGCTCTCTTGGCCCTCTATATTTTAGAGCTGGGCTTAGAAACCCTCAGCTTTCCGTTACATATTGAGATGTTTTTCTTCATCCTGTAGCTGGGGCATGTGGCATGTGGCATGTTGGGGATTACTGAACATCTGCCTATGAAGGGTTAAAATGCCTGCCACCATCCTGGTTTGTACTGCTTTTCATCGTCTGAACTTAGAAATAAACTCCAAAGAAACCAACCAATTCAGCATCTTTCTCCTCGCCCCCTCCTCCCTTCCCCTCCCGCCTTTCCCTCACCCCACCCGCTGGGTTGCAATAACATTCGTAACACTGGGTTCTGAATGACAGCTCTGATTTTGATTTGAGGCTAGAAACGCTGTCCTGGAATGCAAAACCTCAGCCCTATTACATCAGAATCCCCAGATATATGAATGTTTCTTTGCGGTTTCCATTGGTAGAGTGGTGTGCTTGCCAATATTAATCCAGTGTGGATGTGTGTGCATGTATATATGTATACGAGGGAGCAGTAGGCACTAAAAAGTGAATGCGAGCAGGCTAGAGAGTTTTAGGGAAAAAAAAAAAAAAATTAGCTTTTTCCCCTCAGGGCTTGGTGCACTTTTCCAACTGCCAAACTGGGATCTTCTTTGAACTGGAAAACATTTGCCTCCATGCTGAACGTTTTTTAAAAAAATTGTTACTCCAAGTTTTGGATTCTGGGTAATCTGGCAATTCAGAGGCGTTACTACGCCCAGCTGAACAAAAGTGTCCCTGAGCCCCATTCAGAAATTTAACCGGAAAGATCCACGTTCCTATCAGACAACGACACCATTGTAGCAGCAATGGCCTTGGGAAGGGCCTGCTGATTGGCTGGCAGGACATTTTCGGAGGTTGTGGTTAACTCCTCTGATTAACCACAGGGCCTCTTTTTGAAAGGATTTCAATTCAGAACTGCCAAGACATACACATGCGTGCTTGCATGCACGCTGCTGTGCCTGCTTACAGATATAGGTGCTGCAAATCGTGCCCAGTGTCACAATGGGGATCCTTCAGGGAAGGCAATTATTTGGATGGGGTGCTTAGGTCCCAGGGGAAAGCCTCAGAAGGTTTCCCAAAATGCTGAGGTTGCCAAAATGGCTGCATGGGGCAGCCTTTGAGAGAGCAGCTCCTGCTCGCTAGTTTCCAGGAGTACTTGTCCTTAGGAATGGTGAGACTTGTATTTACCCAAGGGGAAAAAAAAAAGAAAAAATCTTGAATGGCAATTCCAGGTCTCACTCATCTACTAGCACAAGGGAGGTCCCAGCTGCGTGGAGACTGCAATGCTGAATCAGGAAAGGTCCTCCAGGTAACAAAATATTGAGTCATCTGCCAGCTGAAACAACCACCTTCATGGTCTGAGAAACCTCTTTTTTTTTGAGCAAAGATGGATGGGAGATCAGATAATTCACACAAGACCACGAAAGTCATGCATGGCCAAGCCGTGGACGTGACTTCCATAGGTTCAAGACAGTTTGCTACCCAATAGACCATCCTCCTACAGCAGGAGCTCCACTTGATACCTGCAGTAAACCTGCCCTGAACACACACCGACCATCACTGGTCACCTGCTGGCCTGTTCGAAGCGGCAACCCAGCCTTCAGAAACCTGTCACTGCACAGCCTAAGAGCCCTTCCTTTCCCCCCCAATCCTCTCTCCACGCATTGCAAAGCTCCACAAGCCCACAGCCATCTATCTCATATCTCCAGGTGAACTGATCTGTCCACCTGCTTCCTCCCTCCCCACCTCACTCCAGCCATAACTCAGAGACTGACGAACCACCAGAGAAATAAGCAGTATTTCAGATGTATTGAATTCTAAACCTGTAACGAGATCTGCCTTTCCCCCTCCCTACCAGCACACTGAGAGACTTCCTCTCTGCTCTCTTTTGCATCTCAGCTTTCCTCCAGCCTGACCTCAGGGTAAAAACTTCACGGCAGCCTAATGGTTTGGGAGAACAGGAAACAAAAACAGGGCTGGAAATGGCTTCTGCATGAACTTAGAAAGTGCATGGAAAAAAAAAATATAAACAAAACCTAGCCACCACGGGCATCCACAGGCTGGATGTGCCCCCTCCCACAAGGGTCTCTGCATTCCCCACTTCCTGCGGTCTGGAAATTCTCCAGATGTGTGACCCTCAGAGCAGTTGGCTGCTACGTTTTCATGCAGGGCTTAACCTGACTCCTAATTTGTCCACTTCCACCAATGGAGAGGCAATTTGCGTTGATCTGCGTCCAGGGGAAAACTGTTTTCCTCCACAGGACAGCTCAGAGCTACATCGGAGCACCAAGCATGGGATTTTAGGGCCCCATCCACTGCAAAACCGTGGCTGTGCTCTCCCCCATGCATTGCAGCCAGCGTAGGGCAATCTGCGTGAAGGATGCTCATGCTTCCCCAACTTTTAGTATGAGCACATGGAGTTCCTGATGGTGGATGTGGTCCTCCAGTTTGATTTTAGATGTCTGTGGTGTGGATGGCTCAATCAGAGATGGACATCTGAGGTGCAGGCAGCTGGAGGAAAGGGGTATTTGAGGCTGCAATTCACCAAAAAAAAAACCACGCAATTCATCGCAGGATGGTACCTCAGCTACCACCTGCACTGCCTGACACCGAGAGGAGTCCAGAGTGACTAGATCAGATAGGGACGTTTGCGTTTAGATAACGATTCCCATCTGTTAAAGTCTCCAATAACAGCTCTAGTCACTCTCAGGACTCAATTTGGTTGTCCTCATCATTTCAGCCACACAAGTGTCCTGCCTGGCTTCAAGCTGCTTCTACAGAAGTGTGAGTTTCCTGAGGTCCCACATTGTGTATACCATAACCATGCAGATGTCTCTCGTACTCCAGGACTTCTCACGTGACTCTGGACACAAACACAACCCATGTTTCAGCAGCTGGATGAGGCCGTCAGGGCTGCAGTGCTTGTGTGCCCTGTTTACTTCCAGTGACAAAGCGAGGGACAGGGGTGACTGGCTCAGACTGAGAAATCTGAATCAATGACCCTATGATTATAAGATTTATTGCCTTGGTGACTGGTGGCAAATCACATTCTGAATTTCATTTTATTGTGCCTTGTCTCCAGCTTTCTCCTTTCAGCCTTTTTCTTCCTCCTTCCTGAGATAATGGCAAGACTCTGCAACATTTATGCTCTGAAGCTGAAATGGATCCATTGGTCTTCCGAGGGGCTGGCAAGCTGTGCTGAAGGGTGGTATTAGCAGCGTATTAGGATAGAAGAGTATGTAAGGACTTTCTAGATCAAGTATCTGCAGACTTTCTGAAAGCTGCTGATTCAGATGTTGCTAATGACATGTTTGAAATTAGCAGAGGCAGCATTTTAGTGTTCTGAATGATAAGAAATGCCAGAAAGCCTTGTCACTAGCTCTAGTCACTGCATTTCTTGTCTTTTTTGGTTTTGTTTTTAATTTATTTTTATTTAATAAAAGATGTCACTTAAAAAGCTTAATGGCAGGAAGAAGGAATACTTGCGAAAAGTCACTGATTTTTAAAGCTTAAAGAAAATCACTGTGTTGAACATAACTTTTTGCTACATAATTGTATTCCCCTCATTCACAAAGGTGTCAGGCAGCTCAGATCCCTCCTGTCTCGACAGAGACTGTGGTAGGACTCAGCTCTCAGACCAAGACACCTGCATTTAGCTGTGCATGTGTTTCCAAGTGTGTTGAGGGTCTATGCTCACACGGTGGTCAACAAAGAAAGGTCTTCAGATTCAGTTGCCTAAACCCTGGGGATACCCATGTGGACCCCAGACACTATCCCAGAAGAGCACGGGTTTCACAGATATCTGCCAGCCTTGTGCTGATACTTTACTAAGTAGAGTAAATCTATATCCAGTGCCTCTTGGTGTCTAAGTGGAGGCGAATAGATAAATTGGACTCCTTAACTGCAGCCAACTGAGCTGGAGAGTTGTTCAGCTCTGTAGTACAGTCCCCAGAAAAAAAAAAAAAAAAAAAAAAAAAAAAAGAAGAAGGGTTGGATTCATGAAAGACAGCACTTCCCATGTCGTGCTCCTCTTATCTATGATATACAGAACCATAGGATGTTCGGGACGTCGCAGACATAATATGCCCCAAGTCTGCTGTTCACATCAATAGAGGAAAATTCTACAGCCACAGGAAATTTTCTACAGGAAAATTTGCTACAGCCACATGCTGAGAATGCCCCACAGCTGTGGGCTTTTGGAGGCTTATAAGCAGGGAGAAAACTTTCTTTACTTGCTAACTTTTAGTTATTACTCCTAAGCATCTACTGTGGGCCAGCAATGGCTAAATATGGGACACAAGGTGACTACATCTGGCACTGTGTGGCCTTACCTGTGTTCTCACGTAGAGTACTATTATATTGCTGTTATAAACCATCAGGCTTTCTCATCAGGCTCTGGGCATAAAATATTATCAGCACCAACACACTGAAAGGTGCTTCAGCATTTGAAGGAACCCACTAGGCGTGTAGGCATGAAAAAAGGATTGCATGACAGGGTTGCCTGCAAGAATGAAGAGCAGGTCTTGATGATGGATTTTTCACTCCTACAATACTTTAAAACATGTATCCACCTTTCATGATGCGAATGCATGACGCTTTGATGGCATTGCGTCTGTGTAACTCAGTACGTGCTGTGTAGACGAGCTTTGTGCCACCAGTTTGAGGCTACACAAAGTTATTGGCTCTTAAAAAGACCCCAGAGAGCTCCAAGAACAAAGACCAGGCACACAAGACCTTCGGTCTGAACAATGGAGTTTAGATAAAGCAGCCCAGGACCACGCTGTGCATTTCCTATTGTGTTTGGTATGTGATGGATTCCCGAGGCCCCTCTGATTGCTCTGGGAGCAGTAAAACCACCATGATATAAACAAGCAGTGGCAGATGAAGCCAGGATTGGTGGGCTGAGGTTAGATCTTGGGATGGTTCGTCTTGCTAGGCTGGTGGTTTCCAAGCTGAGCTAACCTCCCAAGTTGCTGGCACACATTCCTCTTCCCCATGATTTCAGTAGATGTCACATTTACCCTTAAGCTCATCCTTGAATACAGGATGGGTTTGTCTGATTTTTTTTTTTTTAAAGAAGGCATGTTTGCTGTTAGCGTTATTTTTGGGGAGACGGAAATGAAGGAAATTTCTACTTACTGAGCAAAATATGCCATTACTTCTGCCAGTGTCTGAAAATGTGAACGTAAAAATGACAACGCTGAAAGCGCTGCTATTGTCTGGCTGAGTGAAGGGGAAGGGGTCCATGGTCACAGTGTTATGCTTTTCAGAGAGATATTGCCTCAAAGGCTGCTCATCTGTGCCAGGGCCTCAACAGGAGTTCACGTGTGCCACTTTCTATCCAGAGACTGAGAAGCTCCAAGAAGACTGGTCATCCTGAATCCTATTGTTCAAGGAATCTAAGAAAGCTCCAAGGAGAACAACCAGTCTGGACCAAAGGTCCTTTTAGCCTTAGTCCCTGTCTTCTGGGAAAAGGGTCAGAACCGAAAAAATATAGATAAATATGCATATATACAAATATATCTCCTATCTCTCCCCAGGAACTGACACCTAGGGAAAAGTGTCAGAACAGAACAAACATAGATAAATATAGATATGCATGTGTGTATCTATGTGCACATATAGCACCAATGACCCACGTAGTGATCGTGCAGCAGTGCTGAATACCCTCTCCCGACGTTCAGCAGTCTGTGGCTCAGGGACACGAAACACAGCAGACAAACAGCTGGTGTTCAACCACACTGCCTTTCTCAAAGAGTGAATCTGTTCCTCTTCCTTCCCTTATCCTCGTGTCTGTTTCTAAACACCGAAAGGAAAATAAGCAATACAGAGCTGCCCAGTCAGGGTGCTGGGGTGGGGTACCACAGCTCTGAGCCCATCTGTTCAGTGTTCAAAGGCAAGGAGACGTTCTGAAGGGCAGAGTGCAGCTGGGATGGGGGGTGGCCACGCACAGGGAGTTTTTCTTGGGAAATAACAAGATTTCTCCTGGCCTCTGCTGTACCAGTTGAGAGTTATCTTGAAAGAAGAATATGAGAGTTTGGAGAAACAGCCCATGGTGTAGCAGTGACTTTCAGCATAAAGAAAAACATCTTATCTTTACATGGCATGTTGCTAGGACGCCTTCCTGTGCAACTCCTTTCTACACTCCCAAAACAGTTGTCTCCGTGTCTGAGAGATGGTTCTTTCTGGTAAGATTAATGCTCTCTGCAAGGTATTTGGAGGAACACGCTCCAACCGCTAGCTGCAGCCTAGCTTCTCCCCTGGCTAAAGAGAGGACATAAGTCTTCTGAGCTGTCAGTCCAGCGTCCTTCAGCAGCGCGAATTTTCCCTTAGAAAACAGCCCAAGAGCAATCGCTTACTGGGCAGTTATGAGCTGTTAATTCTCCTGGCTCTGATGGCTTTAGCATACTTTATTAATTTCAGAAAGTGGTTTCCTTGCCGCTCTGTGTGAAATAATCCTATTTATATGATTCAGGGAAAGGTAGCAAAAGACACAAACTTTCTTTGGGGCTCTCTGTATGGTGCTCTCATTGATCTTGTAATTATCCCACAGTGGCTAAAATGAGAAAACTACACAACTAAACAAACATACATGGACATACACATATGTATGTGCACATGGATGTGGGCATTTATTTAGGTGTGTGTCTGTATATACAGCTATCTATAGCTATGTGCCTATTTCTAGAGACAGCAAGGCAGATATATATAGAGATTGTTCCAGACAGGCATTTCTTTCCTAACGCTTTCTGATGCACAGCTTCTTAAAATTTTCTCTGGTTACATCTGCTCAGATGCTGTCCTACTCAGAGTCAGCCCATGATCTCCTTTCAAAATGCTGGTTAAATGCAGCTGTTAGTGGTGACGCAAAGATGCTGTTCCCCAGGGGGGGAAATAATAATAGAAAACAATCTCCCTCTAAAGACGACTAGTCTATCTTGCCAAATTCCCTGATTATGACATCTCTTGGCATATTTACTGCAATAAAAAATCAAAGGAAGGTTTATTAATGTCAGTGCTTCAGAGCCATGCTTGGGTGTGAAAGACAACATGCCTTCCCTAGTCTCTGACAGTCATCACCCAACAAGGAAAAAAGAGGGTTATTCCTTCTTTCTTTTATTTCCTCAGTGTTTTTCATACTGGAATGTCCAACAGACCCACAGTGAGTGTGCATGCACTGCTTCACTTGTCACTAAAATGCAGCCATCTAGGGTAAAATATGGCAACTACACGTCAGCATGCAGAACCGCTCAGAGGCGAATGCAGGGCTGGACAGCAACCTCATGGAAATACAGGGATAATAATAATAACAGTAGTAATTATAATAATAATGAACACAATCTGTTGTTGAAATGCATGCGGTGATCAAGACGCAATTGCAAAACTGAGGGAAACTTCAATTATTTCTAATGTTTGGTCTGGGCAGGCACTGCTTAGGCAATACCAAATCATCCATTTAATCTGAACAATGAAGATGGGCTAATTAGTCTTATCATTAAATATCATTAAATTTATCTCCGTGGAGCTAGAACAGAAGAGTAATGGCAAAAGATGGCTGAGCCTTGTGTACAGAATAATGGGGATGATAACCTCCTTGGGAGGGCTTAATTAAAACTGCTCATAAAGGTAAAGGTAATGAGGAGCAGTAATTTTCCAAGCAGGGGCAGAGCAGTGAATGAAAATGCACCGCAACACCTCCTCTAATATCCCTCTGTTAGGAAGCACTTCCCAAGAGCCCCATTTGTGAACTGACCACCTCCACACTGAGGGGACACAAGGACAAGCAGAGGAAACACAGGACAACAGATTTTGCTTTCAGCCTTTTTTTTTCTGCCAGCATGAGGGTGGAAGGTCTTCCTTGTTTTGGTAACAAATGGCCAACTCTCTCTTCTTCATACCCTTCCCCTTGCAATTAACCATGACCAAGTCCTAGCCTCCAACATGGGAGGTTTAAAACAAAGGGCCTCCTTTCCCTAGGGGAAATCTAGGAGACTTGCTGAGATGGAGAGGTGTGCAGCAGGTGACTCCTACCAGGGCATATGGGAGATGAAATGTCAGGAAGCTGATGCAAAATAGTAAAGATCTCTGTGTGAGATGCTCAATGACTCCATCACCAGCTCCACAAACCATCTAGAAATGTCTGAGGCTAAAACAGCTGTTTCTACCATATGGACTAGGAGAAGATATATCCTACCAAAGCTGTTCTAAAAGAGAACATCCTCAAGTGCTGGGACACCGTGCTTTGCTGTTAAACAGCTGGAGTAGTACCACGTGTGTGCAAACTTCTCGGTTTTCTGAGTGCATGATACAACACATGCAGACACTAAAATAACCTCTTTCCTCACTAAACAACTTCATTCTCCATCCTCTGAGAAATCCAAAGGCTGCCTGGACATGGTCCGGCACAACCGGCTCTAGGTGGCCCTGACTGAGCAGGGTGTTTGGACCAGATGACCTCCAGAAGTCCCTTCCAACCTCAACCATTCTGTGATTCAAACATTGCTTCACCGTTGAAGACAAAATATAAAAACTATGCTGTGGTTGGATTTAAAATTAAGAACATTCTCCCAAAGGGACTGCGTGTCATCTTCCAGCCTGCTCCCCATCATGAAGTTTGCAGTTAGATCTTTATCTCCAACTGTCTGAAAATAATCCTTGCTGTAAATGATCAGTTCCTACTACCATATCCCATATCCAAGAAGGACATCTTCCAAATACCACTGAGAAACAGGAGGTTTCTGCTAAATATTTCTCAAATTGCAGAAATAAAGCAGCAACCGCATGAGGGTGGAAATGTCTCTCTCTGTGAAAGAAGGTCACATCCTCTCAGGTGACCCCATTGACAGCAAAAATAAAAATAAGTGCTTCTGTATTGCACTTGGCTTTGGAGGAGTTCAGGCGCCCTACAGAAGCACTGCCCAGCTTGATGCAGACCCAGGCACAGAGGTAAGGAATTTCTAGCTCACTGTAGCCTCCTACTGCTTTGCCAGTTGTCTAAAATGTCAGGTAAGTGAAAGTAAGACCCATAGACCAAATATTTGCCTAGGAGCACACAAGCCCTCTCAATGTGCTGCAAATCTCTTTTCTAACTTCTGGAAGTGTGTCCCTCCTTCAGGATTGTAATTAAATCAGAATTAGCTCAAGATTTGCTCTTACATGTTAATTTACTTTAGCAACAGACTTTTCCTCCACCTATCTCCAAAGAACAGACCTCATAAAAGCTCTGGTCCTCTAACTTATACCTTTCAAGCAAGAGGACCTGTGTTAAATACCTACAGAAGAGCTGCTAAATGATTTGCTTGACACAGATTTAGCTCTCTGCACGTGCACACCCTGGCATAGACAAGCACAAATGCAGTGGAATAACTAATAATAATCCGTTAACAAAATTATTGCTTGGTGGGGAAGAGGGAGGCTCAGTGACATGAGCCACAACCTCCAACAACTTCATAGTGCCTCTAAGCCTGCCCCAAGTTTCCCCAAGATCTCTTTAAAAATGTCAACTGGGTGAACCCTTCCTGGCTCTCAGGACAATTCCCCACTCAAATAATTCCTATCAACACAAATATGTGGCTTTGGCAAGCTTGGATGTGGTTTCCAACACAGGCAGCTAAAGACCATCAAGAGCTTTAAATGACACAGCGCTCCTTCGGCTAGCCCTTGGTAAGGCCAACGCTTCATGCCCCATGCACAAATGCAATTGCCTACCCTCTCCCTTGTCTCGTTGGTGAGGAACTTGGCACATTCACTGTAGTTTGCCCAGGTGCGGTTGTTGCCTGGGACCAGTTCCCAGCTTCCGTTCAGGTCACACCGGCGATAAGCATGGCCTGCAGGAGAGAAAGGAGACAGTGTAAATGGGGCTGGACCTGGTAGAACAGGAGAAGCCTCTTCCAAGAGTGGATCCCATCAGCCCTGATGCCTACTGTCTGCTTTGAAGCTCAGCTGCAAGAACACGATTTCTAACTCCTAAGAAACCTTATTAGCTTTCTGAGAAACGCCAGACAGCTAATAACAAGTTGCACTTTGTTTAGATCAAGATAGTGGTTCTAAAAATTAAGGAGAGAAACTGCAAAGTTCCAAAACATAGAATCATCCTCAGAGTTGCAACTCTCTCTATGAAAAAAAATGCAGAGCTCTTCGTTATGCTGCTCTTCCTTTACAGATTTGGTACATCTCAGGGTAGCGATGTCCATGTCTGCCCTCCTCGTGATGATGGAGGAAGAAGAGAAGGGATGGTTTCATCTTGGGACTCAGCTCACAGGCTAAAATACCCAAGTTCAAATGTTTGTGTGGGGGTACAATTGCATGGGCTATTTGTAACAAGACCCATTACAGTTCATGGGGACGAGACCCGCCAAGAGATCTATCTGCTCAGTGGCAGCAGAAGGAGACTTTGCAGACACATCTAAGGGTCTTCACCTGACCCTCACCCTTGGTGGCTTGACCAGTGGATATCAATGAGGTGGAGAATCCATGCCTTGTTGGGTTACGGAAGAAAAGGGGACGGATCACTTTTTCCTCCTGGCCCCTAACATGAAATGTATGTGCAGGAGGTCTCTGAAAGAGGTCATCTGTCAAGGGGTAAGCTGGCTTGGCTCACCATTTCTTACAGAAAAGGCAGGGCAGGCTATGTGCAGCCAGGCTGTATGGAAACATAATGACGTGTTTTCCAAAAAGAGCATTGCTCTGCTGGGAGCATATAATCCTAATTCTCTAATTTTGCAGGCTTTGGGTGCACAGCTTTGCCTAAGAAAAGGGAATACGTTAGCTTTGAAAACACACTGAGGGGTGAGTGTGCTTCAATTGCTTCTGAAAACATGCACAGACTTTGCGGCACCAGCAGCAAGCCAAGAAATGCGCTGCCTGAGGGAAAGTGAGATGGGGAGGAATTCACATGTTCTGGTTACCAGCACGGTTCTCAGATGGCCACTGTAGGGGTCTGGGCAGGGAGCAGGGGTTAGAAAGAACAAACCGGTGGAGTGAAGAATACAAATGAGGAGGATATCTTGCAGATTTCTATTGCTACCTGAAGTCTACTGCAACAAACAAATGCAGGCTTGTAACCCTGGAAGTCTACTTAACTGTAGTTATAATCCACTGAATCTGGCTCTGGCAGGTGGGAAATTTGGGATTGTTTATGATAAAATAGAGCTATTATTTTCTCTCAACATGAAAAAAAAAAAAAAAATCTGTTTATTTCCTTTCTTTTCCCTGACTTTGACCCCTGTGTGGGTGGGAGTCGTCATGTGATAAATAAAGGATGCTGAAGAGGATTTCTAATTCTCTGGCTCTGAGGTCTCTTTTTGCTGCAGCTTTCCAGGCCCTGCTGACACTGGGGACAGCACCTACCTTTGTGATTGAAGTCGTAGATGTACTCGGGACACGGCATAGCCACCACTTTGCCCGGCATGCCTTCCGGCCAGCAGACAATGCCATCCCACTCCGGAAGACAAAACCCATCTGTGGAGGAGACACAAACATGAAAAGCAGTCACTAGACCCGCAGAGGTGACACTGATCCCTCAGCCCCACCGTTTTGATAGGGCTGTCAACGGCACAGCCAACAACGCTTCTATTCAGTACTGCTCTTGGGCATCATTGCAATTCTCTTCCTAGCAATGTTTTGCTGCTTTCTCAGATGTGCTTTTTGCCTGGCTCAGGGTGCAATTTTTAAGTAATGCTAAGACCAGCAACAATCTGTAGGGAGGTGCCTGTGGCAATATTTCTAACTGTAGATACAGAATATTTTATTATCTTGCCACATAAGCAGCAGAACGATGGAACCTCTCTTTCCTAAAGATTCACACCCTTTCTCATCTAACACTCTTTTTGTCTAAAATTTCAACAGTCCTAGCTTCCCTCTCCCCCTGTTTCCCAGCGATGTCGTCATGGGGCAAGATGCAGGCCGTGCACTGATTGATTTGGAGCCGTGCCCACGCTAATTGCCTGGCAGTGCACACAGGCTGATTGACCAGCCGCCAACGGCTGACAAGCACAGCACACAATAATTGAGTTTTCCTAGCTTTTCCCTCTGCTTACTCATTATTTTGGATTTCTGCCTTTTGCTCAGTCACCGATTTTCACAAAGTGAGCAGAAAGAGAACAGGCAAGTGGAGAATACTGTGGGACCTGTTTATCTCTGTTGTACCACTTCACTGGGCTGTTACTTCCTAGCTTTTTGGGAACTGAGTGATGGGGCAGTTGTCAGTGGATTTTTCTTTAAATCATCCTTGTTCTCCCCTTTTGTCCATTGAAGAAAGCTAAAATACCCCTGAAAGAGAAACCTTGCCTCCCCCAGGAGGTCACCCTCTGCACAGGTTTCCCTCTTCCCTCTGTGTATAAAAGTTTATTTGCGGAAATCTGTGATTTATGTGCTCGGTGCAAGGAGAATCAGCAACACAAACCAAGAGAAAAAATGTCCTTTCCCAGTTTTTATGCTTGCTTATCTGAAAATTGACAAATATATAAGTACACATTTAAAGTAATTCTCATTTTGCAGTTTGCTGGAACTTGAGAATTAATCAAGCAGGCCTTCATCATCCTGTAATCATGAGAAACTTCACATCTCTCTTAAACAGAGCTACTGGACAATCATATAAAGGCTCAGGCATCACGCCCTACATGAGCATGAAGAGGGGTCAGGAAGGAGCTCTGTGCCCTGATGTGTTTGCCACCAGCCTCCATAGCAGCTGAGACACCAGCACTGGTTTATTTGGCCTGCATGGGACAAAGCCATCACTTGCCCACATCTAGAAGGGCACAGACACCCTACAGGTGGGAACTGACCTCACGTCCAGTGCCATTTTAAGAAGGCAAGCACACCTCTTCCAACTTGTTGGTTGCCCCTCAGTCCCATGAGGGAGCGTGTTACTGTGCCGATGTGGTTCAACACAGGCTCTGTTTCCCACCCATGACAGGTCCCGGGAGGCCTGTGTGCACCCAAATTTATCACAGTGCTCGCATACCCCTTTGCACTGGGCTGCATCAACTGCAGCCCCCCAGTAAAGACCCAGCTGCAGTGGCATATTTGAAAGTGAGCAAGCACTGGAGAGTCTGCCCCAGCTCCACTTTCAGAGAAGCCCCTGGCCTCCATACCAATAGGAGCCCTCAAAAGGAGTTTATCAGCACCACATAAAGTGCCTGACAAAGAGAAATCACATGAAAATCAAAATAAAATGGAACAGCTTGCTCTTATCTGCAAAAGAGCTCCACCAGCAAAGAATGATAAGCGCGGCCAAGATCTCAGCGTGTTTCATTAACATCAAAGCTGATGCCTTAGCAATCTTTCAGCCAAACTGTAATTTATCCTCTGTAATGCATGTGCTCTCACAAGATTAAATAAGTATCCAGGACTGTTTCAAAAGCCTCTGGCTGGTGTGGTGCCCTCCAGGGTGGGAGCTGACAGTGATCAATTCATTTTGCTGGTAGTTTAGGACATGAAAAACAACAGAAAAGCTCATCATTTGGCATCGTTATCTTTAATTTAGTGTTGATGAAAAGGACCAGTCTAGTCACTGCCTATCTTCTAAAGCATTAATTGAAAGTGGGGGAAGAGCAGCTAAAATTCTTTGGCATCAGTGTGTTAAAAAGGAGGAAGAAGCTCATGGCATGTCCTCTGCTCTGAGTCACATTGGAAGAAGAGTAGTACAAGATTTCCTATTCATGAAAACTGGGTAAGCCCTGCCCTTTGGCTCATTATGTTGCAGGATAACTTACACTGCGAAAAACAGTTTATTTATTTTTTTAGTTCTCTATAAAGATCAAAAGAAAAAGAGAAAAAAAAAGGCCTGCAAAATTTGGATTAGGACAAAATGTTATTCCTTCTGAGCTCTTTCTGCAGAGAAGAAAATAAACAAAGATTTAATTTAGCTCTCAAAGTGTTCTTACTTAAAATAAAACCAATTCTTTTTACAAAATATATAAATGTGGGTAGATTTTAAAATGAACACTATGGAGAAACAATATTGAGGAGAGAAAACATTGATCTGAATGCCATACGCTGAAATGCTGAAAGTCCTTCCACATTTCTAATGGGTTCAGAGTGGCTTACAAAGATCAGCCTCCATTTGTAAGCAGATCAGTTCAATACTGCAGTGCAAATTTTGTCAAGAAAATACTAATCTGGAGAAGTATCCTGTGGAACTCCTTCCCCATGCTGTAGACATATCCACACACGTTTGCAATGGACACATCCAAAGGAAAGCTGATGCTTTCTGGGTAACAGAATGCACAATTATTTATTCTTGGGTACTTTGATTCCCTCCAACCCTCCAAAAAAAGTAGAGGGCTGAAGGCACTGTGCAGGAAACCCAGTGCATACTGGTGTTGTGGCCCATCTGGACTGTATCACATGGGCGGGGAGCCACCGGCTGTCCCACAGATCTGAAAAAAGATTTATGTCCGTAGGCTGTATCTCATTGCATCTGAAATCTTCCAGTGCTTTTGTGTATTCACCCATGGAACTGATTCAACAAAGCCACGTAAAGATCTGGTGGGACCCAGTCCTCAGAAAGCATCTGAGTCTCCCAAGAAGCACAGCTGAACGCTGTCATCATCATGAACTATCACGACACATCTTTAACCTCTTCTCCACCTCTTGACCCTCCTCTGCTTCTCCCTCCCCACTCCATACTTTGAAAACCCACTTCAGCCAAATCTGAAAAAAAACTCAGCCACTATTTCCTCCCTTCAAATATCTCTGAGGGATGATTTGTGGAGACCTTCCCCACACCCCCTCCTTCCTCCATCACCCCACTCTCTCCTCTGTGGTCTGCACAACCACGTGGCACCTTTACCATTAATTTCACCAGCTTGAGGCCACTGGTGTGCTAATTAGGACCAATTGGGACCAAATTCTGCATCCTCTCTCCAACTTTAGTCTGTTTCATTCACTCTAGAGAATATTTAGCAATGAACTGGGCAGTGGGGAGGAAGACACCACATATTCCACTGGTATTGTGCTGGAATCCAAACAAGACTTTTTGTTTTTCTGTTTTCCCAAATATTTCCTCCAAATACTTTTTCTTAGTTTATAAAAATATTAACACTATTAATAACTTGGCTTCTTCCTGTTGTTTTCCTTTTCTCCTGGTCATTTCTCTAAAGTGATCCACATTGAATTACAACAAGAAATCTGAAAAATGTTGAGTTGCAAGAAAACAATATAAAAATCCACAAGCTGACAATTTTTCCTGATGGTTTTACATTTAAAAAAAAAAATCCATTTTACAACTTTTTTCAAGATGTCATTAAGACAACAAAAAAAAACAAAATCCACCACCTGCAAGTAATGTGCTTTTGGTATGCTGAAAATAAGCATCTCTCCTGAGACACTGGCAACATTGTTTAGAAGGACAGATAATCAGAAAGGATCCTGTTTGTTGTTGTTGATTGAAAAGCTCTTGACGAATTCCTTTTTTTTTTTTTTTTTTGGTGAAAAATAGTTTGAGGGTTCAAATATGCTGCTTGGATCAATTTAAGTGGGCAGGTTTGGGACACGAAGTCGCACGTTCCAAATGAGCAGGGAAGGTTAAACATTTCTTTCCTTGGAAGAAATGGTAGAATTCTCTGAAGATGCAAGCCAAAAAGAATGCATAAATTTTAAGAAAACAAACAAATCTCATACATATCCCACATCTGAAGTGTCCTGGACACATATCAGTCATTTGGGCAGAGCTGGCTGGGGGATATGGCTTGTGTCTCAGGCACGTAAGTAGATGGAGAAGCTCCTCTGCATTCAGAGCTGTAGCTGTCATGGGTGGAGATGGGGAAGGTGTCAATGGCACTGGAATTTCTCATGTTTACAGGACATCACCAACAAAGTCAGTGCTGAAGACATTAGTTGTGCACAACACTGTAATGCTGTGGGCGGCTGGAAGTAAGGCAAGAGCTTTTTGTTCTCTGGAGGCTTTGCAGGTGCTTCATTCTGGTGTCCCCCTTTCTGTTCCCATAGTCCAGGCAGACACAGTGATAGTATTTGTGGAGAGAGTGAGGATCAGTGATTGTCCTTGGAGGCTGCATTATGTTCAAATAGAAATGATGTTCCCTCACCTTCCCCGAGTCCAGCCTCTGCCATCTGCAGCAGAACAGGGCTGAGAGCTGTGTTTGAAGAGAGCTTGTGGGCTCTCCACCATGCAAGAAACTTAAGCTCTTAAGATGGGTTCAACAAATCCATTTGGCTAAGGAGCTTGCTGGATCCAACCAGAAGATATTCTGTGTGGTTTTCTCAAAAGGAAGAGATGCTCCTGAGGCCAGCTGCTCTGTCTGGCAGTCCTGTGCTCCCTATTGCCACCAGTTCCCAGAACCTGGCAGAGGCTGGAGGGGGATCATGCTTTCATTCATTGGATTTCAGTCACTAGGACGCACGTATTCCAGCCTGTGTCCTCTTCCTGCACTATCAGATTGCAAAGCTATCACAGCAGGGTTGGTAGAAGTCAAGCACAGAGGCAGGAGCTGAAGCTTTGTCTCCCCAGATATATTCTGCTTCTTTATCCCATGGTAGTTGGCTAGAGAAGGCTTCACAGGTCCTAAGATATCCTTGCTACTGGTCAAAGAAAATAACTTATCAGGGAAAAAGCTTGTAAAATCCTTTGTTGAAGAGCATCAGAAAGAATAATTCCTTCCAGCAAAGGGAAGGACTGGTAGGGTGGGGAGATTTTGCTGGTGGTCCTGGAGGAGGAGAAAGGGCCGGGTCTACTTCACTGAACAACAGAGTGTGAGAAAGAAGGTTTTTCTCATCCTATTGGTAATGAAGATGAACAACAAATGTGGGAGAAGGTGCATAAATGAACACGCTTTTAACTGGCAAAGAACAAAACTCACAGTAGAAATTAAGACAGGGCTTCTACCCTTCAGATGAACCTTGTTCAGCATGAGGTCTCTAGGAAGAACAAGTTTCATATCCCTAAGTTTTTATAAGGTGGCATCTCATTAGATTAACCTGAGGCTGCATCACTGATGGGGCTAGCAGGAGAACGTCCATGTCACACAGAGCTTCCTCTGCTTGCTGCACTCTTGAGGTCTGCTGCCTTCCTTGTCCTAAGATAAGTCAGTGCACTTTGATCCTACACCAATATCCTGTGTGCTGCTGTCTCCTGATTTGCAGAGTCCCTTGCTTTTCCCAAAGACACCTCAGTTTTCCAGCTGGCTCCCCACCTCGCTTCCAGATCTCAGAAATTATCTTAGCCTGGAGGCAAAATCTCCAAGAAAAGAAAAAAAAAAAAAAAGAGAGAGTTCTGAATTACTCCTTCTTTCCTAGCTACAAAGATGCGAACACAGCCCCTCCTATAAGCACGTGTTATGCTCTCATCTCTTGGTCTTGAGATACTCAGCACTTCCTCAAGATAAGATAAGCCGAAGCAGGTCTCAGCCGCTCTTTCTTCCCCCATGACACCATAACCTCACCTCCAGTTTCCTCACGCATTTCCTGTAAGGCTTTTTCACTTTGCTTCTCAGACCATCTGTCTGTCGCAGCTGAGGCCGCATTCTTTCAAACCCTGTTTAACTGAAGTTCTTCCTGGAAAACCTCACATCCATACTGGTGTTCATACTGCCAGGGCTTCTAGGTCTTATTATTCATAGTGGGTTCTTTTTGGATGGTAAAAGTGGGACCTAATATTACACAATTCTTAAACATGTGTATACACATTTTTCACATGACAGAATCCCAGGATCGTGGAAACTGGGTTATTCCCTCAAACATTTTCAGTTATAATCTTGCTGTATCCCCCAAAGCAGTTACTTCCTGGCTGCTGGGTACCTCACGGACCCTAACTGGCACAACTAAAATCCAAACACTAGCAGATAGCTTCTGTGACTGCAAGCCATTTTATCACAGTTCATCTCTGCCCATCTTCTAAGGCTACACCGTGAAATCCTCCAGGCAGGGCATGTGCCCCAGCGCCTGGGGTGCCTGACGGCTACTATTATAGCATACCCATTCATCTTACAGCTGCTTGGGCTGTCATGAATACTCCCTTACAGTAGCACCATGCTACAGAGTAGTTCTAGTTGCATAGATCGCTGTAGTTTGAGAACAGATGTACCTTACAGCTCTCCTTGCTCCTCCAGGGCTGAAATCGCACTGCATGGAAATTGTCTTCGTTATTGCTAGCCAATAAGGTTGGAGCAAGCGAATGCTCCGTTTGATGTCACTGCCGCGGGGCTTGCCTTTGGAGGGCAGAAAGGGCAGTCACAGTGAGCTCTGTGAGAGGGCACATGCATTGCTCAGCTTGCCCCACACAACCCCGTTCTTCATCTCTGCTTGCACATCTGAGCCTGGTCAGTATTCCCAGTGTGCTGCAGATTGCTCAAATGAAGGGGAGAGGGAGGGAGAGGCGTCTTCAGGCCATGCCTGCTCACTGCTCATCCCCTGGGTGCAATGAGGGCTATTCTCTCTTACCTGTTACATTCCTCTTGCCTCCTCCCTCCTTTCTTTCCCCCCAGTCTCAATTCTGATTTCTAAGCAAGTGGTACATGCATGCAGAGAACACATTAAAACCAGCTGTGAAGCTGCTTGGCAGCTGGATAAATGCAAACATGGTCTCGAGGTGTTTATCTAGGGGTATGGAATATAAATCAGCCCAACTTATTCTGGCACCATTCAAGGCATCAGGGAGACCACATTTGGAAGACGGTGTGCAATTGTGGTCACCCTATTACGGGAAGGACGTTTGGTGGATTGGAAATGGGCAGGGAGGAGCAACCAAGAAAAATGACCCAACATTTTGGGACAGGAGGGGGAGAAAGGGAGGGTTGGGGGGCCAGTGTCTCTGTGTGGGGGTGTTTGGTGCTGCAAATGTATTTCAGACTTGGCTGTCAGAATACGTGTGAGTGCGCATATCTTTGTATAGAATTGTATGTGGGTATGTGTGAAGAAAGGGGTGCATGGTGGTGTTGTCTCTGTGGTGTAATGCAGGAGGAAAATGTATCTGTTTTGGGGAAAGATGCTCTGCTTGCCTCCAAGGGTATTTGCATGGGTGGCTGGGGACATGGTGCTGCAGTGCCTTTCAGTGGGGTTCTGCACGGTGTGCCCTGCGGCAGTGCACGCATCCGTGAGGGGCTGCGTTGGTGCATGAGTACCCTGTGCTGGGCAGCATGAGGAGTAAGAGGGGAGAGGGGATGGATGGAGGTCCTGCCTGCTGGTACTCAGAGATTTGCTGGTCTGCACACCAAAGTTTAATGGGCAAAACACCCCTTGCATGATCAGTCCTGGAGGAACTGGACTTCAGAGGGGAAGAGTACTGGGGGATGTTCCTTGTCGCACTGTGTCCTTACTCACTCTAGGGTAGAATGGAAAAGCCACAAAGTTATGAGTGATGCCAGACAATTGCCAACAGGACACAGCTCCAAAGAGATGGCCAACATGACTTCACTGGTCCACTCCACACGCTGCCTCTCCCCTCACAACCCAACAGATGAACTATCACTTTCAACGTCGCATGTGGTAACACCCAACATGACAGTGCTGGCCTAGCTCAGCCAAGGCATCCTCCTTTCCTCATTCTGTTGCACCCAGTTCTTCCTAATCCCTCCCTCTGAAAGCTGATAGCACTGGTTCAAATTCATCAAAAATAAGTGCAGAAATAAGTGCGATAACAAGTGTTGAAGTGCAGCTGCTCCTCTGTATTGCATTCACCCTCTCTCCATAAACACGTGAACCATTTATGTCTATCATAAATCCTGAGACCTGTTCCTCCTTTGCAATGCAAGACCTGTAACTCTGCTCAGCAGACATTTCTCAGTGGGACTGGCCCATAAACCTTTGCAGGTCTTGCAAAAGGAGAAGTTAGAAAGAGCAGGAGCAGATATGAAATTTATAGTGATCTAGGGTGCTCAGGGCAAATCCTGAATGCCTTTGTATCCCTTGGCTTCAAGGGCACCTGAGGCTGCTCCCTATGTCTGAGGGTGCCCCAGCAGGATGGTGACCAGGGGATGGTTCCTGAGCCCCTGGAGAGAAAATCAGGAGCAGAGGGTGCTTCTGCAAGCCCAGAGGTTGCCTGGGCTTTGGTACAGGTCCTTTAGGGACAATGGAGCAATAAACTCAGGTGGGCAGACCACATACCTCGGGAAAAAACACATGGCTTCTCAACCAAAAATAATCCCTCTCCTTAGCAAATAGGTTTATATACTAAAAAAAGAAGAAAATAAAAAGCAATTTTGAGGCAAGCTGGAACACCTAGAACTCTGAGAAAAGACTGCCGATGGCCTTTGCTAATAACAGGTTTGTGTAAAAATCTCTCTTCTCCCACAAAATGTCCCATCTCCTTTTCCAAACCAGGGAAAGACAGGCTTTTAATTCATGGGTGAAAAAAAAAAAATCAAGTCTGATGGCTTAGGGCTGGGAATTTCACTTCATCCCCTTCCAGGTTTAACTTTGGGGTGGCATAAGGCTGCCCACCATGGCTGAAATCTAATATTTATGTACGTAGATGAGAAATTTTAGGGTTTCCTGTTCTTTCTGAAAGGCTTTCATCTAGAGACTAAATTTAAAGAGAAAAAAATGAAAAAAAAAAAAAAAAAGAGAGAAAAGAAGAAAAGAAGCCAAATGCTTGTGGAGACAGAATTCCTTTTTCCTTTTTTTTTTTTTTTTTTTTTTTTTTTTTTTTTTTTTTTTAATTTTATGAATATCTTTCCCTAAGTACGCTAGCTAAAAGTGGCAGATGAGGAACATGCCCTGAGACAGAGCTGTGCGAAAGCACCACACAGGCTGTGCCCATGTCAACCCCACTCCGTGTGGGTCAGAGCCCACGGCAAGTCCTCAGGCTCAGAGATGGACCTGGTAGGTAACCTGGGGAAGATGGAACTGTCTATGGGGTAACGCTTTTAGGAGAAAAAAAACAAAACAAAACAAAACAAAAAGGAATTTGGAGTTTTTACACAATGCCTCATTTCTGCTGAAGAAAGTTTATAATTTTATTTTATTTTTTTAAGAAAAGCTTTGTTTGCTAAGTCTTTTCTTTGGACTATCTACCCTGCTAGCATTACCATGGGGAGCAGCCACACGTTCCCACTCTCCAGGAATGCTTGGCGAGTCCCTGATGCTCCCGAGGCCCCACCGCTGTCAAAATGGGGGTTAGGCATGGATCTGGGTAGATGGCATCCAGCTCATTTCAGCTGACTGAGACATCGCTGAGCCGTGGCAGCAGATAATATATTTGACAGCTATTTGCCTGGTCTGCCAGGGCATGGGCCAAGGATCAGAGGAAGGTTAAAACCAAGGCAGAAGGTGAACATCCTTTCCAGCCTTTGGAAGTCTTCTGCCAATGAGCATTTCTACAAAATGGGTGAACGTTGCTACTCTCCATGCACCTGCCAGCCCTTTCCTTTTTTCACAACACGCAGTTCAAGTTTTAGGCACACTAGCCAGGTTTTTACAGAATCACAGAATGTTAGAGATTGGAAGGGACCTCGAAAGATCACCTAGTGCAATCCCCCTGCCGAAGCAGGAACACCTAGATCAGATCACACAGGAACACGTCCAGGCGGGTTTTGAATGTCTCCAGAGAAGGAGACTCCACAACCTCTCTGGGCAGCCAATATATATTTTATAGCATTTTGCAGTAGCTGGAGCTACATGGGATTAGCCTTGGCACAAAGATGAAGCCAGCGTTGGCCAGACCTCTGAGGGTGCAGGTTGACAGGGACAACAACCGTGATAGGAGCCTGGGAACTGCTGCCATTTGGCTCTGCACCACAAGGCACACAGCACTTGCTGACTCTTGCAGGCTAAGAAAAGAAAATAATGGACGTAATAACACGGAACCAGTAAAACCAGCAAAGGGAAAAGGACAACATGGAGCAGACAAGAGGCCAAAGTCTTCCTGCTTCCGGAAGATAGCAGAGCTTGGTTTGAGATGCTTGTCTCTCCTGAGCTTGCTGCTTCCTGGGGAAGAGCTAACGAAGTCCCTGCACATGCAGGATCACATTTTTTGGTCAAAGAGCCAGTGCTGATGTGTGCCTCCAGCCCAAATCCAAGCCTGAACTGGAAAAATGTCACAGAGAATCTTGCTCCTCAGTCTCACTCAGTGGTGCTGGAGTCACAGATGCCTCTTGCTGGCGGGTCTTTTTCACTCATATTGATCTGTGAAGATGGTATTTCTAGCCTGTGATTAACAGGCATTAGGGGTGCATAGCTGCAAGATGAAAAAGAGATCAGCAGGTACTAGAACCCAGTCAAACTCTAGTGCTGGTCTGGGCTACCCTCATATCTTAACACCCACAGATCTCTCTGAAATTCTGACATTTTATTCTTTTATTTTTTAAATTAATATTTCTTTCTTGGAAACAATTTATCACATTAGTTTGAATGAACATTAGTGTGGGGAAAAAAAAGTGCTGAAATATGGGAGAAAGCAATGAACCTGAGATATACCAACGCCCTCACTGAACTGGATGGTAATCTGCCAGTTCATACCAGGCCTGTGAAATGCACTCAGCAATGTGATGGGAGAAAAAAAGGAGGAGAATTCAGGCACCCACTGCACAGCAGGAAATTTCAAATGTGTTTTGCTCATTTCAAAACAAAACCAAAGGCTTTAAAAGTGAGAACGATGACGAGAGTTTTGAGTTTCAGTCAAGTGGAATATGTCCGAAGAGTTTCGTCAGTTTCTGTCCACCTGGATTTGAATCCTTGGAGCCTCACCTTGAATTCCAGGACAAAAGGAAATGTGGTTTGTGGCTTGTGCCCTGGCTGAAGAGTAAGGAGATGAGAATCCAAACCTTGGCTCTGCCACAGACCCTCCTTTGAGATCGGAGGTGAGGCGTTGAATATCCCTGTGCGTCAGCTCTCGAGAATGAGGACAGCAGCCCTACCGAGCTTATGTGCCAGCTTACGTGATATCTCGTTCTATCTAGAAAATGCAAAAATAAAAATAAAAAAAATCCAGGTGTCCCAGATTCTCTCACTGTTTCCAAAAACAGGGATCATTGCCTATTACAGAGGGGAGTAAATAATGTCATTATGCTGCAATCACACTCAAGCAGGGGCAAGACCCAAGCAGCCATCTGCCAGGTATCTGGCAACTTCCAATGAAGAGGGGACAGGCGAGCATCAAGGGCGATCGCAGGACAGGATCTGGCAGTACTGAGTGGATGCATACACCCCTTGATGTGCAGTGGGGCTGCATGGGTGGAATTAGGGCAGGCAATAGGGGATAAATCAGCACAGGTTTCCAAACCATCAAATGCTCAGCAGTCAATGCTCTGTGCAGTACTGCTTACCCCAACATCTTTCATTCCTGCTCCCCTCTCTTTTTCATGTGGCTGCACGATGAACCAGATCAGGAAGCTGATTCAGCTGAAAAAATAAACTTCCTCCAAAAAGGCTTTTTCTCAAAATTTGATCAGTTGGCCCGTTTGGTTGTGCCCAAAATTGCATGCTAAGGGCAATCTGAAACAGCAAATGAAGCCATGCTTTTGGTGGTAAGAAAACTGGTGTCTGTCTGGTGATCCCACCACCAGCTCAAGCAAACTGCTTCAGTTTAGTCTCTTGGTGATCACACCATCATCACCATCCACATCACACTGTAGCCTACATGTTAAGTGTTTCATCTAAATGGCAATGCTACTTTTAATCTTTGATTAGTGCCTGAAGACAGGTGGGACACAGACGTTACCAAAAGCTGCTCTCCTCCATCCACCAACAACTCCAGGAGAAGCTCAGGTGTTCAAGCTCCCCACTAATCCACCCCTTCTGCATGCCACCATCACCAACACTGTGACCACTTGTCTCAAATTCATAATGTCCTCTGAGGGCAACAGCTTTTGCTTTATGGAACAGTGGCACATTGATGATGTGGGCTGCCATTATTACTAAACAGAGGGTTAAATGGACCTGAGCAGATCTCTCTCCCTGCCTGCAGAGCCATATATTTTATTTCCAGGACAGACCGTGTCTTGCTGAGTCAAAATGCAAATGCAATGTGAGGGATAACTGTCCCACACCACTGAAAGCCCAAAAAACAAGACAGAGAGGGGGCCTGGTGGAGTGGTAATACAAGGATAGTCCTTCTGTCACCCAAAAAGATTCTCTTCATAAATTCTATGTATGTGAGTAGTATGAAAGGAGACTGCCTTTAGGCTTGGACTGGCCACTCAGGATTTATATTGCTCCATGTCGCAACAGTCCTGCCCCAATATATTCTGCATGTGGGGACTGGAGCATATTAATTCTGCGTTACCCTTCCCAGATTTTTCTTTTCCATCTGTAGTGAGGGGAGAAGCAATGGGATTAAGTCCTCCATCTGGCTGAGAAGAGCACAGCCTCATATGCCCTTGAGTGATCAGCACAAATAGAAACCACACCCCAGTTTCCATATCATTAAAGGACAAGGGGACTGGACCTAACCACTTTTTACATCGAGCTATGAAGCTCTGGTGCAAAGTCTAAACTTCTGAGCCTTAGCCAAGCAATGCCATCGTGCAGATTACAATCCTCTGTTCCATCACCCCTCAGCCCACAAGAAGGTCTAAAACCATCCGTCCCTTCAGACTCCTGGAGCGTGTAGGAGTGGGCACACCACAGGATGAACTTTGGGTTAGCCTGTTCTCAAACACCACATACCACTGTCATTGCGTGTTTCTGAGGGTGCCTGAAATATCTGAACAGCAGCTCTTCTGCTGAGTGGTAAGTTCTTTTCCAAACTGCAGTCTAAGAGATGGTCTGGGAACCGACTGCCTTGTGAAGTGCAAGTCTGAATTGCTGAGGGGTCACACAGGTGCTGCCACTGAAGGCTTTTCAACAGCATCTTAAGAGAAAATTTCTTGTTAAGGAAGGATTCATTCCGCCTTTGGATTGGAGAATCCCTTGAAGCTGAGTTTGATCCAGCCATCTATTGCTAATGATTGCACTGAATCTTTAAAGCCTTGAACATACTGCTGTAGTATATAAATCAAAATAATGTCTCCTCCTTTTGACTGTACAATTTGGGATTAAACAGACTTTCTATCGAAAATTAAGCATTGAATGGAAGATTTATTACATTAGCAGCTCAGGATAGCTTTTTCCAAGGCCAGGACTCAGAGTAGGTCTATGAGATGCCTAAATGATGCCAGATTAGATTCCGTTCTGCTGCTAATGCTGGCTGCACAGTTGAAGATCCAGATCTCAAAGCACAGCCAAGCTCTACAATTTGATTTCTTTGTTCTAACAAAGTGACTTTGGTAAAGAGCTCAAAGTCTGCTTGTTGGTTATACACATTCACTGCCTCCCCAGCCTACCAATACTGCTGCTGCCAGTTAAGAGAAATCAATGCAAAATACCGTAGGTCTCATAGAAAGGGGTTAGAAAATAAGGTGTGAGAGCAAGGCCAGCTGGTTGGTATCACCAGGTTCCAAGGTAGACAAGTGGTCTGAAGTACAACAGAAGGAAATGCCTTTGCACATATGGCTTTTAATGAAGTGTTAATTGGGCATTGGGTGAACAGGACAAAGAAGCATAGAGGATGTGGCTTGAGGTTTTGGCTGATGTAAAGCTGGAGGCCTGGAATTAAATGAAAGGTGAGTTTTCCAGTCCCTTCCTGTGATTTCCAACAGGAGAGAGACACCAGGTGGGGAGGCTCCTCTGCTCCAAAATCACAGCTGGCTCTGGGGAGCTTTTTGCTGAGCTGGTGATGCAGTCTCCAGGTTTCCTGGCAGTGGGAAGAGGGATCTCTGAGATGCAAAAGTGAGAGTGGGAGGCAATCTGTCTTGTCCCCTTGTCTCAGGCAGTACACAGAGGGAGAGGAGACAGGATGCCCACCCAGAACTAACTGTGTGGGTGCAGGATGCCTCAGTACACAGTCCTGGTGCCAATAATTAACACGTGAGATTGATGAAAGAAGCCAATGAGGGATGATTATTTTGCTGCCCACATAAGAGAGTTTTCTCCCTTCCTTCTCCTCCCAGTCCTACATCTGGCAGCAATTTTGCAGCCCAAAATAGAAAGGAAGTAGAAGAGAGAGGCTTAGCCAAGCCATTGAGGAGAACAGAGACAGTATGCTGGAGGAAAACAGAAGGGATGTTGGAAGACTGCTTTGTTTCCCATACCACTTCTGTCCTGCTGCAAAGGATCTCGGGGTGTACTGGTGGTTGGTGCTATCTCCATGCATTGCCTGGGCTTTGGGGATGGTGATAAGGGCTGCAAGCCCATGACTGCAACTCTTGCATCCTCCATACTCCCTGAATTTGGAGCAGGAGAAAGAGGATGTGACAGCTGCACCTTCCAATACCTTGTGCTACACGGCCTAACCAAAGAAGCAGTCTGTTGGGCACTCTTCAGCTTGTCCCTCAAATGCTCCAAGCTCTGCAATACAGGGTTGAGGGGAATGGCTGTGGCTGAGCAGAGAGGTGCCCAGCCGCAGCTGTGCAGCCTGGCTTGCTGTGGGAACACTCACCATGCACCTTGGGCACCTTGGCTTTCAGGTGTCGTTCACACTTGACCTTGGCTTTTAGCAGTAGGAAGATCTGCTCCTCTTTGGTGATGACATCATCAGCATCCACCTGCAGTGATGGGGAGAAGATGAGGTTAAACCTCAGCACGGGAAGAGCAGCAGGACACAAACTTCCTAGATAATGCAGGTGATCTGAATGCAAAATCTCTGTTGCACCATCAGTTTCCTCTAGCAGCCTCACTCTTTCTATCTCAGTTTGCTCAGCAAGCAGTCTCCTGTGTAACACCTCCTGCAAGATGCCACATGGAAACATCCGTGTACATGGCAGAAGACGTGCATGTTGCAATTGCTCACATCAAACACATGTCCATACCCAGAAAAGGAGCAATTTCTTGGGTGGCATGCCTCAGCTTGCAGCTTGGAGGGATGAGGCTACTATCCAAGGGGAAGGAGGGAGACCTCCTCAGGGAGGTCTATGAGCTGACAGCATCTGTTCCCAGAGACTGAGGGCTCGGGGAAAGGAGGCTGTGAACACCCTGGGAAGATTAGATTTCTCCTCCTTTATGTCCTGTCTGTAGGGTTTCCAGAGGTCGAGGGACAAGAAGGGGGAGGGGGTGCAGGCAGAGCTCTTTACCCAGAAGCTACTTTACCCTTCTCTGTTTTCTACTTGACGACACAAGGCCCTTGCAGGTCATAAAAACCCATCTTGCTTCATGAGGCTGGCACATTCCCGTTAGGTAGGGCTGGCCTCTGGAAGCTGGGGTACAGCTTCAGGGTAAGCTCGATCTACAGACGCTTTGGTTGTTACACCTTACAGAGTTCTGATCTAATGTACTACAACTGCTTTCATTTTCTGATGTGCTTCTTAGATACTTGGCTTGTGTGTCCTGCACAGAGATCCGGGACCAGTTCCACTGCCGGATAAAGTCTGAGAAAAGAGGCAACTTTCTACTGGGTAAATTTGTTGGGAGTGAATGGAAATGTCACCATACCTATCCCAGATACAGTGGAATTATACTGCCTTTGTTCTTTCCTGATTTTTCCTAAAAGAACGTTACACTTAGCCTCCTCCTACATTCATTTTCTGCCCTGGACTTGAACGGGTGATACAGATCTTGGCCTCTGGGTGTTTTACGATCCGTGGTGTATAAGGCTGTAAGGAAAGCTGTGGATGGTATCGACCTACTAGCATGCCTCCCTGTTTGATGCATGCAAGATTTCACAACACTTGTGAAATCTTTGAGGTTTGGGTCCATTCTTGCTCTTCTGACACTTAGGGCAGAAGAGTCTTTAGGATACCAGGGCTCAGAGAGATCCTTATCCACAAGACTACTGGCCTAAAACACTGAAGTGTCTGCTCTCCTCACGGCCTCCATTTCCCCAACATTTGTCTGTCCTGGGTAGACTATAAAAGCAGTAAGAGCAGTGATTACTTTTCTCTGGATTTATACAAAACTTAGCATTTGCTTGTTATAGCGCACTATAATCAAGAAAGGTTGCTGCACTGTTTTATAGAAATCAGCTTTTATTTTAATACATTGGCTGTCCTGGTGAGACTGACAACTCTCAGTCTGTAATGCTAAAACCTGTGGTAGCACTCCACATCCTGATGGAGGGAGCAGGCCTAACATCAATGCCAAGTACAGGCAGGCAAAGGAAAATACAGCAATGTGAAGCCAGCAGTGAGCTGCAAGTGAGAAGGAAACCTGTAGAGAGGTTGTGGAGCCTGCCCATGGAAGGGACTGGTGGTCACAATCCTTCTGAGGGAGGGCAGGTATGGCGTGTCATTGTAGTCCCCCCAAACCCTGCTCTTCAGAATTAAGGTGCCTCCACTCGTTTTTACATAATTCACCTGGGAAAGCAAGTGAAAATAGCTGAAGGCCAATCTGTCCTGAACACTGACTACAAACGACATCATGAAATCCAGATAAAGTAAAGCCAGATTCTATTTCACATGTGCTTCTGCAGCGAGGAACAGTGGATGTTTGAGCAGCTGATGTAGTAAGGGACACACAGATGGATATCTAGATCTGATAAGGGAATTCTGTGTAAAACAGAAGTTAGTTTTTCATGTCCTTGGAAAAAATCCACGCTAAATCCTTCTTCAGAAGTGGGAGATAGTTTCAAAACCATGTTAATGCAAATGAAAGCCACTCCTTTCCAGATGTTTGGCCAGTCCACATTTAAGGCAACATCCAGCATTTCAACTCTTTCATTAGAAACTTAAAACCTTTGGGCCAAATCCTGCTGTCATTTATAGCTGCACAAATCCTGAATGATTCCACCAAAGCCAGAGGAGCTGGTCTGGATTTATAGTGGCTGAATGGAGCAGATTGTGACCTCAGGCATCCCAAATAATTCATCCCTTCTGTTCTTCATCCTCAGTCCCCTTTGGCCATGTTCTGAGAGGGGGCATGTCCTGCCAGCAGGATGTATGATCTCCAGGCCAGGCACAGAAAATAAATTTTATTTCCCAGAAGCAGAGCTGCAGCACTGTGCCCAGCGAAGGACAGAACAGCTAGGACAGGGCTCTGAACTGAGTCTGAGCTTTCAGCTTTCCTGAGCCCTGGTTACCAGTCTTATACTTCCAAAACCTGCTAGACGACTCAAAAGAAAATTTTCACATTTCAGAGGGCTCAGCTTTAGGGCCAGCCCAGTTCAACATCTCTGTCAATGATCTGGATGCAGGAATTTAATGCAACTTTAGTAACTTTGCTGCCTGTACTAAGCTGAGAGGTGCTGTTGACTCCTTGGAGGGACAAGAGGTCTTGCTCCAATCTGTCTAGAACCCTCTGCATCAATGACATGAAATTCAGCAAAGATAAATGTTGGCTTCTGCATCTGGGGTAGAGTAATGCCAGACACAGACTGAGAGAAAAGTGGCTGCAGAGAAGCTCAGCAGGAAGGGACCTGGGGGTGCTGGTGACAGCAGGCACAGTGTGAGCCAGCAGTGTGTCCAGGCAGCCAAGGGGACAAACTGCATCTTTTATACATTTAATACAGCATGGCCAGCTGGCCAAAAAGGGTGATTCTCCTCTTATGTTTATTGTCAGTGTGGCCCTTACCTTGAATATCACGCTCAGTTCTGAGCTCCACAATATTTAAGGGATGTTAAGGTCTTTGAACACATCCAGAGGAGGACAACAAAGCTGGTAAAAGGGCTGGAGGGCATGTCCCGTGGGGAGAGGCTGAGGACACTTGGGTTGTCCGGTCTGGGGAAAAGGAGCTAAGAGACAACCTCATTGCTGTCTGCAACTTCCAGATGATGGGAAGCGCAGAGCGGGGTTCTGGTCTCTGCTCCCTGGGAGCTGATGACAGGACGTGTGGGAATGGCAAAAGCTGTGCCAGTGGAGGTTCAGACTGGATGTTAGGAAAAACCTCTTTACTAGGAGGTTGGTCAAACACTGGAACAGGCTTCCCACAGAGGTAGTTGGTGCCACATGTCTGTCAGAGCTCAAGACACATTTGGATAGTGCCCTCAGTAATATATTTTAATTTTGGTTAGCCCTGAAGAGGGCATGCAGTTGGACTTGGTGAGCTCTGAAGATCTCTTCCAGCTGAACTATTTGTTTCATTTGAATAAAATCTAAAATGCTGTTGTTTTGCTGCTGAATGACTGATGTTAAACACCTAAGAAGCAAGTGATGATGCTACGATCCTAACTGTCAAAGGTGAAAAGAAGGCAACAGGAACATTTTCGTTGCAACAAAGATGCACCTGTGAAATTACACATATTTGGATCAGGCTTGGCAAAACTTCCTCTTTGACAGTCTCAACACCTGATCCAAATACACTGGAATGGCCTTGCTGAAATCATTAACAAATGTGTGCGCCAGCTTCTTTGAATCTGAATATCCCCACGCAGCAAAATAAGTAGCTTCACTTTCAGAGGTGGTGAGGTATGGGCTGCAGGAGTTTCTAGCAGGTGGGCACTACTGCTGGCAAAGCAGTCACTGGTTTGGGATAGATGTGAACCCCCTGGGGTGGGAGAGAGACAAGGCCGGAGGTATCAGCATGAGGGGTGTCTATAAAATGCTGGGTGGTGCAGGAAAGGGAATGGATGTTAGTTTTGCAGAATTTGAGGCTAGAGACAAGGAAAGAAATAGAAGAATAATGCATGTAAGAAAATTGCATAAATGGATTTAAAATAAAACTAGACAGACTTGTGAAGGACAAATCCCTCTGTGGTTGTTAAACAATGTATCCTAGATGCAAATTCTGACGCAGGAAGGTCTTGAAACACTGACCACCAGAAACTGGAAGATGACAGCCGGAAGAGCTGTCTCTTTCTCCAAAGATCCTAAGCTGGCAGCTCCAGGGGATGTTCTATCAGAACAGAAGGACAGCTCAGTAAGGTCATTTTTACATTCCTATAGATCCTGTAGTTCTCCAAGGCAATGAAGACACCCAGTCTTCCACCACCCAAACCAAGTCAGGTCAGCTGTGCTTTTTAACAGCTATAAAGGGACATGAATCAGGTGAAGTTAATCTTTCTTCCTTGGAGCCTGAGGCAAAGAGAAATTCCTGAGTTTTCCCAGGTAGGTTGTTGGCTTTCTCTCCTTTCCTGGTGTTTGGCTATGAGTTTGTAGGCTATGCTCTTGTGCATTTTCATGTGCCTGTAATAGTTTATTCACTTTACATAAGGCTTCCTCAGTTCTTTCCATACACTCAACTATGGATGTAAAGATAATTTTTCAAAAGCTCTCAAAGTATTTCTTATGTGGGGATTTGAACTGTGAGAGTTGAATTTGGTTTGGTTTCAGGATTAAGCATGTCTCTTTCATAATAGAGAGAGAAATAAAATAAATCCAAAACAATAGAACATCAATGAAACAAACCTACTTTAGCAAAACTTATAATTGCAGGAATCTCCCATAGGAGGTGGAGGAGTTTACAAATTACCACCTGTCTTACTGGTGGCTTGATGAGAAATCTTGACCTTTTCAAGAGCTGGGGAGTGTGGACCCTTTGTCCCCGGACCCTGAGCATGACGACCTGAAGCCCTTGAGCCCCTGGCTCCAATGCAGGCCATTCAACAGGAGCAGCCACAAGTGTGTTTTTGAGATATCTGATGCTTTAAGAAGCTTGAAGGTAACATTGCCTCCGTTTCTTAGGAATTCCTTGGAAACTGTGCCTCCTCAGGCAGTTCGGCTCTGATTATCTCAGTCATGCAATGGTAAAACTGAAGCACTCAGAATAACCTGGACAAGGTCAATGGCTTCCAGCACTAAAGCCAGCTACAGAAGGAAAGGCTTGTGTCCGTGTCTGACCTGTTCAGCCACGTTAGCTCTTGCTTTCATGACAAAGTACTCATCTCAGACTTGCATCTTTACTCTCACAGGCCATTGCTTCCTGCTCTCAAGCGCTTTCCCAGCTTTGACCCCAAGCCTCTGTCCCTGCTTACACCACACAATTGAAACTTTTCATGATCAAGGAACATACGCCACCCCAAACACAGGTGGGGGGTTAGGCTGAGTTACTTGCAGGGGGTTAGAGTCTCTAAAGGATGCAAACTGCCAAATTCCAGGGAACAACTTTGATTTTACTCCCAGAGCAGCTTGCACAAAATATGATTGCCCTGGAGAGTGAGAGGTCTTTAGGCAGCTGGAATCTGCAGTAATTTGTCACATGAGCAGAGCTGACAAGATCTGCAGAATTTAGGAGCACAGCTTGAGCTCTGGGGGCAAGAGAAGCATTTGAGGAAAGTTTGAAGGAAATAGTGTTACAGGTACATCTCCTGAATCCAGCTATCTGGAAGGATGAGGTCAGCATGCCCCTGCAGAAGGCAATCACTGTAGAAGATCTGACAGCAAATCCTTTTCCATGATCCCTCCCTAACTTGCTTCAGAACAAATTCCTGCACTGATCTTATTTGTCCTCAGATTTGTACGGGTTCAAAGATACAGGCTTGGTAAGACACAGGTGGGTTCAGGACAGCTTTGCCCTGCTCTCCTGCTGTTACTGGTTGGATGCAGCTGGGAGTGATGGGGTCTTCTCCCTGGCCTCCTCTGTATTGCAACCAGAACACATCTGCTTCTCTTTCTCAAAGGTTCTCACCTCTCGGCCTCCCTGCACTGTTTTTTTTTTTTTGCAGAAACACGTATTGTGGGGAAAAGATCTAGGAATGTTTTCCTCCCCTTTGTTCAGAGAAAGCAGAAATGCAGAGCAGGAGACAAGCCAGGGAAGGATGAGATGACAATGCTATACAGATCCTGTTAAATCAGTTCTGATTTTTTTTTTTTCTTCCCTTCCCTCCCTTGCCCCCAGAGGAGGCCATAGGGTAATTATGATAATGTTTTCTGGTATTTCCATTTCATTGGCTGATCTCCCAGCCACTAAAGTAAACCCCAAATCTCAACGGGGAGGTCATATTCATCCTTGTTTATGGGACTCATTTTGAGAAATAACACTATCCTTTTTGTGAAACTTCCCTGGCAGCAGCTCAAAAAATAGCGAAAGGCAAACAGATTCCTTGGTCGGGGTTGAGAGCACCACAGCCACTGGACAGGCCCAGTGCAAGGGGCTGCTGGTGATCACCATCTTGGAGGGCAGTAGGCTGGGTAATTGCCAGCATGGAGAAGAAAGGGGTGCAGGTGGGAGGGGGACATGAGAAAGAAGGGGAGAAATAAGTGTGGAAGTGAAAGGTCTGCTCTTAAATTCTGCAAGAATAAAGATAGCCATTAGGATTAGGAATTTAATCCAGGCAAATGTAATCTAGGACCTGACCTGTGGCTGCCACAGGTGAGCATAACTCCTGAGACAAAAGCACCAGGCTGGTTGGGGGCCAGCATGGGGCTGTAGTGGCCAGGCAGTGTGGGTGTGTGGCACAACTAAGCCATGCCCCAGAGCAGGGATTCAGCTGCCTTTGACAGGAGTGAATACAGCCTTCAGCATGGTGCGAGGCAAGCTGGGCCTGTGAGGAGCTTGTGGTGGTGTGGGGTTCTTCAGAAGAAGGAAAAAATGGCAGCATGAGGTTGGTTAGTAGTGGGGTGGTAACATGGAATGGGACAAGAATTGAGATCCTGACACTTTTTTTTTTTTTTCCCCTTTCTTTTAATTAATGGAGTCTAAATGAGAAGAGATGGATACTGTTATTTTCTAACTGTGTTTAGATATGTAGTTTGTCTTCACTGTTCATCCTACACTTGTGCAAGCCTGCATCTCGTGACCACTGAGCCCTGCTGATTTACTGAGATCCAGGAGAACTCTGTCAAGTCCAGAAGGACCAGAGACTTGTACGTGCTGTCTCAGACAAAATGTACCTTGTGCAATCTCAGTCAGTGGATCTGCCAGTCCTATAGCAAAGTAGGATCTGTCAGACTGCAGCTGAACTGGTGTTTAACTGTGCCCCATGTCTGGCTGTGATTCATACAAGAAGAGAGGATCTGGCATTTTATATTTCAGTGAAAGCTTACAGTGTCTCCTTTCTGGAGAGACAGAGCAGAGCAAATACAGATAAATGGTGCTTATTCTCTCCCAATTTGGGCAACACTGGATTTGCCCACTGCCCAAACAGTTTAATTCCCTTTTTTCACTTGCTGCTGCCTCCATGCATCTTCTCCTCTGACTGCCCGTGGGTCACCTTGGCATAAAAATGCAGAAACAACAACAAAAAATGCACTGGGGGCAAGTTGTTGCGAACAGGTGCTACCTGGGGGGCAAGCAGGGATTGGGACTTGGTTTAACTGAATATGCATTATTTCCAACATTAAAAAAAAAAAATGTGGTTTGCAACCTATTTCCTGTCAGGTTAATGCTGGAAAGATTTAAAAATAAATAAAGCTGGAGTGCCAGTTGGCCTGCATAGAAATACAGTAGCAAAAGCAGCAGCAGCACAATCCCTTGCCAGCAGTTAATGGCAGAAGCGATGGGAGTGGAGCTGTGGTTTGCTCAGGGCACAAGAGTGGTGAGGAAGACATTGGGAGGAAGGTCAGACTGTAGCAGGAGACCCTGAACTCGGGTCCAGGCACGAGAAGGAGATGTGAAGCCCCCTGATGCTGGGGCTGCATCTCACGTGGGTTGTGGTGGTGGGCCTGGTCTCTCACCCTTTGGCTTTGCTCAGCGCATGCCAAGGCAGGGTGCAGCAGCAGCAAAGCATGGGTCTTGGCAGGGCTGAGCATCAGACATCCCCATCTGTGCTGGGACCAGATGTGGGCCCAGCAAGAATCCTTATCCATCATGGGGCACAGCAGTGCACATGGATAAGTACCTGTCTCTCTCTCCCCTGGCCAAATGTCACTCTTCATGCTGTTGCAGCAGTAGCACGGGTGTTTAGAGGGGAGGGTTTGGGATGTGGGTGCTGAGATGAGCTCTCAGTACTGCCATCCTGCCAGGTTTGTGCGTGTCCCTCACCCCATCCCACTTACAGAGCACAAAAATCAAGAGTTGTCTTAGAGGCTGAGATAATCAAATCAAGAGAGGCTAAAGATGAAGGGTGAAAGGAGGGGGAAACCGAAGAGGGACCCAGCTAAGAGGAGAATTAGGGAGCTGATGTAGGTGGAAAGAAGAGCTGATGAACCCTGACTAAGCAGGATACTGGCCAGGATCACGGAGAGATTAGAGCACAAGCTGCTCTGCCCTCTGCCTGTTTTTCCCAGCCTCCCAGAGGGTAAATGAAGTCGGTGGTTTTGCCTTAATCCCTTGACCACATCACCCAAACCACCACCTGCTCCTGAACAGCAGCGGATCTCTGCTCATGCTAGCTGGGCTTAGGGACCCTGCACTGCATCTGTGGGAGCCTGAACAGCCTCCTGCTGTGCTCAGGGCTGTCTCAGCCCTTCCCAAGGCTGCCCCCACCAGGCTGGCCAGTCCCTGCTTTTCATCCTGCCCTCAGAGCCAGATCTCCCATTGCGAGGAGCTTGCCTTCCTATTTCTCAGAGCCTTGAGGCCCTGCCAGGAGAAGGATATGCTCTGTTCCTCAATCATAAACCCATCCTCTTTGCCCTTGTACAATGCAGTCCAGGTCTCAGCATGGATTTCCCAAGACTGCTGTAACAAAAAAGATCCTAGTGAATGGGAAAGAAAAGTGTGCATGGGAAAGAAGATACCCAGAATTGGGAATGTCTCATCCTGGGTGTGAAATACATTTAAAGACCTGTGATACCTAACAAAAGCATGGCCAAGTCAATTTCCTGAGCTTCATTCAAGAAAGGCTACTGATCTCTTGGGAATCCATTGTCTGTGTCACCCGTGTCCATAGCACACATCACCAGCGCTGATGAATGCAATAGCACATGCTACATGGACAATTCCTCGTCGCTGGGAGGGATGGAGGACACATCTGGTCCTGTAGCACCGATGTCTGCTGTTCCCTGAGGAACAGTTCAGGCTGAGGTAGTCTCACTGATGCCCTTCCCATCACATTTGCTTTCACTTTGCCTTGGGGAAGCCTCATCCCCCAAGCAGCACAAGCAGAGTGAGAAGATACTGTGCTTGGACAAAGCACAGCTTGCTGACTCATTGTAACTCATGTGGAAGGGAACTAACAGGTTTGAACACAGGTGTCCACTGCATTTGATTCTTTTGGGATGAGATGATACGTGACAGTAATAGAAGGGACCCTTTATCATCCTTGTCACTTCCAGACTGCCGTATGGATCTCCTTCCCTAGCTGTCCTGCTATGTAAATGCCTCTCTTACCAAGTGATCTCATGATTTGCAGTCTGCACATATAATTCATCAAGAGGAACTGACACAGTACACTTCCAGGATGTGGAATTTTAGGAGAACATCTGTCTCACCAAAATTATTTCCTGCTTCCCTGTTTTACATCCCTGGAGCAAATGAGGTGGAACCCAAGAGGCTGAGCTATGGAAAGGTTCCTTTCAGGCAAGGACAAAATCAGAGACAACAGCTTAGCTATGCTGCCCAAGCAAAGGTGGTCTCCCTGGTAGGTAGAAGATAGAACTGGTGTAGAGAAGTCACCAGTGATCAGTACTGGTTTGCGTTAATTTCTTGGCTCATAACTAATGCATATTACACTCCAAATTTGTGCAACAGGATTACTGTTGTCACAAATGATTAATCCCATCCTAAAGCTAATGTCTAAGATATTCAGATGAATTACACCCTAATACCATCAGGTCTCCCCTCCAACTACTGTAGACCCAAACAAGGCATCTGCATGCCTCCAGATATCCCAAATGAAGTGAGGCACACATGTCTCAGCTGGGTGTCCAAGCTTGAGAGCTCAGTCCAAGGGCTGTCCTCTCTGCAGAGGCAGGGGCTGTAAGGCTTGAACTCAACCTAGGTAAGCAGCTGTGTGCAATCTGAGCTGCCTGAGGGATGCAGGATTGTTCCACGGTGTCCACCTAGAAAACATGAAGCTGAATGTGATGCCTGACCCTCCTGTGACTTGGGGTCCCACTGGTTGCTGTTAGGGGAGCCCCATATCAGCGCCTGACTGCTGAAACACTGGGGGGCCATAAAAGAGATTGGAGGTCACTCTGACATTATGTTTTGATGCATCTTGGCTCACAGTCATACATTTCATCTTTAAGCGACGATACAACAAAGTATTCTATAGGACCCTCCATTTCCCTGTGTGTGGTCCTAGCTACAATGAAGGCTTCTTTTTCTCCCCTCATTCTTCAGAAGCAGGTGGTTTCTTTCGGGATCATACCTTGCTGTCTACAGTCAAGGCTAGGGGATAGGCACTGATTTCTGCCCCTTCTTTTTTCCTTTTACGGTTTTTCAGTCTTTCAGAACAGGAGTGGAGTCTGAAGGGCGATGGAAGTGGCCATGCAGACCTCTTTCCTCCTTGTGTTCCTACTGCAGATGCAGGGAGGATCATCTGAGCACAGACCCAAATGTTCCGAAGTGAACATTGCTATGAGCTTTCAAACTTTACTGATTCCACACAGCTTGCGGTCCTGAAATGGCTTAATAGAAGTCTGTTGCAGTTATGTGACAGATAAAGACACTTTGGATGGAGCAATAGAAGAGATGAATCTTTTTTGGCTCTTCATAAGGAAGTCTGATCGATTCCACTTTGTCTCCCCAGCTCCCTTACACTTCAGAAAATAATTCTGTCTTTTTTCTTTCCTGATTGTCAAAGTTTCATGCACTAATTTTTTAAAGCCTTGCTATGAATCCTCTCCCTGGGTGAGGGAGCTGGAGTTCAGTCTCTTACTCAAGTCCTAGAGGTGTCCTTGGACAAGACAGATGGCTGTAGTCAGCTGGGCTAAGGATGCAGAGCTGTCTTAACACACCCCAACACATTCTCCTGTCTTATCTCCTCCCATAGTGGAAACTGCTGATAAGAAGAGCAGGAGAATCATCTGCATTAAATAGCAAGATTAGGTCTCTAGAAAAAGAGCACATTCTCTCTCTCTCTTTTTTTTTTTTNTTTTTTTTTTTTCTTTTATTTCTTGTATCAATTGCAAAGGAACTGAGGACTAGAAAGCACAATATGCCCTGTGGGTGTGTGATTGGGAGGAGGGTGCCAACAGCCTTTACTCTCCAAACTGCACAGAAACTGGGTTATCTCCATTTCACAACTAACTGCTGCTGCTTGTCCGAAACTAGGTCAATGCCATTAATGCCTGAGAATGAAAGACTCCCAGTGGGGTGTCTAATTGACAGCCATTTAGGAGCAATTAAACTAATGGTCTAGGAGTAAACACCTGCTTTTTAAGGAGTAATAATAGCAGATGCTGTTCTAGTAACTTTCTCCTTGTGAGCACTAATAACAGGTGTGCCACTGTCACAGCTTAGCAGTCATTACTGGTGTTTGATAAAAATTAGGCAAAATACAGCTTCATATATATATATATAAAGCTAAATATTTTATATGGTGATCCAACTATATGCACACAGATATCATTGGTTTTCTTTCAAGTCAATCCAAACCAAATGTTTCATACATTGCTTGTGAAGCAGTCATGGTAAGGTCAGCTCTAGCACTGTGAAATACGATAGTTCCCCCAAGTGCACCTGTGGGGTGAAAATCATGTTCTTTCTACAATTTGCCATAAAAATGATGAGCATCCCAATTTTGGTGAGCGGTGCAGAGGTAAGAAAACCAGACATCTCCAGCTTTACAAGGCTTCTGGGAGGTCTGTTAGGACATGACACCAGGGTGAGGAGAATCATGCTCTGAACTCTGCCAAATACATTACGTTTCCACTGACTATAGAAGAAGCCTGGGGTGAATTCAGCATGAAGAAGCTGATCACTATCCCCTGTAAGTCACATCAGTAACCAACTCATTGTTTGCCACCAACCCCTTATGTATACAGAGCAGCCACCAGCATGGGTTGTCACCTCCAACAGATCCTTTAAGGGCAACTGTCATTATTACAGTTAGTAACCGATGGTAGGACAAAGTTCCCAAGCCTGCAGAAGAATGAAGAGAGGACAGACTATCCCAAGCAATGAGATCCTTCTCCTCATGCCAAATGTGCTGGGATCCAAGGGGTGAGCTGGTGTCACAGCCCATCTGAGGTGACAGCGCAGGAATGGTCCGCTTGGTCCCTCATCCCCTGCATTGTGCCCACTGACTGCGTGGCCATGGAGTGAGCTAGACCAGCAGCCTGTTCTGACGGAAAGGGCTTATTGCTGGGGAAGGGATGGGCTATTTTCTTGTCAGACTCAGGTCGGAATGGACCTCAGGACCTCACCTACATCAAGCTACTGCTCAAAGCAGGACAAGAAATTAGGTTGAATAGCTAGCTTTTATGCAGCCAGATTTTTAAATGAATTCCACTGCAATGCAGAAGAGGGAGGCTAGGGCTAGGGATGAGGCAGGAAGGGGGAGGGCAAGGAGAAAACCCCTTCAGCATCAGCTTGTGGTCACATCCATTTAATGCTCTGCACCCTTCAGATGAAGGATCTTCAGATGACCAGACCCTTCCGCAGAGCTGCTGTCCCTCTCATCTGGGTAGCACTGACAAGGCTGTCATCCAGAGTTGAAATAGAAGCCAAGTGAAGAGCCAGCATTTGTTCCAGTCTATGGGCCTTCCCCTTCCTCCTTCTCTCACTTGATTTTTTTTTTTCCCAAATGTATTTCTACTTGCCCAACCATTTGCTTCTTACTTCTCCTCACTTGTGACCCACTATGTCATCAGGAGGCATTAATTGTCAACATTTCTTTTTTTGTATCCACAGTCACAAACAGTGGTGTCTCTTCATTAAAATCAAAAATTATTGAAAAAAATCTTTCAAAAGCTGGAGGCTGCAAAACCTTGTTTTGCACCTGAGTCAGATCTGTCCCCAGTCAGAAATCGCAGAGTGACAAGTCGTTACCTAAAGATTAATTTTGTACTTGAAAACACTGTTCACTAATTAATGCTAAATTTTTTTGGGGTGTGGGAGTGAGGAGGAGAGCACAGCTCTTGCAGTGGAGCTGGTCCTCCTGACTTGATGTGAGCAACAGGACCCAAGGCCAAAATATCTCCTGCCCCTATTTCAGAAGGTCCCAGCTGGTTGATGCCAGCCATGGGACAGATCAGGCTGGATTTCATTGGTCAGACATATAATGATAAAGGGACAGAGAGCAGTGGGGACTGTGTGGGGCTGAGAGCTGCGGCCCCTGGGCTCAAAGCACTGCCAGGTCAGGGACATGCTGCTGTTACAATTTCTTCAGAGGTGTCTGCATTGCAGTGAAAAGAGTTAAGGAGATGCCATAACCTGTTTTCTTGGAGATATTTTGACCCAATGGGTGAATCCTAGGGGCAAAAAAAAAGCATTGATTCTCTCCAAGGGTGCCTGATCCTATGAAAGAAGCAGCTCAGGCACTAAAGCATTCTTGATCTCTACCAAAACTCAGTGGTTACAGCTACCTGAAATGTAGGATTTGCAGGAAGGTCATGACCAAAGCATAGCCTGAAGCCAACATCTGAGACAACGCAATTCCTCATTGCTCTACACTTGACCAGAGATCTCATGGCTGGTTCCCTCCATTCTTCCACGATGGCCCAGCCGCACAACCAAAGATCCCAGCAAGGGAGGTGGGAAACTGATGCCAAAGGATTCGTCTCTCCAGGACAAGCAATCCCAGTTTCCAAGATAAATGTCCCTGTCCTTGTCACAGGAAATGTTGGAACTTTGGAAGGGTCACAGGAGGTGCTGAGGTGGGCTGTAGCTCACCATCTCCAGCAGTAACCCCAAACTCCTGTGCTTTTGCTGGGCTATGAACTGAACCCAAAGAAACATCTGGGAAGCACGAGTTTGGAGCCTGTTACCACCCCTGCACCCTGTCCAGTGCCAGTCTCAACTTGCAGCAGGTGCTGAGTCCCCAGGACCACCTGAGCATTTAGATGTCAACCAGAGCTTGCTCTTTAGCATGCACGATCCACGCCACGCAGTCATTTCAGCAATCATGTCAGGTGCTGCTTGAAAGACAGCCCCGACAACGCAAAGCCCTCTCTTTTTTTCAGTGCATTCATCAAACAAACTTCTCATGATCAGACATTTCATATCAAGGCCCAGCTGCTGCTGGGTATCAAGTAGAGGCCAGAGAGTGGTTCATCAGCTGCCTCCCCCTTTTGTCAATTCCTGGAGATGCACCTAGGAAGGCTCTGTGCAAAAGAGGCAGAGTGATGAGAAGAGCAATGCCAGGTTGTGAGACAAGCACATCCTGCTCTTGGGTGCCCTGACTTCATGGACTAGATCTTCACTATGCTGAGGATGTCCCCACTTCATCATGAGTCCCCTAGCAGACCATCTCACCTTACAGTCATGACACATTCCTCATTTAGCAAGGGGCAAGACAGCCTCGGGAGGACCTTCAGAGTGATTCGGCTGTACTACTCTGGTGCTGACCTCACAGGATGGTCAGGTGCTTACACGCTTTTGCATACATAGGGTATCTAAGAACCCACATGCATCTACATCATTGGGAGGGAATGCCTTTGAAAAGTGAGCACAGGAGACTGCCGTTCTGCCTCAGTTTCCCCCAGGCACAGCAAATCTCGCCTGTCCTTGCCTTAGCTGTCTTGGTCACATGTAACTTTGTGTGCATTGATGTCTCAGTGGGAGAGACGGATTTCAGAGCAGACCCCTGCAATGATCCAAGGAGCTGCAAAAGCATTCAGCTGTCTTCAGCTGATGTTAGGGAGAGCTCTGCTTGCAATAGGAACAAGGAAAGTGCTCCTCCAGCCCATGTTGCTGCTTTGCAGCCTTCACGTTGGCAAATTATCAGCCTTTTTGCTTGAAAGCTTGACTGAATTTCCAATGCAGCTGTTCCAGGCTATGCTGTGATTTATTTCTTTTTTGCCCTTTTTTTTTCCTTTGCCTTTTTTTTTTCTCTTTCCAAAATGTCAATTTTTCATCTTACAGCAGGCTGCTAAGCCCCGATCTGTGATTAAACACAAGATCACACAATGGCTCTACGCAGCCCATGAATTTTGTGAGGCAGGAAAAGTCTTGGCATGTTGTCCCTGCTGCAGCTTGGAGACCTGGGACACCAAAGCCCCCGGTCAGGACGACCTGCTCCTTTCCAGAGCCCTGCGTGCATTTTGCTCTCAGTGCCAAACATCCAGATGTGTCCAGCCTCCAGCCCCAGCAAATCCCCAGCCAGAGACACACACATTTAGCAGAGACACAGCACTGAGCTGGCTTGGTCCAGCCCTCTGTTCTTCTCTCCTGTCTGGGGTAGAAGTCAGCTGGACGCTAAACTCGTTCTTCCAATCTTTGATGTCCAGAAAGAGGCTTGGTGGACGCTCCTGAGATGTTTCTGCTGCACGTGGTCACTCCCACATCCCTCAGCCTGCTGCCCCAGTGCCAGGCTTTGGGACTGACTCGTGCCAGGTCACGTCTGCTGTGGCGAAGCTACCACAGATGGACCGCAGGGATACGAAGCATTTGTGCCCTGCACATGCTGTGCCAAGGCTGCGGGCCAGCCAGGTATGGGACGAATGCCATCTTCCCCTCCGCACTGCATGCGCCAGCAGCCACAGCCCAAAGCAGGGAAACATCAGGGGCTCAGACAGCCTGCAGCACAGCAGCAGTGCCTGTTTGCTCTGAGGTGCGCCTCACGTACCCCTTTGCATGGGACATGCTGAGCAGCACGGCCTGTAGCTGATGTTGGGTACCGGTGACAGATGCCAGCATATGGTTAGGGGACAACCAGGATGGAAGCCAGCATGGGTTTAGGTAGGAAAAGAGTCCATAAATGGGGGTAGCTGTTGTGGTGGAGGTCAGGCTGCTGTGGCAATGCTGTACCTTCAAACGCACCTCCAAGGGCTTCACTTCACTGAAGGTTAGAAATCAGTGCAGAGAAATGAGCACTGTCAGGGTGCCAGAGATCACCTCCTGAAGCAGACACCACCCAAAGAAGGGCTGTTTGTCTGTGCTGGCTGTTGGCTGTTCAGCTCTGGGCATCTCTGTGACCACAGGAAGGATATCGGTTACGGACGTTGCCCAGGGCTGGAGGTGTTCTTCCAAGGCAAGTGGTGGAGATTCATGCTTAGCAAAGGTGCTATGAGGGAGTCAGATTGTCCAGCACTGTTCTCTGCCCGCTGTTCTCTCTGTTCTCATGCTGTGGTGCACAGGACAATGTATGTTCGTGCTGTTAAAATCTTGCACCCTCCAGCGGAGGGTGTCTGCATCCAAACTGTTGTTAGTGGATGATCCCTGATGCATGATGACTCTCAGCTGGGGGGGGGCACTTTGACCAAAGTGAAGAGCACATGAGGGACCACACTGTTAGTGTTAGAGATAATATTTAATGTTAGAGATAGCCATGAACCTGAGCCAGGAGCTCTTCTAGTTTATGTATAACTCATAGAGGTAGTCACTGGGTCTGAGAGTCACTGCTATTCCACAGCTGATATCTGAACTCTTGGGCCCAAAAGAAGGAGGCTGTGAAAGAGAGAGTCTGGATTAGGCTGGTTTGGTTGCTGCTGAAAATATCCTTGGTGCATGGAGACCTGCTCTTCACTTGGAGTCCCTACAGCAAGTTATAGGCTCAGAGCAGCATCCAAAACTGCAGGTACCCAGATGAGAGCTGGTGGTTGAATTAGTCTTGTGGATCCAGGTCCAGCAACTAAATGGCTTTGGGGAGAGCAGCACAAGCTACAGACTCCTGGCAGGAAAGGGTTTGTGAATTATGGTGTCTTATTCAGGGTGTTTGGGGTGGCCAGCCCTCAGAGGCAGGCTGCACACAGTCCCATTGCTTCGATGCTACCGAGTTGGAAGTTCTCCTTGGCTGCACGTAGGCAAATGCAAACAAACCTTCAGAGCAGGAGAGAGAGCTGGAAAAGGGGGATGGTAAGACTGGGAGAGGACCTGAATTTCTGGCCTGCCAGAACTCCTCCCAACCCCAGGACTGAAAAAATCCGCAGCCCTGCCCTGGTGTGGTGGGCAGCATGGAAGAGCGTGGCCTGGTGGCATCTGCAGGGCGGCGGCAGCACAGTGCATGCATTCTCTGCAGCTCCAGGGCACGCAGCGCTGCTCATAGCTCCTGGGTAGCCGGCATGCCAGCGTGCCTCAGGCAGTGCCAGGAAAGCCACGCCGAGTACACAAGGAGTTGGCTCCCCTCTGCGATCACATTCAAGGCACTCTCAGACCTTTCCAGCTTTCGCTGCAGTGATGCATCATCCGCTTCATTGTCCACAGGAGGCTTTGTGGAGAGCTGAGGACAAGGGAGGAGGCTCCTGCCAGGGTCACCTGAGACAAGGCTGTGCTGCTGGCCAGCCAGCCCCATTCCCTTCCTCACTGCCACCGCGTGCATCTGAGCAGATGGGCAATGCGGAGATGAAGCCCATCAGCTGAGGCTCCTCATACACTAGACCGTCAGAGATGTGGTTTCTATTCCTTGCTGTGCTGGGTGAGCTTCCCCTATTTCCCATTTTCCCACAGCACAGCTGATACCCCGTCTCTCTGACTTTGCCTTCTCTCATGGCCATGGGCAAACTATCTAATTCCTGCGTACTTCAAATATCTTATTATAGTGAATCCTGGAGGCTTTATGATAATTGTCAGGTCTATATGCCATTTTCTGCCTCAGATGGGCCACAAAGGCCATCTGTTGTAATGGAAAGAGGGATGTCACACTGAAATTACCATGTTTACCAGAGTTTTACCCAAATAACTGACTGCTTATCACAATACATGACAATATCTCTTGTTAGCATCCGTGGGAGCAAAGGTGCCAAGGAAAAAAGACACAACCAACAGGGAAAATCTGCAAATCTCAAAAAGCTCATCTCTGTGAGTTTATTAAATATCTGAGACCTGAAAACAGTGCTGAAAACAGATCTACGACTGCAGGGGCACGGACTTTCTTAAGACTCAGGAAGGACCTGGAAGCATGGGTCCATTCTGAGTGTTAGTTGTGGGATGGTGGGAGAAAGGCTCTACAAGAACAGAGAAATCACTGCAGCACAAGTTCAGGTTTCTACAGAAGCGACCTCACTATTCTTCCTGAAGGAAAAATTTGTCTAGGAGCTTAGATGCTTGCCCAGGACTTTCTGAATATTCATCCAACCTGTTAGACTAGTCTGATGCCTTTGCATGTGAACCATCACCTGCTGGAGAAGAGAGTGATGAGCAGATCCTGCCTTGCTGTGAGTCAGTGAGATGATCACAGGCAGCAAAACACAGCTGCTGAGGCAGTCAGGGCCCTTCGAGTCCCTTAGCTGCTGTGCCAGAGGGAGGTGGCACCAGGCCGCTGCCTTTCCTGGAGATGCAGAGTGCTCTCGTGGCACTGAGCTCTTCAGGAAAACCAGGTTTCTCTTGACTACTGGGTCCACTGTATTAACAGATACCACTCTAACTGTAAAAACCCTGCAATAAATGTAGTTTCTACTAGCAACAACAACAAATTAAATCAACCCAAACACCTGTTTTTATTTTGAAAGTGTGTTTTCCCCATAAGAGATTAGAAGCAACATCAGCAAAGGCTTGTTGCACCGATACAGCACATAGGGCAGCAATGTGATGAGCAATGCAGCAAGGCTCTGCAGCAGCATCTGGGACAGCAGTGGCTCTCAGTGTGTCAGCCCACGCTCTGGTTAAAGGAGATGCCCTTGCTTAATCCCACGCACACCAGATAGAGGGGAACAAGGAAGGACCTTCAATAAACACTGTACTGTAGAGGCCATAGAGTCTGTCCTATCTAAATAATCACTCCATAATTACTGATTAACAGAAAAAAATATATATATCAACTGGTTCGGTAATCTCCCATGAGCTCAGGTTTAGGCCACAAATTAACTAGAAGGGTTAGAAATAATTACTGTGCCTCCTAAAGCTCTTTCTACATCATGGAGTGAACATCAAACCTGCAAGCGGTCATACAGCCCCAATCGCTGTGTGATTACCAGCCCCCTTGCAGCTTCAGCTCGAAACGTCCACGTGATGCCCAAGTTGGGCCAACCCTGGGACATCCACCAGCCAGGCAGCCTACAAGAAAACATATCCCACCCATGCCCCAGATGCTCGTGATCTGCAGAAGAGAGCTCTGGGCTTGTGTTACGACCTCTTCCCTTGCAAAGGGCTTGGAGTAAATAAAAAGCACCCAAACCCTCCATTTCTGTGCACAGCGGTAAAGCTGTGAGGAGATGGCTGGATGCAGGCTCACATTTCCCTGTGAGTGTGGTTCAGGCTCCTGACTCCCACTTTCCTCCCAGAGAGGCTGTTTCTCCCCCTGCCTCTATGCTTCCCCTTGCCTGGCTGAGACCTGCAGCACTCCCTCAGCCTGGCCTACCATGGACAAGGATGTATTTGTTCAACCTGCACCCCCTCGAGAGTCCTGCAAACAGGCTGGCAGGGCAGCAGGGAACAGAATTAAGATCATTCTGGAAAACATATTATTACTATTACGACTTCTACAAGCCTTGTTCTCCTGGGTTCTCCCACCCCTATTTCCAGCCCCATGTGCTGGCCCTCCACTGAGGCACTGCCATGCTCCTGTCCCCCACAGCTGAGCTGGATGGACGAAGCAGAGGGCCTTGCAGAGCTGAGATGCTTCAGGCCTAGAGCCATCAGTTGTTGAACAGCATCCTAAATCAGGGGCTAAGTAATGCCTGGGCTTGTGTACCCTTCTTTACTGGACGCTGCTTATTTGGCAGTAATGATTTGTGACAGTCAGACAGTTGTCTGGCTTGCTGCCCTCTTGGAGCCCCTCCTCTCTCTATTCTGGGCCAAAAAGCTATTTTTATTTTTATTTTTATTATTTTTTGCAGTTTGTCAGATGCCTTACAGAAGTCTGCCCCGATGGGCAGGCTGGGTGAGACAGACTCTTTGCTGACACAGTCACCTCACAGCCTTTCACTAGGGCAAGGCCAAGGAGCACTGCCAAGAGCGCAGAAATCACTGCAGAGATGAGACTGGAAGGCACCTGCTGGACAGCTGAGAGGTTCCCTGAGCACACAGTTCTGGGGCAGAAGTAGTTCCCAACCCCTCATCTTCAGAAACTTGCAGGCTGAGGTTACAGATTCCCTACAGCACTGGTTTCCTTCCCTCCTCTCCAACTCACCTTCTGTGGTTGTATCCCTGGATATCTACTTGCTGTCCCTTCAAAGCTCCAGTCTCCTGGACCTGACTGCAAGTCTTGGTTTCCCTATTCCTCTGTAACAACGAATTCCTTAGTCTGGTAAACCTCTGAAAGTTTCTCGATGTCGTATTTTTTTCCCCTTCGAATTTGCTCAAGAAATCCCTTTTATGTTATTTTATTATTATTATTTTTTTTTTCTATGAGACACCTTTTCCTCATAGGTGTCTCTTTCCTCAGCCAGGGCTGCAGATCTAGTGATGTCTTTGCTCCATGAGTCAGTGCTCGTTTGACCCATATGTGACCCAAGTGACTGATTTCAGGTGACAGAGCAGTTTCAGACTAACCATAATGAGAGGAAAAACAGGCTTAGGAAGATTTGCATGAAAAACACAAGAAGTGGGATAGGCAGATTATCAGAGGAAACAATGCACCCTACTGCTTGAGCCCCAGTGGGGCAAACTTCTCCTTTACTCTCTGCATGGCTGGGCTGAAGAAGCACCTTTGCAAGAAGCAGTATGAAGAAACAGAAGCTCCTGTAGCAAGGCAGCAGTAGGATAAAACACAGAAAGGAAGGCGGGTATTTGGAGCTACAGTTTTTTCCAGGACATTACAAGGATTTACACCATCTAACTTGGAACACTTACATCTTAGATGTCTGCATTCAAGCTCTGCACTCCCTTTGTAGCCAAAGAGGAGAAACAGATGCTGACAGCCACGACCGACCAACTCTATTTTAAATGTCTACTTTCGGGTGAACCTAAGCAGCGCCTCCGGTACTTGACAGCATGAACTAGATCTCTGCTATCTGTGATGGTACCGGAAGATTCCCGCAGCGTGGGTGTCTACAGGAGCCCTGTGCCGAGTGTTTCTCACATTCTTTGCATCCACAGTCTTTTTCCTGCACAAAAATGTCAATAACAATATTAGCATTGGCACGTTCTCGCACATTCAGCAGTAAGACTGAGCGCTTGAAGATGGCAGCTTTAGAAATAGATTCCCAAGAGAAAACCCAGCCCAAAGGATGCCAAATTATTATGTCATTCCTAGGAGCTGTAAGGCCAGGTTGTAGGGAACCACTGGTTTGGGTGTAGGTAAAATGTCTTTTAACACACAAAACTTGATGCCAAGACTCCTGGGTCCTCTTTTCCCTTGTGGGGCTGTTTTCTGGCTGTAAAGACAAAGGCAAGGAGCTAGCTGAAGAGCAATTAGCTCTGCGAAAAATCAAATTGGCAGCATGAGGAATATTGCCGCTGCTTTATACTCTTGTACATTTTCATCATGAAAAATAAATATGAATATGTAAACAAATTGGAAAAATCTGTTTGGCCTGAATATTTTATATTTTTTTCTATGTTTAATTTTTGTCTCTCTGAAAAGTGGGAGGGAAAAGATTGTTTTTAGAAGAAGAAAAACAGAATGAAAATAGGAGATCATTTTCATTTTTCCATGAAAAAAAAGATTTTTTAATGAAGATTCCCATTACACTGAGAGACCATTTTCAACTGGGAATAAAAAATGCTGAGGGAAACATTCAGACCAGCTGTTGCAATGCATCTTGCCACCTCAGTGGAGTGCTTGCAGTTTTAATTAGTGGTTAGGACAGAAATGTGCTACGCAGTTCTCTGATGTGAAATGCTGCTAAATGATTATTCCAACCACCTGTTAGATCCTAGTTTCTTCTTCTGTTAATTCTGCGTCGCACTGGGGCTTAGCAATCTCTTGAGATCTGTGAACCCTTTCAGCACAGTTTACCAAAGATGGGCTTTTGATCAACAGCACATCGGTGCTGAGGGGAAGAAAAAATCAATTAGTGAAGAGGCAGAATGCTTTCCCCTCTCTCTTTCCACCTGGCAGAGCTTCCACGATGGGGACAGAGTGCTGTTCCCATGGCACAATGTAGAAGGGAAAAACCCCAGAGAAGGACCAGCACTGCTGTAACTTCCCTGCAGGACTTGGCCATCCCCAGGCATCAAGGGCACTGGGACTGACGGTTGGCCAGCTGGTTGCATCTCACAGCCCAGAGCAGAAAGGCGGCTAAAGTCACTTTGGTAAGATTAAATGCATAAAGGTTTCAGGTGGGGAAGAGATTTATTAACAGGCAAACAATACCTGGGCAAGAGGAAAAAATTTGAATCCATGAAGCAAGCAGCATGAGAAGCAGTACGCAATCTTCCCAGGGTTAGACTCTGAATGCAAACAAACTTCTCATCTCAGACCTGCTTCCCACTGCAGGCCCCACTGTGTATATTCTGACACTCAGCACTTGTTCAAATACAACACAGAATCCCAACATCCCTCGTGGCCCTAAAGAAAAGACTGGTGCATTTTTTTTTTTACCATAGGGATGTGTCAGTGGTCCAATGGCACAGGGCGGTGGGTGGTTCAGCCCTGCCCTGACATAAAGATAAAACCTTAAATTCTTCTGCATCAGCCTAGGTGCATAGAAATACTCAGACTATCCTGAAAGCAGCACAGAAAACATCTCTAGCCCTCCCTTCATCAGCACCAGAGGTGTTTAAAAATATTTCATCCTTGTCACTCTGTGTTGGTGCTCAGTAAAACCCTGGAATTCATCAGAAATCAAGCAAGCAGTTCAAGGGGAGTTTAGTTTCCAGCTGCAGCCACAATAAAGCATACTGAAGAAAAATCTCCACAAAATAAATAAATAAATAAATTCTGGTCTATAATTTTAATGGGGGAAGAGGAGTATATAATTTCCTGAGCAGAAGATTATACAAGTGCTCCAGCTTCAGCTCACGGTCAGGTCAACTCGATTTGATCTGCACTATTCTTCTGTGTATGATTGGTCCTGTTTTGCAAGGTAGCAATGATAATCATGGGGACCTGACGTACCCCGGGTCATCTGGTTCTCCCCCAAACATCTCTCTCACAAAAGTCCCTCGTCCTGCCTGCACAGCAGCTACCCCATCCCCTGGGCTGGATAAATTCCAGAGCGATGTATGGAGCCCAGTGGCAGGGAAGATGCCTGGACAGAGGTGAGTGCTGCTTCCCAAGACATTGCAGGACGTGCTGGGGCACTGTGAGTTTCGCCATCTGGGCTTTCGGAGGAAGAAAGTTGCTCTTGTTGTGCCAGTGTTCATACAAACCATGCAAAGACAGAAATAGCACCAATCAGTTCAGCCCTTCTGGTGTATAAAGAAGATAGAGGCCAATCCTGAAATCAGAGCAAGCTGAGTGCAGATAAAGCTTTGAGTTTTGTGTCTGACCCCCGGCATACCACCTGTTGTGGAGCGGTCACACTCTCTCTTAGGTTTCTTCATCCTCATGACTCTTCTCTGGCGCCTTGCATCTTTCTGAACAGTCCCCCCCCCCACCCTTCATAATTTCCAGCCTAAAGATATTCCTGCTCACTACACTTGTTTGTCTTGGTATCAAGAATATGTAGTCTACTAATGTTCAGGGATCAATAACCAAACTTTTGGGGGCGCTGGGCACTGTCTGCATCCCTCCTATTGTTTTCCTGTTTGCTTTCACATTTGTCATCACAATTGTTAATGTGCTTTTGGGAAGAAAAATAGTAATAAAAAATCAGACAAGAATAAATTGCCTGCAGTTTTTTAAAATAACATTGAGAAAGGATTTGGCTGACTAAACGCAGATGTCTCTACTGGAACAGTCACCTTGGGCTCTCTTCAGAACCAGAGGAGATGTGCCCAAAATAGCCATATCTGTGCTAGTGAATAAGTGATTTCTGGGGAACACCCTGGGGTGATCCACCCATTCCCTGGCTCACCAGTGGCTCGTGTCTTCCCAAATTGTTCCTTGGCACGGGTTAGCAGTAGGATCACCAGTGTGCCTGACAGGCTGCTGGGATGGGGCCACCCTGCTCTGGAGGTGAGAGGAGTTTAACGCTAGGGAAACGTCCCAGTTGGCACCTGGGGACTGGCACTGTTCAGTTTACTCGCGCCGTCGTTGCGTTGCCTGGAGTGCCAGCCATGATTTATCTCCTCCTAAAGTAGACTCATAAACAGGGCACATGAATCATGCCTTAAAAGTGCCTGTTTTTCCTCCGAGGCTGTAAAGGGACCCTGGGATATGAGCTCAGAGGGAGTGGTTCGCACCCTTGTCACCGAAGGAGAGGTGGGGAACTGGTCTCCTTCCTCCTGCACCTCTGCATCCTCTCCATGTGTCTGTTTCAGAATAGCTGTTTAAAACACTATTCCCATCCCTCCACCCCCCCCCCCCTTTTTTTTTTTTTTATTAACCTTCGCTGTTGGAGTTTATAAACTCAACAGACATGGCTTACACAGCAACAGATGTTCCAGATAAGCCATAGCCTCTTTAGTAAACGTTTCAACAAAGTTTTCCGTCCAGCACTCTTTCTGCTGGAGCCAGAGCTCTGCGGTGGGGAATAGCAGAGCAAGAGCACCTGGCTGGGTCTGTGACTTCTTTCTGCTGCTCACCCAGCACAAAATCCACTTTGCTAATCACCAGGAAAGTGATGATCACCCTGCACCTGACCCCTGTCGCCTGTCCCAGAAAAAAATGACCTGCTGATCTCTCCATCACAGCCAAGCCTCCCTGCTGCACTGTCATCTCCTTGTGATCTTTTCAGCACGTACAAAGGCTGATTACCACTATTTATGAGAAGAAAAATAAAACCCTAATAATATCTCACTCTGTTAAACCACACCAGCTCTCTACAGCTGAAAACTTTTCCAGAAGTTCACTTTGGACTGAGAAACAAATGAGCCATCAGTGTGCATCAACAAGTCTGTAAAACAGCTAATGAGTTTTTGTCTGTTTGAAAACAGATCCTTTGTGGGATGAGGTTGGTGGAGTGATTACGACAAACAGCGCCTGTTCACATCCAGATTTGGAGGCTAAACTTGAGTGTCAACGAGCAGAAGGGAAAGAACGTCATTGGAATTGGGAGGATGTTGGAGAGCTGTGAGCAGGAGGCTGAGGTTGAAGCAGGACTCTGGGGCTGTGATTGTAGGCAGACGGAAAACAAAACCATGAAGGGTAAACCTGAGAGCAGGAAGGTTCTGCCTGCGTTTGTGCCCAGCAGCTGAATGGGCACTATTCGTGAGGAGGAAAGGAAAGCCTGGCTGTTGGAATAAAATGAGCAAGTTTTTCTGGCTCTGGAAATCCTCCACCTCTGCCATCAGGGAATACTCTTGACTGTGACTTTTGGACGTTTCCTTAAAGATTTTGCCTTGAGCCCTGGGTTCAGTATTGCACTGAAAAAGCCATTGCTCCTTTTTTTTTTTTTTTTTTTTTTTGGAAAGGGGATGCATGCAACTTGTCATCACCAGCCTGAGATCTTATTCTCTACACTCTTGGCTTTACTGACTAAATGTCCGACATTCAAAAATTCCTTCCCCAGAAATCACTCGGTAACACCACTTACCCTCTGTCTGGAGTAATCTTTTTTTTACTAGAGACCCTGTTCTGCAGGGGCTGTGTGCAGTCTGCAGTGATTTCATGTGATTTCAGCCATTTCAGCCTTCATCTTCTTTCTGTGTGTTTTTTTTTTTTTTGGCAAAGGCTTTAGGCTTGCCTATGTCAGCAGCAGCACCAAAGCTGTGATCTCATGGACCTGCTGACCTTCATGGTAGTTGCTCAGCTTGGGTTCATCACATCTATCTCTAGACACATAAAGACACATCTTGACAACCGGCTTGATTGCATCTACTCACTTATCAGCCCACCCAAGGTACAGAGCTGTCCCTCAGTACATCAGTTATACTCAAGGTCCACAGCAATCCGACCTCTACTTTAGCCACCTCAGGCACACCTGAAATTGGACTGTGGAAAAAAATGATATTTATCCCTTGCATCTCCAAGGGCTGACTGCCAAGCTGCCCAAACCTTGGGTTCAAATAAAAGCACAACATCATCCACAGCTATCTTCTCTTTGTTGCTCCTCATCCCAAAGCTGGGAAAACCACTGCTGCATTTCTTTGAGTCCTTCACGCTATTTTTTCAGTGCCTCCTGCAGCTGTAGGACGTACATTCTCCCATCATCAACAGCCCCAACGAACAAACTGAGAGGCAGCAAATGGGTCCAGAATTTCAGCCGGTGTAAATCGAGCCGCCCCGCTGACGTCAGCTGGGGTAGGATCTCTGACTGAAAGACTCGTTCAGAATCCCAGTGCTTTCACCATCACAATGCACGATTTGTATCCACTAATATCTAGACAGATACGGCTATCAGCATGTGCAAGTATCAGATTTCTCTTTCTCCAGTCAGAAATACTCCGAGGAGCACTGGGCATTTTGATGCACACCCAGACCTGTGGCTTTTTGCTGATGCATATCAATGCGTCTGTGCCATAAATTTAGCCTAGAACACAGACGATTCTCCATCTGAAAATGCAGATTGGATGCCTCTTGAAAAAGAGACACCCCAGCTTGACTGTGAGGAACAGGCTTCATGATGGAATAATGGAATGAAATTCTATCTCGAGTTATACAGGAAAACCTTCTGGCTTTCATATCTCGGAACTGCTTATGACAACAGATCATTGAATAAACAGCCCAGCATCTCAGGGAGTCTGGCTAATAGGACTGAGTGCAGGTTTCAGCTTTACTTTTCCAGACCTCCAGCTGGTGCAATTGCTTTCCTGTAAGTGATGGCTGATTTTCGCTGTGTTTGCAGGCACTTGCTGTCTTCAAAACTTCAACCAAAAGTCAAGTTTCTCTAAAGATTTCCAAAAGATTCAAAGCTACCTGAAAGTTATGGATGCACAGGAAACCACGTGTAAGCACACATACATATAGACACATTATCAAATCTTATTTCTTTAGAGGAATAAATTTTAAAAGACTTTTTTTTTGGACAACTTAGGCACACCTCATGATTCAGTCCTTTATTTAGAGACTAGAAAATAAATCTGGATGGGGAACAAGGAGGGATATTGCACAACATATGCTTGTTCCTTCCACCTCTTCTGAAACACCTGAGTTTTGACCACTTCACAGGAGCTGGGGTAAAAAGACCCTATCTGGGTTGAGCTGAGCACTCCCCGTTTTGAGAACCCTACAGCAAGAGCAATGATGTCCCACAATTACTGCCACGAGATGCTCAGTGCTGCAGTCGTGGTCTCCTAAATCCCAGAGCAGCTCTCCTCTCTGGGTAATGAGTCCTAATGAGGCAATGAGAAGAGGAACAGGCCTTGGATGGAGAGAAGGGGAAATGTGGCCTCTGCCATCTGGAAAGCTGGTCACTCAGAAACAAAGACACGCAACAGGAAATCTCTTCTGTCAACATGGTTGACAGCCTTAGACAGAAGCCAAACGCCTTGAGTCATAAACAGGGTCACCCTGAGAAAGCAGATGGTGGAGGGATGAAATCAGAATGGTCGGGCTTTCCCTCCTCATGCAGAAGAGGATGCATTTCAGGTTTCCAGAGAAACAGGAGGTGCCTGGTGAATGTTTGCTCAGGATCTCGCTACGTTTGCACAGTACCTGAGTGGAGGACAGCCCCAGAAGAGGGTCATGGCCATGAGATCATCGCTCCCAATGGACTCGGCACACCTGACTGGCACGCACCATGCTAACAAGCAGGTCTGAGTGCTGAGAGCATTACTTTCAGCTCAGGCACTTTCTAAGACTTTCTGAACAATTTGGAAGGGCAGAAGACTGGTGTTGTGTGGATGCTGGGGAAGTGGGGGAAATCTGGGGCTGTGCTGTGCAGCAGATAACACAAGAGGACAGAAATGGCGATCCAGTGCCTTAGAGAAGCAGGCAATGATTTACTGGTGGGGGACATGGCAGTTTGGGTCATTTGGTTTGCATGGGATGTTAATGGCAAGCCTTCAAGATGCAGGGTTTATGTGTCCTGCTAAATATACGATTCCACAATTCAGACTCCTCTCATGTAACTTTACCTACCACTGCACCTAAATCAGGAACGGAGCTTTGTGGCAGCCCCACCCACCACCAGCGGCAAGGAATGGGTTCTAGAGGATGATTCAGCTCATCCAAAGCATGAGTTCTGTGAGGGGAGCCTACACTGACTGTTGGGAAAGGCTCAGCTGACTGGATCTTGACTTAGGCCTCTTGGGTCCCCCTCAGTGTTACGGGAGAAAATGTCCTCATGTCCAGAAATAGCCTTCAAGCTGTTGGCTCAGATGGAAAAGTCTTTCTTAGCAAAACACCACTCGCATTCTTTGGTGAATCCCAATGCCTTCCAGTTTAGGAAGCTGGTCAGCCAGAGGACAAACCACTTGAGGCCATAATGATGCAGCCTCTTGTCAGGAAAGACAGCAATTCAGTGGCCCAGGTTATAAACATCTGGTTACAAACTGCCCTCAGCAAAACGTACTCATGAGCATATCTCCCACTAATGGGTGTTCTTGCTAACCAACAACTTGTTCAGCCTTTTTGCAGGGAAGGAAGTGATCTGAGGACTGCAATGTCTACGCGTGTGGGTCTATATATATATGCGATAATATATGCTAGCAAAACCCAGAACCCATGTAATTTTCATTCCAGAAATTCTCAGCTGAAAATAAACTGATGATCTCTTGCTCATACCCAGCTCCCTGTCTCCAGAATGGACAGCAGTTGCCTACAGGTCATTATTTCTCTGTTCCTGACTACTGCTGTGGCAAAATGACTCCAACTATTCCCAGTAATGGGGCAACTGAGATAGCACTATTCAAATCCCAGTGGATTTTCTCCCTAAGGGCATGTATGAACTTTCCTCTCTACCTTCAGGTTTTCTACTGGTATTAGAGTTGAATATCAGCAACTTCCAGAAAAATGCAGACAAAAGCATCCCCAACTAGAATTTCTGGAGACGCAGCACAACCCATCTCTACTGGAGTGAGGGGGACCAGCATGGAGACCATGAGCTCATGTCTCGCCTGGATTAGGGAGGAATCCTCAAAGAGATTAAAAAAATGGCATCCACTCATTTTGTCTTTTGCTCTTCCTGTGACAGAAACAACATAAGAAAACTGCACAGACTCTTCTGGGCCCCAAACAGACTTGCCTGCTTGCTCTATCAACCTGCCAGGCCCAGACATGCACACTGCTTTTCCACATCATTTTCCAATGTCTTCTAAAACAGAGGATGGCAAGTGCCATAGCTACGAGCTATTTAAATAGATGCTGCCTATTCCCTGTCCTCCCACACGTTGTCTCCTGGTGAGTACAAAAGGTTAGAGAACTTGGCACAAGTTTAGGTGGACCTGGCTGGAGTTTAGAGTTTGTAACAAAACCTAAAGATGAGCAGGCTGCCTGGGTGAGATTTTGTTCCAAACGGCTGCGTACAGTTTCCTGGTGCCAGGACAGGACAGCAAGTGTCCCGCCTGATTCTGGGAAGATATCCTGCTGAGCTGGAGGCGTTTCAGTAGAAAGCAGATTCCTGTGCTTTAAAGGACAAACATCTTACTTGAATGGTGCAACTCCGGAGCCTCCCTTGCCTTTGGCCCTGGCATGTATGAGCACTAGCACAGGAGTATGAGGTCTACCAGTATCCAGAAGCAAAAATCAAGACTGAGATGATCACAGATTTGTTTTCTGGGGTAATCTAATTTTGGGACTCCTAATTTTCAGCATTGCCCAGAGCCATGCATTGGCCACAGAGACAGCCCAGCACAGGACAGGCATGGGGACAGCACCTGCGGATGGTGTGAGAAGCTGTTCAACCCCTGATGAAGCTGGGGATAGAAAAAGGGTGGAAAGGAAAAACTCAGCAGGAAAAGAGTGAAGAGAATAATTATGAGGAGCACCTGAGGAGAGACATAAAGCTGTGAAAGAGGTGATCTGAAAGAAGAAAAATCAAGGGATCGGGGATAGACTGATGCTGTGTAGTCCTGCAGCTCAGGAGGACAGCTAGGAACCAGCATCTCTCCTTTCCGCTAACACAGACACGTGGTGTGACCATGGGCATCTCCCTTCTTGTCTCTCGGGTCTGCTTTCCCACCCTTTTGTCCACCCTGGCTGTTCAGTCTGTAAACTGTCTGGAGTAAAAAGAGTATGCAAAACTTACCAGCATGGGGGAGCTCAACTTCGTTTGGAAACATTAATCAGGAGGAGATGTGGAGCAGGGAAATAAGTAAATAAACAAAGAGAGTAGCCAAATAAAGAAGGGGTGCGGCAGAGAAAGTTTTGGCTTGGATTTTGACACTATGCCCTGAATTCTCAGTATCTCTGCATCCTGAAAAGGCAACGGATTTGTCACAGCTGCATGTTCGCCGCTCCCTTCTGGTTTCGGTTAGCCGTGTGCGAGCGCACGCGTGTGTGCGAGAGCTGGAGCTGCGGACCAACCTTAACCCTGCACTTTTCTCAATTGGAAACAAATGGAAGCTCTCCCTTTTCCATTCACTGGTTTTATAACAGTTTGAAATTAGGATGATTAGGTGTTTCCTTGCCAGCACCATCTATCTTGGGCTAATTACACAGGCGATGCTAATTGCATGAGCCAACCAATAGAACCACAGCATTCCTCCTTTGCATTTCCAGGGGGAAATGTGTGGGGAAACTCACACTCCTGCTTGCTCTGTCTTTGCCTTCTGCTCTCTATCTCTCCATCCCTGGGCGACTATGCTCCTGAAATTATAATTAAAGGATTGCAAAGAAAAGGGGACATGGCAGAGAAACGCTGTTCCATGCTTTGGAAGACAGCCATAGGTCTGGAGCTTGGCTAACAGTATGCAGAACAAAAAGCTGGAGAGAGAGAGAAACCAGTTTTCCAGCCCACTCGAGGCAAAGTGAGAAACAGAAGGTCTTGCAACTCTTTCTCCTTGGTGGTGGAGTGAACTGGAAGGCGTTTACTTCTTTATTTAGATAATGTTGCTTGTAACACGAGGGGCTGGGAGATGCACAGACATATCTAACCCTTGCAGAGTGCTGCTGGAGGTAGGGCAGGACTAGGATCTTCCCTTCCAGTGAAGGAATTGGGGTGCAGAGGGAGGCTGAGTGACACCACCAAGGCTATCCAGCAAGCCTGGCCAAGGCAGGAGGCCAACCCACATCCAGTCTTGATGTTAGCACTGTGACGGGGCACACAGGCTGCCTTCCCCAGCAAATCCAGCACCTGCACGGGATGCAGTGGGATGGACAGCCAGATTTCAGTTCTGTCCTTAGTCCTGTCCTTCAGAATACAGAGGGAAATAGGGGGTCTTCCCTGGGCTGGGATGTGTGGGACTGCATGGAAATGGGTGACTTGTGTGAAAACAGAGGACACGTGGAACTCCTAATACAGGTAATAACTGAATGGAAGATGGTTAGGGCTAGATAGCCTTTTGGTCTGATCCTGTCTGGCTTTTCTTAAGTTTCTGTGTTGCAACTAGAAAATCACAGAATCACAGATTTGTAGGGGTTGCAAGGGAAATCTGGAGATCATCTAGTCCAACCCCCTTGATACAGAGGTGAGTATATAGATCTACAGATGGAAAGCCATTGGATTTGTCTTCTCTTTCTGCACCTGGACTCAATGGCTCCATTTGTACTGGTGAAATGACCCAGACCAGGGCCCTTTGTCTATCCCCATCCATCCTGCCCTGCTGCAGGACCTTCCCTGTCCCATAGCTGTAATTGTCAGCACTGCCATATGATGGGTGCTCTTCCCAGCTAACTCACTCCAAACAGCTGCAGACAGGGCTCATCTCTGGACCATTCCTGGTGAAGAACACAGAGGGTGTCACCAGCTCTTTCTCCTTTCATAGTCCCCTAGATCATCCTAACACTCTGCCGCATGTGGGCCTGGAGGAGAATCAAGGTCTTGCTTGCTAGCAGCTACTAGACATGTTCTGTTTAATATTTCTGCATGGGAGCCAATTGGTGTCCTTGCCCCTCTGCTCTTCTCTTCCTTTGGAGAAGGGACCATGCCCATAAAGCAAGGGGATGGAGGAATTTCTCTGCCTTGCTCCCGCGGCTCCCTGCTGCAGTCAGCCAGCGCAGCGGGATGCTTTGAGACGTTTGCTGCCATCTATGGCCAATAACAAATAATGCAAAAGAAAGTAGAGAGCTGGGGTCTGGCTGCAGCTCGGGCTTTCCTCTGTGGTATCTCTCTCAGGGGCACTCCCCTCCCATGGGTACAAAGGTGGGCCATGGGGATAGGTACAGGGAGGCAAGGAGGTGCTGTCTGAAAGAGACCCTATAGCAATCTTTCCTGTCCTTTCCCAGCACAGCTACACCACCAAAAGCTTCTGCCCTGGGATTCACAGGAGACCAGTTGTTTGACTCAGAGCCCACTGATAATAGCTGCTAACTGGAGAGACAAGAGAGACAGGAACGATCTGTTACAGTTTGGGAGCTAGGAATGATGCTGTACAGCTGCCCCGCAGCCAGGCGTTTCCTTCACCAGAGAGGAGCAACACATAGACACATGCACACATGCACACAAACACACACACACACATCCTGCCCAGTGTAGAAGGCCTCTGGTTGATGTTTCTGGTGTAATTTTTTTTCCCCCTTTTTCACCCCAGTGTCCCCAAAGCATATGCGTGGAGAAGAGCCATCTCTGATTTTCAGACCACCTTCGCCTCAACATCCCCAAAACCTCAGAGAGCTATTTTCAATTTATGTGAAAGTTTGAAGGTGGTGATTTCATCCTGGCAGATCAGATGGCACCAGATCATATATCATCTGTACACCCTCTTTGGTCACCTGCCAGATCAACTCTGTTTGCTGCACTCTGCCTAGAGCTGCAGAAATGTGGGTGCTTGGTCTGCTCCCTTTTTTTGGTTATGTCACAGACCCAGCTGTAATGATACTGGGATGACTGGGAGAGGGCTGGTTGATCAGAACGTTTTGCACCTTTTCAGCAGTCATTTAGCACATTTTGCTTTCTCCCTTTGTCACATGCAAACAAAAGCACACAAAGTAGGTCCTCCAGGGTTTTCTCTGCCAGCTTGGTGGGCACAGCCTGGCCCTGGGGAATGGGATGGACATCTGGGCTGCAGGCTGGGACTGCTGGGGATCTGAATCTTCAGAGAACACGAGGATGTATATCTAAAACCATAGCATGGAACTGAAGGCTCTCTTCCTCCCCACAACCCCACATTCCAGAAGCAGCATGCTGGAGATTTGCTTTCTGCTGGAACTCAGAGAAGCAAGTGATCCCATTGATGTTATGCATCTGCCCAAGAACCACCAGGCAGCTGTGTTAAAGCAACAATGCCAAGTGAATAAAGGCCTCCCCACTGTCCCCATGACAACATGATCTTACACACCAGAGATCTGCTTCCTGCACCGTGGTTGGGCATAAGGAGTCACACACAGGCAAGGGAAGCTGAGGAGTGTGTGAACACATTTGCTCCAGGGAACAAGAGCAGGTGGGGGCTCACTGCTGGTGGCTGAAACACTTTGAGGCCGTGCCCTTTCACTGCTGCAAAAAGTGAGGAAACCTTAATCCACCCCATGCAATGCAAAACCCAGAGAGGGGCAAAGGCTGGGTTGCATCACACGGCTGACTCAAAGGGCCTTTTGGTGAATGCACGCCATGCAGGCAGCCCTCCAGGCTGGTGTAGGGGAACCCAAGGGTGACACGTGGCATCAGGATGGCAAAGACACATTACCACCAGCTGTGGTGTCCACCAGACAAGACACTTTTACGACAGGATTCTTTTGACCTGCTTTGCAAATTTGCTTTATGCTGGGCAACACTGCATCTGGATTACGCTAGTGACATCCTCATTGATAAGGGGCTCTTGTTCATACAGCAACCAAACAGCCCTGCAACGATTTTCTAGCCTGTCTGTCAGCACAGAGGTAGCCAGCATCTCCAAGTCTCTTTCTCTTTTCATGGTTACCTTCTGCTGCCGTTGTTACACAGCACAGACATTTCGTGATGTGTAAGCCTTGCACGAAAGGGGTGATTTCCTGTGGCTTTGCCAGTGTGACACGCAGAGCCTCTGCAATTATTGCTGAACATGGATAATGTGTCTGTGTGTACGTATGTGGGTGTGAGCGGTGTGTTTGAGCACACGATGTTGGCTTGTTTGTAGGGTTGCCAGAAATGCACCTGAGCTGCTCTCCTAGCAAATGCACATTGTGTGCAGAACAACCGGAATCACTGCAGACTTTCTGACTTCTTCCTGAGATACCATCACGGTGCACACAGACACAGCAGAGGCTCCACTCTTGCAGTGGCTGGCATGCTCTGTGCTACATCATTGTGCCTTCCAGAAACAGCACCTCCTCCTCTCTTCTGCCCCTGCTTAGTCCCTCAGAGTCCAGGCAATGCATGTGGTTTTCCAAGGGCACGTTTTTCTCCTTGACTACAATAGAAACACAACTGTGAGATGCATCAAAGCACCCTACAGAAAGCAGGAATTCGACTGATGGACTAAAGCATCTTTCTTAGCACTGAACAATTATCACCATCATTCAACAGATCAACTTCATTTTCCTCTCTCAGCTAGCCATTTCACCCACATAAGTGGGTGAAATGAGTTAGTCTGCCTGCACCCATGCATTATCCAGGGTGTTTGCAGCACTCGGGGTGTTTGCAACACGCGGGGTGTTTGCATCCCCCATGCCTGCAATAAGTTTCTGGTGCAAGTGCCACTGTGCACACACGCCTGCAAGCATCTGGAGTGCGCGGTGCCTCCCTCCCTCTCCCTCCGCACGGCAGCAGAAAGCATTCCCAGCGTGGATGGCCACTGCTAATGGCCCAGGAATCCTCAATGCAGCTGTTTGTTCTGGCGCAGGCGCAGCGAGGTCCTGAAGTCAGTTGAACCGCATCGACTTCCCTGCCAGGGTCAGATTTCAGAGGTATGCGATTGGGGATGCCCCCACTGAATGTTTCCAGCACCTGGCCTCCGCCCCCTTCCCCGAGCTTGCCATCACTTCTGCGTGAGGGAAACCTAAAACTTTTCAGCACTGGAGGGAAAGCGCGGCCGCCAGACAAGTGATTTACAGCCCTGTGAAATCCCATCACCTAGCCAGCCCGCGAGGCAACAGTGCTGCTCTTGTGACAGCCGGTTGGGCGATAGCAGACAGCCCCTGGGAGAGCCCCTCTTCCTCCCTTCCCTTTCCTTCCCTTTCCTTCCCTTCCCCTCCCCATGCGCAGGTCCCACAGCCCCATGGCCCTCTGATATCTGGGGACTTGTGCAACAAAGTGTGCAAATGAGCTGCATGGTCCAGGAGGAAGCTCTGGCTGGGTCTCTTGGAGCCAGCTCCAAGAGTGTGGGGACCATGCTATTTCACCCCAGAAAACAGAGAAATAGACACCAGAATGGGGTGGCAGAGTTACCAGGACCTCCACAGCCCCAAGGAAACTTCAGCTCACCAGATGGGCAAGTCCCCATGAAGAACACAGCTGGTGGGGAGAGATGAGTGCCTGCACAGGGGCACCGAGCCCTCTTCAGATCGTCCCATGGCAGGGAGTCCCACCAGTTAACTTCCTGCTGCATGAACTTCATAGAATCACAGACTCACTAAGGTTGCAAATGACCTCTCAGATCATCTAGTCCAACCATCAGCCCATCACCACCACGCCCACTAAACCACGTCCCTAAGTGCCACATCCACACGTTTCTTGAACACCTCCAAGGAAGGTGGGCCCACCACCTCCCTGGGCAGCCTGTTCCAGTGCCTGACCACTCTTTTTGGGGACAAGTTTTTCCTAATGCCCAACCTGAACCTCCCCTGGTGCAGCTTGAGGCCATTACCTCTTGTCCTATCACTGCTACCTGGGAGAAGAGGCCAACCCTACCTCACTTCAGCCTCCTCTCAGGTGGTTGCAGAGAGCAATGAGGTCTGCCCTGAGCCTCCTCTTCTCCAGACTGAACAGCCCCAGTTCCCTCAGCTGCCCCTCATAAGACTTCTGCATGCCCAGCTTCAAAACACCTCTGTGGGGTAGGGCAGTGATGTCTGCCCATGTCTCAAACCTTAGGAGAGCAGAGAGGTGGTTTGGCAATGCTCTGCTCTCTTCTCTGAATTCTAAGGCATGTAGCTGTACCCAGACAACTAACTCAGCTCAATCACATTCTTCAGTCTAGGTCAGATGAATCTGGGGTGTTCAGTTCAGAAATTCAGATGGAAATTCAGTGGCAGATCTGGGCACTGCAAGGAACGTGGTGGAGAAGGACACATCTTTGAAGAAATATCTGTATTGGTGGCAGCCAAGAATGGAAGTGTGCTTCCAGTGCCCATGTATGACTTTGAAGGCAGAGAAACCCCACCTGCCTGGGGAAGACATGCATGCCAAAGGGCTCCCCCCAGCAGACCTGTAGCAAAGCCAGGTACAGAAATCAGCTTTCACCATCCTAGCCCTCCAACCTGACTTCATGATCAGCATGCATGACACTAGTAAAGCTAGAGAAATTTTACTGCAAAACATTGTCGATGTAAAAAAAAAAAAATCAGAAAAAAGCCACACTGGCCCGGTGAGTCCATGGAAGCTTTGCTCAGGAAGTCCCTGGAGCGTATAATGGTTGGGGTACTGAAAGCAAGCACTGCAATATGCTTGACCTGTTATATATTTCCTAAACCATCTGCTCTTGGACACCTACAGAGGAGAGATGCAGGAACCTTAGCTCTGAGCCATAGGGCTGCCCTTTTTTGAAAAAAAAAAAAAAAAAAAAAAAAGAAAGAGAAAAAACAAAGCCTGTGTGGATGTGTCTTTCTACAGGATGTCGTCTTGGGTTTGTTTTCAATCTTTCCAGTGAACTGCAGCAAATGTGTCTGGAGTATTGCACCAAGCAGGACAGGTAATTACTGTGATGTGTGTTTTCTAGGAAGCCCCTAGGAAGGTGCTGTTGTGCTGTGCTCTGTGTGAACACAGCGAGGCTCTGAGCAGGGTTTCCTCCATCCTACAGAAAGTGCCTGAAAGTTAGGAGTCTGATCTGAGCTAGTCTCCGTACTCTGCATTCAGCCAGCAGAGAGAAGTCAATGCTGGATGGGGACGGGTCAGCCTGGAGGAGTTTTTGACAGCTGGTTATCCCTCCATGGATATGCAGGCTGGGGTGACCAGCTCGAGTGGAGCTGTCCATATTTTTGACACCTCCAGAGAGAAGTAGCTTAGGTCAAAGGACAATACAGATCTTTCCACCTCCTCTCCCCTTTGGAGCAAAGTCACTTGCTCAGGGATGGACCACTGACCGGCAGGCAGACCCTGGTACGTGTGCCTGTCCCAGTCAGGACCTCATGCAGAGAGAAGAACCAGTTGTCATTTTGCAGGAGAGGAGAGAGCCAGGGAACTTCTGGCACTGCAGGGGATGTATGATGGGAAGGAGGAGGAAAAAATGACTAAATAATTTTGTACTGAATAGAGGCAGGATTCCCACCAGACAAAAGCCTTGGGTGGCCCATGTGGTCTGAGAGGCCATCCCTTGCCTCTTCCCTGCCATGGCTCCCAGCTGGGCCTGCTCTGGTGGGCTGGTGCTGCAGGTCCCACACCACTGCTTGGGGTCATTTCTGACAGGGGTTCTTCTTGTTTAACCACATTCCAGATGTGCAGTGAATCTGTCTTCTGAGCTGGGTCTGCTTTGAACCGTTAACTTTGTTCCAGTGTCAGGGCTGCCCATGTGAGTGTGGGAGCTTTCCTGTTCAACAAGAAAACATTTCATGGAGGGTTTGAAGGTGTATTTCAGCCAGAAACTGTAGCAGCTTCTGCAATCATAGCACTCCCTCTGCTTCCTTCTCTTCCCCTGCCCTCCCTGCCCTCAGAGGGCCCATAGAGCTGATCAATCCCGCTTCATAAATATTTTACCAACTACTCAGATATGCACTGAAGAGACTCTCATCCACAGATCAGAATCCTGTCGCCAGGCAGTGATGTGCCATCAGAGCAATACACAGACAAAGCCCCTGGGATGTCACCAGGAGAGCAAGAGACAGTATCTGTGTGATGATGACTCCATGTCTACTTGTTACAGCAAGGATGGAGGTGAAATGAAACCAAGAATGGGGGTTGCTGCCGAGGGGGCCAGGGCATCCCCACCTAATGTGGTCCCTTGGTCTTTGGGGTCCTAATGCTCCCCTCCTGAGATTTGATTTATCTCAGCTTCTTTCTGTTGATAAGGAAAGGCGTGAAGAGCCCATGTGGAAGGATGTAGGGAAGCTGTCAGTCTGGTTGGTGCTATGTTTTGCACCTCTTCTCACTGGAGAGGGGTGTAAGAGTCTCAGAGCATCTCTCTTTCCTGTCTCCTGAAGCTGCCTCCAGTGGGGCCAGGACCTTCCTCAGACGTCAGGTGTGGATGAAGAGGGGAGAACTGGGCAGAGGTATAGCTTCAGGCCGGGGAGATCACATCCTCCCGGGGCTTTCTGTTCAGGTGTCATCCTCTCATCCACATCAGCAGAGGGGGCTGATGCCCTGGATGTGCCCTGTCCTCCATGTGTTCGTCTTGCTTCATGCATGAGAGGCAGGGAATCTGCATGGGCTGCACCTCCCAGTTTAAGTTCTATCACTGCTGACCAGATTTTCTCTTCCAACTCCGTCCCAAAGGAATGAGCCTGCTGATTTCCCATTGAGAGCACTTGTGTTTTTTCCATCAGTTCACATCCACAAGATGAAGAAGAACCCTCACCCAGCCTTTACTCCAGCCCTCTCAATGCCACATGAAACAATCTCTCCAAATGACATTGCCCTTGTCTTTGGAGCAGGCTCCAGACACCAGTAGGATCCAGGATGAGGAGGAAAAGAGACCTCAAAGCACAAACACTGTCACACTAAGCCTTTCCCATTGAGTCCACCATGGGATGTTTTTGTGGAAGCTCTGTATAAACCTGAGGCTGAAATATTCTGCATTTGCTGAGCAGATTTGTTTCTCTGATCATTCCTGAATGCCAGCTATGCCATGTGAGCTGAGCACTGACCATGGGCTGTTGGGCTGTACACACTGCACATGTGCACACAAGTACCCCTGGTAGCAGACCTACTTTACATGATGGTAAATCACTCTGTAAGTGCTTCATGAGCAGGTAAGGAATCCCAGGGGTGGATGGATGGCCATCAGCTTGTGATGGCTGATCACTCACTGGGACGGCTTTTGCCCCACTTTTTCCTGTGGCTGCCAGTCTGAATTTTAAGGATAAATAGAAATATCACTGCTGCAAGATCAATTTCATTTACCCATTTCAGGACTTTTACAAGAAAATAATATGCTCTTTTCCTGCAAGGCAGACAGAAATATATGGTATCAGGGCTGCCTTTGTTTCCCTCCCTCATGGGTATCAGCAAACGAGTCTGTCTCTTTCCAGTCTTCTGCCTCTTAGGTGCTTTACACTGTTAGATAAACCCACGGCAGAAGGAGAGGAAATTGAATTAAAAACTGATCTGCTGTACCTCTGGGGAGCTCTATGAAAGGCAGAGTCCCAGCATTTCCTGGGTAGAGCAGGAGGAAGGAGAAATAATAACCCCTGTAGAAGGAGGAAGAGAGGAGTAGTAGCATTAATTAGACTGAAAAGATACACAGGTTGCAATGCCTATGTGCTTCTTTAGCAGCTAAGCAGACAGACGGCTGAACTCAGGTCCAGATTCAGAGGATACAGGTTTCCACCTGGATCACCTGCCTCTAGTGCAAAGTGAGGTTCATCCTGGTCCTTGCCGTGCTCACGCACCCGGCTCCCACATGGCTCTGCAGCGATGCTATGTGCCTACCCAGAAAGTCATGATGAGGAGTATGTCTAAACACTCTGTGAAACACCACTAATAGAGTAAACACAGTGAAGCTTACAGAGAGTGATTTGGCTGGCCTGTGCTCACTGTTTTGCAGGGCTCTGGTGATGCAAAGCAGCTGTCAGCTTGGTCATTGCCACCAACAACCTTCTGCTATCAGCCAAGCCATGCACTGGGGTCTGGGCATATTTGGGAGTTTGTGGCTCTGATTGCACCCTCAGTGCACACGCACATATACGCAGGGCACTGAAAGACGTCTTCAAGATAAAGGCATGGCATGCAAGTGCCTGGCAGCTACGGGCTGCGAGTAGGAAACCCAGTGAACCGAAGCCAACTGCGGAGAATGTAATTACACAGTTAAACTCGGGAGGCCACTGACAGTTACATAACAAAGGAAACCCAGCCTCGCTGGAGGCAAATCGCTTTTGTTCTGCTTGAGAAAAGAAGCTTTGCTGACAGCCCAGATATCTGCTTTCAGACAGGAACACTTTGAAAGAGTCTCACTTGGGTAAATAACAACAACTTCTTACTCCATGAGGTAGCTCTTCCCAGGCTGAAGGGCTTCCCTGTCCTAGAGGATGGCCATTGTGGACTGGGCCATTAAAACTGCAAGTCAGCTCATCCAGTCCTCAAGTTAGCACAACCATCTGTGGAAAAAGCCTTCCAGGAGCACATTAAAAATGTAGTGATTCATTTAGGACATGCTGTTTGCTTCCTCCCCTCCTTCCCAGAAAAGCAATTGCATGCAGAAGGGTTTGTCTCAAGGTTTCCAAACATCCCAATCAGGTTTATTTAATCTATTTGCTGTTGGGAGGTTGCCTTAGGAAATGCAGACAAAAATCAACTGGTCTAGGCTGTGGAGGGGAAGGTGAAGGTGGTGGGCTAAGTGGTCTTTGGGAAAATCACGGCACCTCTGAAGTGTTGGAGGATAGGTCTGCTGGGAAGGACCCTGTCCCTATTCTTAATCTAATGCAGAACGAACTCTGTTGTAATTGCTTTAGCAAGGTGCTTGAGCTGTTTGAGAAACTCTCTCCCTTTATGAGGCAGTCTGCACTCCTGCCCTACTATCCTCTGTTAGAAATCTTCTCCTGACATTTAACTCAATTTCCTTTGCTGTAGTCTAAGGTCATTATCTCCTGTCCCTGGGGGAGGCAAGCAAAGTTTTTTTCTCCTCCTCTGTGAAGAAGTCTTTCATGTGTTGGAAGACTGTAATCATGTGTCCCCTTGATCTTCTCTAGACCAGACGTCTTCTCTCTTCAGCCTCATGGATCATGAGTTCTTGGTTGCTGTTGGCCTACCTCAGGACAGATCTGCGTGTCCGCCTGGGTGAGCTTTGCACTTGTTAGGAGTTTTATGGCAACAAAAGAATGCTGTTATTATTGTCTGCAGCCAAAGTTAAAGATTTCTTTCATAGCCTGGGCAGAGGACACAGACTCTCCAGGGATCAAGGTCTCAACTTTGAATCGAGGCAGGCACCACAAAAAGAGGAAGACTTGTAAAGCACGTCCTCGTGGTTTGAGAAGCCACGCGGAGCCGTGTTTTCCAGAGATGGAGAAGGATGGTTTTTAACAGCACATGGCAATGCTTGGCTGCAAACACTGCGAAGTGACAATGTGGGACATCAGCTACAGTCAGGAGGTGGCAGATCTGAGACACTTCTCATGCAATGTGTATTAATTCATGGGACTCATTGCTGCAGGACGTGGTGGCACGAAAGGCTTGCGAGGACTGAAGGTGTTACTGGATGAGAGTTTCTCATGGAGAAGCAATCCACTGAGGGTTACTCAAAACAGAGACCCCAGTGAGAACTCATGAGTTCAGTGTCTCAGTGGAATGGACTGGTCTTTGACTCTTTCTACCGTGGGCAAAGCATTTTTGTGCTTTAAAGACTTGTGGAACTTGCTGGAGTCTTTGAACCCTCATGACTACATCACACTAAACTCTCTGCTCTGTTGCCCAGGAGGCAGAAGCAGGTCTCTGGCCTCTGCCTAAAGGAGCTGCAAAACCATGTTTGTTTATGATATCCTTGATCTATCCTAGTGATACACTTTAAAAAATCCTGTCTTTGATTCCGGCCATTTGCTTTACGTGAAAGCAGAAGAGATGTTGTAATACACAGCTATTAAGTAGTCTTCCATTGGAAGAAACTTCTTCTTGGCCTTAATTTTGGCTAACTTTTCATCCAGAGGAGACTGCCTTATGTCTCAAAGTTTCATGGTATCTATCATTTCCCAAAGAGGTTATCAATGTTACATATCAAACCATTTCTATACTCAAACTTTAATCCTTTCCCATGTCTGACCATAATGCTGTCTTACATCAATGAGTTCCACAGACGAAATGTGCATTGACATGGAAAAAAACAGCAATAAGGAGGTGTATTTTACCCAAACATTACCATAAGCTACCCTTCCTAAAAATTCAAAAGCTTCATAGTCTTCTTCACAACAAATGTGAAGAGATAGGAGATAGTTTTGGAGAAAACAAACTGCCAGACTGCACAAATTCCACTTATCATCCTCAGCTTACCAGTAGTCTGAACCAATACCCAAGAGCACTCAGATGCAGGCGGAGAGGGAAGACAGTTATTTCAGAGTGCCTGCTAAAACCACAAAGCCTTTGTGCACAGTTTCCGTTGTAATGATCTCTCAAACCCATTAACTGTGGGTTTTTTTTTCACCTTTCCTGATGTTGATCTGCAGCAGAGACAATGAGAAAGCAGAAAGCTTCTCTGGCCAGACTCCATCCTCTACAGGGACAAGCAAACACTGGGGGACACCAGCCACCACCCTCACTTCAGCCCCAGATCCTCCGCTACTACTCTGCTGGTGTCAAGCACCTTTGCACATACACATTTCTGTATACATCTCTGTGTGCATCCTCCTTGTCACCCTAAAGAGTCTTTGTGACTGAAAATAAAGCCCTCTCTGAACTGGCACAAGGGATTCACGCAACAGATTTTGGAAGGGGAGGACAGGAAGATGCTATCTTTGGCTGCTTGCCTACAGCAAAACCAGCCACCACTCCAAAGCCAATAGATCTCTATTAGTCACTCCTGTGGGAGGCATAGGGTAGAGATTTACATCAGTATTTGTTGGACAAACACATTCTGAAGCCACAGGTAAGAGTCTGTTACTGTTAACCTTATCTTTATGCAGGCCTGCAGTAAAAAACAAAAAATCTCTTCTCCAAGGAGCTCTGTTTCTGGGCCCAGGCCCAGAAATTAGGGTGCAAAGTTGTTTTGTTGATAACTGCCTTAGATTTTGGTTAGTACCTAGATTCTTCTATAGAGAAGCCTAAAGGAGCAAGTCAGGCAAAGGTCAGAAGAACCAGAAAAGGAAGCTGCTTCTCAAAGTCACCCCAGAGTGTCTGAAAGAGACAGAAATAGCACTCAGGTTATGTTGGTGCGAAGCCACCTCCATCCTCAGCTAAAGGTTAAGCACCTTACCTAGTGAGTTGGTGAAGGCTCTTCCTGCAGACCACAAAGAAAAGCAGGAATATAGAGCAGGTGACACAAACCACCTTACACGCATGAGAAGAGATTTCTAATGGTGCCAGCTGGCTCTCTCCACTGACTATGGAGAATAAAAATCACATACTTGGTAAAAGTCTAGACAAAAAGATGAAACCCATCAGTGGTGCAGCAGAGCCCAGCAACATTTTAACGCTACGTCTGGGATAGTGTTCCCATGCCATGGTTCACAACAGCCAGTAGCTGACAGGGTCTTGACGAGTGTTCCCCAGTGTCTCTGCAAAACCACAGCAAGAAGTCGCATTTTTAAACTCAAGGTCAGAAGATTCAAACCATGATGGTCTGAAGGAAATATTGGTGGCTAGCTGTTCCCTTGGCCATAGAAATGTGGACACTGTCGACTGAGCAGTGGCATTCAGCCTTTTTCTGTCATTTGGGAGAATTTCACAATTTCTTGGTGGAGATGAGGACTCTATATAAAAACTGATTGTCTCTTGATGGCAGACTTCATGGTTTTCAACTGCCTTTTGCATACAGCTCATGAGTGTCCATGGCTGCCAGTGAAGCTGGGGACTGTAGGCTCAAAACCAAGGAGGTACAGACTGAAACAGCAGCTGCTATTTCTAGTTCCCAAGGTTTCTGAAGAGGATGGAAATCCGTGGTGTAACTGTACCAGCCATTCAGGAGTTTTACAGGAAAATGTGACAAGATGGAAGGGACAGGGACTTGCCATGATTTCTGCAGAAGTCCTTGCTCAAGTGGATGTTTTCCTTCTGGTCTTTGGAATTAGTAGGTTTATTTACAATCAGATAAATGGCTGTCTTCTTGCTTTTTTTTTTTATTTTTTTATTTTTTCCCCAACACAAAACACTTTTCCACTCAACCCAGAGAGGAAAATCTCAAATCTTGCTTTCCCAGAGGCCGTTTAGTTGCAAGCACCAAGGTTTCATTTTCAGCTTGATGCCCTACAGTAGCTCACTTGGCCTTTAGCTACTGCTCCATGGCTTCCTGCTGGTCCCGTGCCATGTCGACGTGCCCTTGGCAGATATCTCAGACACCCCTGGGGCCTCTAGACGTCTACATGAAGGCAAATAAATTGAGCCTTCATTGCCTGTGTTGGCTGAGCTGAATTGCTCCCCAGGCTCAATACTGTGTTGGCTGGAGCTCCACGGGCAAGGTCAGACCACAGCGTCCAGGTACACCCTCAGACGTCTCAGAGTAAGTAAGAGAATTCTCCTGCCCAGAATGCCTACGGAAGGGGGGATGAACCTGGGCATGAAGGTAAGGAAGTCTCTGCCTCTAAAAGCTGCCAGCTCCAAGAGGAAACAGGAGAACTCAGAGGAGAAAGCAGCTTCCTGAGTATCACTCTGGGAGATGCTCACGCAGCAATACCTGTGCTCACTTAGTCCAAGACAGTTTGCGCATCTCCCAGCAGTCATTTGTAACTCTGGGGTTCTTACTGTGACGGTCCTCTTTCAGTCATATTCAAGAACCTTTATTATTATTATTATAAATTATTATTTTAAAATCATGCCCAAAATGCAGGGTGCATTTGAAAAAGTGCATTTCCCAAATCAAAATGCAGAAACTTCAGCTTCTCTATCTCTGAACACCACAAATGCAACAACAAAAAACCCCAGATCATCCCCAAATTCAAACAAGTGAAACCAATTTTTCTTTTGAGGCACTTGCAGAAGAATACCTATTCATGTACAAACAAATCAAGCAGAAGTAATCCTCAGAGGAGTAAAAATCCAAGAGATTTTTGCTTTCTTTTAATTTGCCCTGGCACTTTTCTCCACCACAAAGCGACTGGCTAGATGATGAACATGAAAACCTGCAACAGAGTTTCCCCTTTCTGAACTTCAGTACACTCTTCAGACATCTACTTTGTCAACTCCTTTCAGAGGATGACTTGATGAAGGACGTGCAGGAAGGCGATAACAGCATTTTCTTATTTCCTTCTCGCCTTCGAGAACATTGGGTAGCCAGCCATGCAGCAGGACTGCAAGTTCTCACTGTTTTATCTCATGCTTTTTAAATCTGGTTTTCTCTGAGCCTGAGCTTCTGGAAACATGTGTTGGGGGACACTCAGCTTGCCTTTAAAATAAAAGCAATCATTTACCCTGCCTGGCAGCAGAGAGAAGCTGTAGATTATTATCTCCAGGGTGCCAGAATAAGAGGAAGAAAAGAAAGAGAAACACAAAACTTCCCTTTTTTTGAAAAGCTCATGATATTTTAAGCATTTGTCATAATTGTGGGATTATAATAGTTCAAGTGTGTTCTTAAGGCAGGGTCTCCCTTCACAATAGCAATGGGTGCTACCTGCAACCCTCTTTCATTAGGAGGAGCAAGAGATGTCCATTGTACTGCAGAGTCTGAAGGGCATTTTTCTACAGAGTAGAGGGAAAAAAAGACTTCCAAGGCCAATTGTTGGCATCGACTAGCACCATAAATTCAGAGCACACAGCGCTCATGGAAACCAGGAAGCTTTTGAGAACATCCTGCTGATGTCTCTAACCATGATTCCACAAACACAATAATATTATTGTCTTAGAAAAAAAAAAGGAGGATGGCTTAAAACCCACCGTGGTTAAAAGATGCAACAATAAAACTATGAAAACAGAAATAGGGAATGAACACAAAAAGTAGAAATAGAAAGAGGAGGAAAGCTTCCTTTGAGAAAGGTGCAGTGCAGAGTCAACAGGCCTGGGCTTTGCCTTGGTAGGGCAACCTACGGGGACATGCAGCCCATGTCTGGAGGTGGCTGACAGCTGCCTGGACCACAAGTGGAAGGAGCTTGTGTCAGTCTGCTCTGGTGGTGTCTGGCAGATAAACGCGGAGCCTCCTGGGGGTTTCTTTGCCTCTGTCTCACCCAAGGAGTCAGATTGCCTCAGTGCAGATATCCACAGCTTCATGAGCTCACCGTTTGGGTTCTCCCACGAGTAGGGCAGTAATCAGCCATGTCATGATGTGACTTATCTACTGTTCTTAAGGTGTGTGTTTTAGTATCTCTCTTCTTGCTGGATCTTTGTCTTCTATGGAGGAAACTTGGACTCCCTCCCTCCCTCAGAGATGGAGAGACAGCACTTAGGCTCATACCCCCACCATTGCTTGGCTTCCATAGCAGATCCCCAGAATTCCCATGTGAGCTCACCTATCGTGTCCTATATACCCATGGTGTGAAACCAGCACGGTGAGTTCTGCAGACTGGTGGACCCAAACCTTAATTCCTGAGGGCTCTCTGAAGACCTTATAACACCTGAAAGCCAGAAGCAACAGGGTGCTTCACACAGGCCCATCCTTGGAAAGCAAAGCAGCTTCTATCACAGGGACAATGAAGGAGCCCTGTCTCCTCTGCTCCCAGGAACAGGAATCTTATTGATTCCTGTCCCAGGCTCCTGGCTCAGCCATAAGGTTCTGCCTTCCCTCCCTCCTTGCCCACTTCTCCTGCCTGGTTGCTGTCAGTCATTTTGCATGCTCTCATTCCTTGTGGGAAGGGAAGTGCAGCAAGTTCCCTGTGCAGAGGGTGGAAGAGGCAAGGCAACAGGCAAGTTACAAGGCAGGCAGGCCCTCTCTTCTTGCCATCATACAGGCAGAGCAGCCAGGAAACCCAAGGAGAGGGCTTATTTCTAATTTTCTTTTTTCCTTTTCCCTTCACCTTTCTCCTCCCACCCCACCAGCCCTTGCCTGTCCCCGTTCCCTCCCGCACCATGCCTGCTGGAACGTCGCAGCACTGCTCTTTCATGAGCAGTGTGTGGTATTATGACTCCGGCGATGCCGAGCCCTGCCAGCACACCTCAAACCACAGGTATCTGACCCCGTCCCAGTCCCCATCACACTGATTAATGTCCCGATTCACCACCCGATAGGGCCAGCATCGGCTGTGGCCAAGCCGGGACAAAACCCCGCTCCCTGTCCTCTCCCCTCCTCCCTGCAGACCCCTCTCTCTTTGCTCAGGGGGGAATCCGTTCCAAAAAAATCCCACAGGCAGGGAGTGCAGGAGCTGCCAGCGGTGTCGGGAGCCACGCGAGCCGGGGTGCAGTTACAACAAGGCCAGCTCTGTGATTACGGCACATTAAGCCCTCAGTGCGGTGTGGGCTGCTCCGAGGCATGACGTCCTCCTCCTCCTCCAGCCGGTCAGCTCCGGCACCCCCCCCCCCCCCCCTCCCTCCTTCTGCCCTCCCCCTTGGCTGGAACAGGGAAAGGGCATGGAGATGGGACGCCGATGTGGTGCTCACCTGGAGCACCCATGGTACAGGTGATGTAGGGAGAAGCTTGGTGGGGAGTAAAGCTTTGATGGCCCCAGTGGGGGATGAAAAGGATGGAATCATAGAGTGGTTTGGGTAGGGAGGGACCTTAAAGATCATCCAGTTGCCACCCACTGGATCATGCTGCCCAGGGCCCACCCAGCCTGGCCTGGAGCACCTCCAGGAACGGGGCACCCACAGCTGCTCTGGGCAGCCTGGCCCAGGGCCTCACTGCCTCTGGGGACAGAATTCCCTCCTAACATCTGGCCTAAATCTCCTCTCTTTTAGCTTAAAATCATTCCCCCTTCTCCTATCATTGTCTGAGGCCTTCCTGGAGCCTTCTCTTCCCCAGGCTGAACACCCCCAGCTCCCTCAGCCTTTCTCCATAGGAGAGGTGCTCCTGTCTCTGAGTATCCCCAGCCTCCTGTGGCCTTGCTCCAGCAACTCCACATCCTCCTTGTGCTGGGGGCACCAGACATGGGCACAGCACTGCAGGGGGGGCCTCCTGAGGGCAGAGAAGAGGGGGACAATCCCCTCCATTGGCAACACTGCCCACAGCTGGGGGGTTGGAACTAGACTTCAGCCCTGGCCTGCGTATTTTTCCTTACTAGTGAAGGCAAAGTCCCATCAGCTGGGAATTTCTTCAGGCAGTGCCAAACTATTGTCTATCCCCTCTTGTCTGCCTTGTTCCCTGGTCCTCACTGCCTCCTCTCCCTTGACTGGGTCAGAAAGAGCCCCTTTCCCCACGAAAGGCATTGCCAGCCCTTGAGAAGGAACATGTTGCTGTTTGCTTGCTCCTGCTCCTTCTTGGGCACCATCTGTTTCCAGCTGGAAATGGTGACTTGCAGGTGTGGGGCTTGGGTCTGCCAACCTTGCAGCAGTGCATTCCCCAAACTTGCAGTACCAAGACTGGCAGAGGAGACTCATGCTGGGGCTTTGATGGATCAGACATCCTTCTCTTCCCAATTCCTTCTGCCTTGCACTGCCCTGAAGGCTTCTTGGGAAACATGGGCTTCCTGGCCTTGGGAGGCATAAACTACAGGTCTCTGCTCTCGCTTAAGTGTGCACCCAGCAACAATGCCAACGGCTATTACGCAGCAGATTTGATTGCATTGCAATTGCTGGAGGGATGGTTGATTCACCTCCACGCCAGCAGAAATGGCAAAACTGGGGAACAGGAGGTGGCAGAGATCCACCTGGGCAGGCAGCGAGGGCTGTCTGCCCCTGCTCCACCTCACGCCTCTCCTCCATCCAGCTCTGTTCATGGGCTGGCAGTCAGTGACCCTTTGGCTTGGCCATCGTTCTGCTTATCTGAGTAACTTTGAGGCCTTATCACCCCAGGAGGCGCTGAGTCAGCTCAGCTGAGCACACGCCCGCATCGACCCCTATGGAGATCCTCTTTGTGTGCAGACTTGTTGGCGCAGAACCAGGGCCAGATCCTCACCAGGGCGAAAAACGAGGGTTGATGCTGTTCCATTTTCACCAGCTGAAGCACTCTCCCCTCACCCTGCTTCTGCAGAAGCCTGAGTCATCTTTTGCTGATGACAGGGTAAATTAGGAGTACACATTAGCTGTGACTTTGAACNAATATAAAAGGTGTTTGAGGAAAAAGAAAAAAAAATTTTTTTTTTTTTTTTTTTTTTTTTTTTGTACAATCTGCTTTAAACACTAATGATAAATTTGCTCAAATCTCTGAAATTCAGACATCATGAGTTGATGTCTTGTAAGAATGGACCCACATCAGCTGCTGAATTCAGCCCCGTCCCGTGGTTTGAATTAAACCCAGCCTGCCAGCACGCTTATCATCCTTCCCACCATAGCCAGAAACAACAGTGGCAGTCCCTCCCTCCGAGATCCCCCCCAAATTCCTCATGTTTAAATGTTTTCAAAATGTCATTCACTGCACAAGGCAGCCAGCCACAAAAGAAGCTACTGAAGCATGGCCGAGCATGGTTTGGAGAAGCATGTGGAAACTGGGCGGGGGGGTTGTCATCCAACCTACATCTCCCACCTTGCAGAATCCTGTCCCTTCCTATCCAGAGACAACCCAGGGACAGGAGGCCAGTACCAGAATGTGCTTGATAGGCTACTCCAAATCACACCCTCTCTCTCTTCTTGTTTCCCTGCAGTGACACTGATTGACATCAGATGAGACTCTTGGTCCTTCTGCACTCCGCAGGAGCACCGCTGATTTATACCAGCAGAACGCTCTGGCCCCTTGAGCTTTGTGGTTTCTGTGATGAGGTTAAGGCAAATCAGAGGGAAAATCTGATCCCAGGAACGAAGCAGAAACAACAAACACACTTCATTGTGGTGGTGAAAGGCTGACAGAGAAACACAAGCCATGGTGGGAAATGAATTAGAGCTGAAGATGGTGCTCTGCTGTGGGATCTGTGCAGAGGGATATGGTGGGGTGCTCTGAGACAGTTTAACAATGCTACAGCATGAGTCAGACCCATACAGTTATGCCCACACGCCCACTCGTATGTACATGCATACATAAGAGCCTTGCACCAAACCCCATGCCTTTGCCAGGCGAGGAAATGAGACCACCAGGCCCACCCAGGTCTTTGGGGTGCCATCACAGATGACCTGAGGTGGGATCCTTTGTGGCTGCGTGGGTCCCTTGAGGATGTGGGGCAGCTCTGAGATGCATGAACACACATTGCTGACATCTAAAGTCAGGCAAGGGAAATCAGCCCCATCCTGCTTTGTCCCCATCCAGTGACTAAGTTTCGGTAACCACTTCTGGGTGTACCACAGTCCTGGTAATTTAGCTCAAGTGAAAAAAAAAGTAACGTCTGCATTGGATATAGTGCATCAGACCCTCTGACTGCCCACAGGCACACGTTTAAGTAAGAACAGATATTTAGACTGGGAAAACTTTTTCACCTCTGTGCCTACAGAGCCATCTTTCTCTCTCTCTTTTATCCTTCTCCAGGAAGAACAATAAAAATAATCCATGTTTCCAAATGCACAAGCTCCATCCCTCCCCACAAATCCTCTGTGCCTTTACTGCATATACAGAGCAAGAAATACCTGAAAGCATGCAGAAATTCAATAGAAGATCTAAATCTCAATTGCTGGTCTCATCTCCTTATGAAGAGGTCATTTTTGAACAAGCAATTCATTGAGCACTGGAAGAAAACACAGGCTCGGAGAAAACCTTGAGGATATCAAGGTGAAAAGGTCTCATGAGCTGATGGCTCTCGATGAACCAACAATATAAGGTCTTGAAGTGGTATGTATTGGTCATCTCTTAGCATTTGATACTTTTATCAGCTCTCTCCCACTTTAAATTTCAAAAGAAATTTCCTGTATTTTTACTGAGCTGAGGGAAATTGCTCACCATGAAATAGATACGCTGCATAATGCTACTTTATTGATCTTACTCTTCGAGTGCGGCCAGGAGAAACAGGTCATTTCCTTGCAGCCACTCGCCATAGCCATTTTCTCCAAGCTATTTTAACTCCAGCTGCTCAATGTCTGAAAGGAGAAGTGGTCTGGAGCGTAACACTCAAGAAGAAAGTCAAAGCAACATTGAGGTGAGGCAGGGGATTAGGCAACACAGTTTGGGTAGATTTGTGGAAATCAGCCCGCTGGTTTCACTGAGTTTTGAAATTTGTTTTGTAGCTCTGCAGAACAACAGGGACTACCGGTAATTCCCTCCTGGAGATCAGGGTATTCTGAAAGTGTCTTAACCCACAGGATCAGCAGTCCCATGTGCCTGCTAGGGTGGTCAAACACACTGTTTTCTTTCCTCCATTGCCCTGTGAAAGTGAGGTCAAAGACAACAAGAGAAATGACAGGGCAGAATGCCACCACAGCGCAGAGACAAAGCAGGGGAACAGCACAGTGTGGAAAAGGGTAAAAAAAAGGCAGGTTTGGACAACGCTCCGAGGTCCGTCAGATCCAGAATTCCCAGACAGAGCGGGGCCAAGGTGTCTCCAGCTTCTGAAAACCGCCTTATCCTCCCGAGCTAAGAAATGTCCCACTGCACTTCTGCTGCTGCCACTGCTCCCGTGCTCAGCGTACAGGATGGGCCTGGGGCTCTCTTCTGGCATGCTGCACGCTCCTGAGTGCCCAAGGTGTATAAGCCAGGTGAATAAATCAAGGCATTGAGGACGAAATGATCTACTAGTGGTCCTAAACAGTGGTGGAGCCCCCTAAGTGTTCTTTGGGTCTCAGTTAATTGATCATTTGTCCTCTGCTACATGTCCAAGAGGTGGTAGCTCCCTACCACCTGCTTCTCCTTACAGAGTGCCTTGGCCCTTAACACTTGGCAAGAATAAGGTAAGTTTTGCGTACTGCTCACTTTTCTGTTAAAACATACAGAAAGAAAGAAAAAAAAAAGAAAAGCAGATGGAATTGAGGCTGCTTCTTGCTTTCAATGTGGCAAGATCGAGCAAATATACACACGGAAATGCTTGGAGAGAAGAGAAGGGAGACAGACATAAAGATGGCATCAAGTAACCCTGACTAACAACGGGGCAGCCCTGTGAATAGCGAGGTGAGCAGCCTGCCCTGGGTGCTGAGGCAGCAACCCCTATCTCCAGCCCTCAGACGCTGAGCTTGGGGGTTCTTCTTCAAGAGGCCAGGTCTCCTCTGGATGAGCTGCCCTTATCCAGACGGCAGATATTCGAGGTCGTTAAGGTGGAAGGGCTTGAAGACACCAAGTGCCTTTGGACTTTGAAGGCTCACGTGCTCTGCAGTTTGATAGGGTCAGAGAGGTGGGCTAGGGCTGGATGGCGGTGCTGCCTCCAGGCCACCTCTGAGTCCTTGCCTATGTCTGTGCTGCTAAATAAAAAGGGCTGAGTCCTGTCCTCTGGCGGTGAAGCCAAGCAAGACAGCACACCTTATGTCTACAAACCTGAACTCATTTTTCCTCCAAAAAGAGAGTGTGGTCACATCTGGTCCCCCTGACCTGTGCTATCCCGAGCCACCACTTGGGGTTCGTTATCTGGAGGACGGCTCATCTGCCCAGATGAAAACTGTGCCAAGAATTGCGCTCGTTATTCTTTAGTCTGGCTGATGGGGTCTAAAGGTAGGATGGAACCTAAAGAAGCAGAAGGTACAACAGGGCTGACAGCACGCTTGGGATGGGGTGTGGGTCTGTCAAAAGGAGGATGTGGGGGATTTATGCCCGAGCGAGATGATTACACACGTGCTGTCAGAGTGGAGCTGCACACATCGCTGGCTCTCCTCCTTGACCCCCCTTTGCAACCTGATCTCTCCCTGTGTGTCTCAGGAGCTCATCCAAACCTTTCAGGTGCAGATGTCATTCAGTGACCCAGCTACAAACATTTTCCTGCATTTATTTATTTATTTATTTATTTATTTATTTACTTTTCCCCATCTTGACTTATTTTCATGCTAGCTCAGGGAGTTCTGACATCTCAGGGAGGAGAGGGAGGTAGAGTTGCGGATAAGTGGGACCACACCTTTCTGACCTGTGTTACTGGGTTACCTTTCATGCATCACGGCAGCAAGCAAACATTTTCCTGCTGCAATATTTAGGTCTCACCCAGGGACAGCACAAACTTGCACTCCTGAAATGCCTCGAGCCAGTGCCTCTGGAGGGCTGAGAGGGAAAAGGGGCAGAGAAGTCCACTTTGCTTTGCTGGCTAAAGGGAAAAATGTGTGGGCAGAAAGACAGACCCGCCTCGTAGAAGATTTCAACAACTAAAGCATCGCCTGAGTGCTCTCAGGGAGATTTGTGCAACGGGAAGATCAAAGTACGGCCTGATAAGCGGGTGTCATCCATGCAAAATTTTCCATTCTTGGAAATCGGGTTTCTGGAACCAAGCTGGGCCTCTATGGGGAAGGGAGACCCATAAAGCACAGAGCTCCTCTGCTGACTGATAAGGGTCAGCCTGGCCTCATTGGAAATAATGGGAAATAATGTCAGACCTGGTATAGCCAGCCTCAGTTTGGGTGGGTTTTTTTTGGTTTGTTTGTTTTGTTTTGTTTTTCTATGAGGTCTGACAAGACAGCTCAGGATCAGACCCAGGCAGGAATTCTACTGGTTGCATTTCAGCTCCAAGTGTAATTTTTTCAGTGCTGGGACTGCCATGTGAAGGTGCAACACAAAGATCATCTTCGTTACACCAGTTCTTGCAAGGATGAGAGGATGGAGCTGTTTGGCAGTGATGGGGACTAGAGGAGCACTTCCCAGGCAGGGTTTGAGCTCTGCTCTTCCCTCCTCTTCATTGGGCACAAGGAATATTCAGCCACTGCAGGGCTTAACTGGGGCCAGAAGTCAGTGCTGGCTCCGTCCCTGTCCCCAGGGAGCAGGATTTCACCAGTCTGGGTTTCAGTGTTGGGAGAGGGTTTCTACCACCTCACTGCGTGCTGCTGGAGGCTGCCCATCTGTAACTGGAGTTTAGGGGTTTCAGTGTGGTCAGCTCCACATGCTGGTCAGTTCACCCCCAAAGATCCTTTCTTTAAAACACAAATCATTATTTGAGAGCCTGTGTCCAATCAGAAATCCATTTGCTTGCTATTCTCTGCTCATGGGCCTGGGGGGCAGGATCCTGACTTTTTTTTTTGGCCAGGGTTAGACGATTCATTTTGCTTTTAGTCTGACTCCTGAGAAGCACGATGAGTGCCTGTCTATTCCCCAGATATCTGCAGATCAGGGACTGATTTCAACTGCCTTTCATCAGGGGGCTGAGCAATGCATTCCCAAGCACATCCCCATGGTGGGAAAGCCTCAAGACAGCATTCTCCATCCAAACATGGTCCCTTATTGATGCACCCAGGAAAGAAGCCGATGGATGCAGGACTATGGGACGACTCGTGCTGTCAGGGCAGCAATCTCAGCATCATTTTGCACATGGACACGGGAGCACAGGGGCTGCTTGAGGAGCCCAGCGGTGACGGGGACAGCAGCTGTCCCTGCTTGTGCTGTCTGGACCGGGGTACCCCTGGCTGGGACCGCAGACACACCGCCCTCACCACGATAATCTCACTGATCCCAAAGCATCATTGCCTCGGGGCTATTTCTAGGAGGTCGGAAACCAAACAACAACTGCCTGGACCTAAAAGGCACACCTCGGGTTTTGTTTCCTCCAGCCTTGACCCTCCATGCACACAACTGCCCCATTGCATTCTCTCCTCCTGACGCACACAGTACCAAACCCAGCCTGCTCGGGTCGGACTTGCCACAGAGTGTTTTTGGCTTGCACAGGGCGAAATCACAGCTCGTGCATTACCCCGACGCAGAAGCTTGTTTGCTTTATATTTTGCGGTAGAGTATTTTATAGTCCAGGGATATCACCTAATCCCAAAGTACAATAACAAAAATCGTATCTTTCATAAATACACGGGGCAGGGATGGGCACGCTCCCAGGCATGTGTGGAGAAAAGAACATTTCAGACATTGTTTCCTTGCACTTGGAGGCTGTCTTTATTTAATGAAGTTAGATAGTAGTTGGGATTTGCAGGATCTCTATAGAGGAATATTTTATTACTCTTCTTTTTATTATTGGCCATGTTCTGAGGCAGGATATAATTATCTTATCCTTCCAGCTATAAATTACTCAGCTTCAAACCCTTCGCCTTTCCTGATCCATTAGGTGGTGATTCCGATCAGAGGGACAACAAGGAATAAATCAAAGAGCAAAGCATGGACCAATACCTCCTTAATCCAGTGGCTTTGCCCCTGAGGGCTGGAGTCTCAGCTACTTGGTGTCACTCCAGCGTGAACCAGGAGAACTTTTCTTATTTATATCAGACTTTCCTTCTGGTGATTAACATCAGAACTCTGGTGGGGACACAGCTCCCTTTGGAATTGGGTTTGGGAGTCTCCTGACAATGACCTGGCTGAGCTCTTCCTCATTTTATGACATGTGTGCAAAAAAAGGGCTCCCAACCCCTTTCTGACACCCCTAGAATTTCCAGGGGAGTGCTCCAGCTTCTCTGCAAAACCAGAGGCAAACTTCAGCATTGCCCAAGCAGAGGGGCCAGGGCTGGGGAACCGCCGGCTGCAGCGATCAGGCAGGGCTGGAGCCCGTTCTGCTGGCCAAGCACAGCCCCCGGAGGTGCAGCACTGCCTAAAAGGCATGGGGCACTGCCTAAAGGCACGTTTTGCCTTTTTCTACCCATTTCACACCACATCTGCACCCACTTTCCCTGACCCTGCGGAGCTTTGCAGCTGGCTCAGGCTGTTGCCCGTTTCCTGAAATTGAGTTATTCCAACCCAAGCCCTGCAGCAGGGTTATGGCTTTATTTATGTATTTATTTGTAAAATTTATTCTACAGTGATAACCAGGCAGAGTGCGAGACCAAGAGAGAACTGAACAGATCAGCAGAGCAAACCATGGGGCTATCAGCTGGGAGATGGGACAGGGGGAGGTTTTCCCGCAAGCAGCTCTGGCAACATTTTTCTGATAAAAACAGTGCCCACATCTTAACTTCTCCTCTGCTCTGCTGATGTCGGACCCACTTTCAGAGCTCCTTTTGCACACATCATCTTTTCAAGCCCGTATGTGCAGGGCTGTCTGGCTCAGGCTGGTCTTGCTTCCCTGATCAAATAGCAAAATTAACCCAGATTTCCCCTCTCAGCCTGCAGCTTTGAGGCGCAAAGCACTCAATTGATAAAGCAATTCCTGCCACCGTTATAAGCAAGTGTTAATCAGGAATATTCTGGAGGAATGGAGGAGAGGAGGACTTCCCCAGATTGCCAGGGGGTCTGGAGGAGAGCAGAGCATCACCCAGTCCTTTCCCCATGTCCAAAGGAGCCATCTGAAACTAGCAGCTGCCCCACTGAAGCCCAGGACCCAGATGCTGGTCTTGCTACAAGTATGGTGTGAGTGTGAGCTCACGGGGAACTACGTCTGCGGCACAAGCAGCGGGACCTAGCCAGATCACTGAGCTAAAGGTGAGAGGGCCACTCCGAGAGGACCCATGCCCACAGCACTTTAATGTACGCTGAATTTCCCCTCAAGCTTGGAGTTAATGCGGGGACAAGCAGCACTGGCACTGACATCGAAGAAACCATTCCCCACGCTTACTCCAGCTGCTTTATTGTCACCTTCACCTGCTGACAAAAGGGAAAACAGGAATGACAGCTTCAGGTTTAGGAGGTATGGTGCTCTGGGCTTGGCCAGCTCTGGGATGCAAAGTGACCGAGCAGCACCGAGCACAGCAACCAGGGCACAGCTCTCCAGCCTCACGTCCTCCATCCTTACGTCCTCCAGCCTCACGTCCTCCAGCCTCACATCCTCCAGCCTCAGACAGATGAATCGTGCCCTGAAGCTCTGAGCACTTGCTGCCTCAGTCTGTGGGCATCCTCCTGACCCTTTGCTTGGCGCTGCCAGGGGAGCGAGACTTGGTACCACCCAGCCCAGAGCTGCCACGGACTTGTTGCTTCTAGGAGAGTGGGGTTAGGTGACTTTTGGTGGCAGCACGTAAAACACACTCAGATCTGCTAGAAAACATCAGATATACATCTATAGCCCTTCTTGCAGTGCAACAACCGAGATGCCACTATGCTGAGAGATGTGGTGCTTTTAAAGTCCATTTTAAAATCAAGTTTCTTTGGGGAAGAAATTAAAGAAATGAAGCTTTAGGCACCCTGCAAGTTGTTCCCTGCCTTGCAAGTTGTTGTGCGGGTTGACATGGGTCTGACCTACTTTTTCTGCCTAAGTGGATGCCACAAGGGATGCAGGTTATCTCTGCAGCCCCTGAATTTTCAGGGCAACTCTTCAAAACTTTGGGCAACTCTTTCATCGGCCCGTGGCAGGTTGGAAAATCAGTGTCTGAAAGGTGCACTTCAGCCTGGGACTAGTTAAATTGAATGGGGCTTCTGGTGGAGCAATTCCTGCTTTATACCAAGGTCTGGCTCTCCCTGAGCTGGGGCATAGGGTGTGCTCAGCAGCTCCAGCCACAAGTAAGGCATGGAGCTCCTGATTTGAAAGGGATATGAAAAATAAAACACCTAGAGAAGACAGCTGAGACGTGTTTCACTGTCTGCTCCTCTGCACCTTCTGGTGGTTCTGGGATGTACTGGGACAGGGGCCGAAGTGGAACTGGGACTGGAGGTGGGCTGTGAACACTTGCTGTCTTTTCCGGATCCTGAAGTTTGCCCAGCTCCAGCTGGGCTGGTTCAAGAGCCTGGTTTTCACTGGTATGAACAGAGACACTAACAGGAGTTTTGGTGCTGACTTTGGCAGCATTATGGCTGTGTGTGGGGGTAGCAGGTGTTACAGGACCTACTGAGCCGGATACAGCCCCAGAGTCACTGTGGTCACAGAGATGCTCAGCCAGCCCAAGAACATGGGAGAAAGCTCAGCTCCCACTAAAACCTCAGTGAATCCACACCTTCTCCCTCCCCAGCAACCCTCAATTTTTGGGGGGCTTTGAAAGATTTACTTGTGTTTAGAGGTGGACCAAGACAGGGACGAACTGCGGTAGCGATTGTTTTCTGAGGGACTGTTTATTCTTATTTATTGACAAGATTTTTCCCTCCAGCACTGCAAATGTGGGGAAAATACCTCCATATCCTCCCTGCACGAGGTCCCAGGCAGCTTCTACCAAACCCAGGAGAACGGGCCCAGTATGAAAGTTCCTGGAGGGGGACAGAGAACCTGACCAGACCCAGGGTTGGGGTTAGCCCCTTTCCCAACGCATCTCCCATCCCCTCTGAAAAGCAGACACCGCGTTATGCGGTCACCATCCACTTCCCACACCAGAAGGCACTGAGAAGCGGCAGCGGTGGTGGTGATGCCAGAGGTGGAGAAAGCAAGCAAAGCACGTGTCAAAGCAGCACACTCAGCAAAGAGTTAATATCTGGTGGCTGATTCTGTGTGACATTTGCCTTCACTTCTGTAGAAGGACTTCGGTGACCACCCGGGGCTGCAGAAAGGGGTCTGTGGATCTCAGCCCATTCCCCATCACCACCATCAAGGCAGTTTGCACAGACTTTAGCCCTTTTTGCCACCTCTGTCCCCCTGTGTAAAGGTTTTCTGTGTGTGTGTGTGCAGGAACAGGTGAAAACAGTGCCAGGTAGCACAGGGTTAATACTACTTCCACGCTCCTGAGTGTAAACTGTCTGTAGTCCCCATGCTCTGAGGTCCTCTCTGAAATTAATCCCAGAGAGGAAGGCACTGCTTTGCTGAGATTAAGCAGATTTGCAAATTATGAAGATTAAAATATATATATATATACTTTTTTTGGGGGGAAAGGCAAAAAAGAAAAATTTCACTTTCCTGGAAAGTGTCTTTTGAATTATCCCCCCAAACGCCTTCCCGGAGCCCTGTCAAACTGCACGCGTTCCTGTCTGGAGGGGTTTAAAAGTGATTCAAACTCTCCGGGAAGCACAGACATTTTAATTTCATCTGGTGCAGCAGCAACTCTGAGACCAACGGCATGCGGGATCTGCCAGTGAAATCAGCCACCGGGCTGAAAAGCCAGCGCTCTGCCTGCTAAATCCCTGATACAGTAAATTACTCATCAAGGAAACAGCCGCACGGATTGCTCGAGAATGCGAAGGGAAAAAGATTGAGGCACTCACCAGAGCGTAGACTGAGCTCAGCACGGAGCAGCAGAGGATCAAACCCAGGCTGTGATAAACCAGATATGATCCCATATCCAAGAGGCTTCTTCCAGCATCCAAGCTCGCTCGGGGAAGTCGGAGGACGAGAGGTCTTCCAGCGCTCCGGTTGCAGATGATTTCTCCTTCTTCTTCCCTCCCGCCGCCCCCCCTCCAGAACTGGTGTTTGTTTGATTGTTTGTTTGTTTCCACAGTTTTTAGCCAGAAAGGCACATGACAAGAAACCCCGGTCCTTTGCTCCGCTTTCTCATGGCTGGAGATGTGGGCAGCTCCCTGAATGCAGCCGAGGAGCCCATGTGAAGCGGAGCAACTTCGCTCCCTCAGAGCTGCAGCCCCTGGTGCTGTTTGTTTTCCGTGTGCATCTGTCTCAGAGCAGAAAAATCACATCCATATGTCAAAACTGCTATTCTGTTTCCTTTTTATGAGGCAGTGGGAAGTTCAAATAATTTCTTTGTCAAACGCAAACACACAGAAAGAGGCAGAGAGAGAGAGAGGGAGGGAGGGAGAAGGCGAGAGAGGGGTGGAAGGGGTGGGAGATTGGAGAGGGTGGGGGAGGCTTTTAACCACGGCTTTATTTTTAGATCCAGTAATTTTATCTTTTAGGTTTCAGAGGGGTTTAGAAAAAATAAAAGGCTTTTTTTCTTCTTCTTCTTCTTCTCCTCTTTTCGGCATGCAAACAACTCTCAAAGTCGAAAGTTAAAAAAAGCGAAAACTTGGAAATATTTTCACTCAGTAATTACCTTTTTGCCAACAGTGGTACTCTGGGGATTTTTACTTGTATATCCCAGCGTGTTTCTGCTCCACAATAGGTTTATTCTGCCAGCCTTCCAGGTTGCAGTGTGTTTTAGTTACAAATAGGGATTTTTTTTTTTTTTTCTTGCTTCTCTCTCCCTCTCTGTCTCAAAGGATCTGCAGTTTCAAAAAGCCGATTGAGTGCGGCATGAAAGCGTGGGGCTGAAAGATACACCCCCCCCTTCCTCCACCCTCTTTAAGTAGTTTTAGACTTTTTTTTTTTTTCCTCGTGGCAAAAAAAATAAGAGAAAAAAAAAAAACCCACACTTTTCACCTCGCAAAATTATCTGAAATCCTCTTTTAAAATTTTTTTATTTTTTCCCCGCTTGCAAACCCGCACGGGCGCGGAGTTCTTGTGCCGTGTCCGGGAGGAGCCTCCACGGAGCCGGGGCTGGGGTCGACGCAGCCCCCCGGGCTCCACCGGAGCTCCCCGGGGAGCCGGGGGGGA
>VXAV01006099.1:14172-30309 GCA_013399715.1 Alectura lathami | reverse complement strand
ATAATAATAATAATAATAATAATAATAATTAGAAATAAGTTATAGCCCCCCACTGCCCCCAAAGCCATGCTGCTGGGGGTTTTATTTAAGATCCGAAAGTAGGCTTCAGCAGCCATCCCCTTATCGTTTTTTTTTCGGCGTGGGAGGAGAACCGAGGAGGGGAGGGGGCTAGTGATCGCGACAAGGAGGCAACACGCGGGCAAGCAGGCGGACACACAGCTCTGCACTTCGGGCTGACTCACGGGGGGAACTTTGGAAATCAACTCGTGGGTTTTATTTTCCTTTTTTTTTTTTTTTTTTTTTTCCTTGCAGAAACAGCAGATTTCGGGCCGGGCGTTTGTGATTTAGGAGCTGAACGGCGGTAAGGAGGGGAAAAAGAAAAAAAAAAATAAAAACCCAAACCAAAAAGCACAGCCCTCTCTAGATCTGTCGGAGAGCAGACGGTAAAAACATCAAGTTTTCGCAGAGTGGAGCTGTGTGCATTTCTCTTCTGTTTTTTGGAGCGAAGAGAAAAAAAAAAAAAAAAAAAAGGAGAGGGAGAGAGAGAGAGAAAAAGCCCTCTACAGTCGGTTTGTTGCTTTTTTTTTTTTTTTTTTCACAGCCCCACGTCTGTGAATAGGTGCCTTCAGCTAATTTTATGAAAAGGGGCTCTTTCCAAGGCTAAGGTAGAGTAGAGCTTCCTGTAAGAGAGAGAGAGAGGGGAAAGAAAAAAAAAAAAAAAGTCCTGCTCTTGATGCAATCTTTCCCTCCTCCTCCTTGCAAGCTCTCTGCCTCTCCCTGCCAGCCCCGGCCGATCTCCGCGGCCGCGGGGGGAGCGAGGCAGGTATAAAAGCCCCCCCCGGGCTGGCCCCCATTGGCTGGCCGCATCCAGCCTGTGACCGGCGGGCTCTGAAGCACGGGGTCAACCCTGCGGCCCTCCCACCCCATCGCACCGCATCCCACCCTCGGCCCACCCCCGTCCCACCCCCTTCNCAAGGAAGCCAGCCACCCCCTAATCCACCCCGTTTTCCCCCATATGTAAATTGTTCCCAAATCTGATTTTCCACACAGTGGGGATTAAAAATAAATATACTGGGGAGAGGGGCTCAGTTAGGAGGTGGTTTGAGAGAGGAGTCCTGGGGCAGATATTTCCACCTCTGCATTATTATTATTATTATTATTATTATTATTATTGGGGGAGGCTGCTGGCTCCCTTCTGCCCTCAGCTGCACTCAGCTGAAGGGGTGGGAGAGCCCCCATCCCCAGGGGGAGCCCAGCATCTGTGTGTGTTCAAGTGTGGGGTGGGCTGAGCAAATGTGTACTCAGGGCTCTATAGTCTTTCTGAGAAGGAGGAGAAAAGGAAAAAAAACTGCTGCAAAGCTTCAGGGGCCCCACTGCAAATTCTTTTTTTTTTTTTTTTTTTTTTTTTTTTNATCTATGAAATTTTTTTTTTTTTTTTTTTTTTTTTTTTTTTTTTTTTCTGGGAAAAAGGGAAGAAGCAGGGGAAATGGCTCATATATTGCATTGCCCCCACCTCCTGCTGGTACCAGGAGGTGGTGGAAATAAACAAGGATCTGATGAAGTTTAGAGGATGGCCAGGCACTGGTCACCCCTCTGTATCCAGTCCCTGGTGCAGGACTGGACCAGGGATGCCTCCGGGCTGGAGATTTCTCCCCCCAGTCATTTAATGATTAAAGGCAGATACCACTGAACTGCTGAAGCTGCACAAAAAGGAAACTGATCCCTCCCTCCAGCCCCAGCTTCAAGCTGGCCCAGCAGGGAAACCTGACTCTGATCGTGCCCCACTCTCATGGCCACCAAGACTATGAGGGATGTTTCCCTGCATCCGCTTTACCCACAAGTAAAGAAAACCCACACAATATTCCCCAGATCCAGGTACAGCAGTCAGTGTCTGCTTCCTTTCTCTCTGCCTGCTCCCTGCTGGGAGGACGGGAAGTGCAAGGGCTACAGATCTTTGGAGCTGTGAGCCTCAAATGCACTCTGGCCAAGTCTAAAGGTGTTTTTCCTCAAGTGGAAGATGTAACCCTGCTCCCAAGCCACTCAGTGCAAGACAGAAGTGAGGACGGATGAGGTGGGCAGAGCAAGCATGCAAGAGTTGAGCAGTAGGGCTGTACAGTGAGTGTGATCTGAAGCCGCAGCAAATCACGGCTGGGGGCTCCCTGTGGTGGACGAGCATCTTCCCAGCTCACATGGTCCTGGTACTTCTCTCCCCAAACAAACTGCCCAGTTCTTTCCCCACGTGAAGAGGGTCCCTGTCTGACTCATTGGGTGCTGAGGATCAGGCCCTGCAGTTTTAGGCCCTACCACCCTTGGAAATTGTGATTTATGCAAGGCCAGACAAGGAACAGCTGAGTTAGCTCTTTTTTAAGTGCCAGGAAAATGCTTTTATCATCCTCTTTCACCCCCAAACATTGTGTATGCTCTCAGCCCAGGTTGCAAGGCAACCCTTCCTCTCTCTGCAGACTGAGGGGGAGATGAGCTCTTCTGCCAGTGCAGATGCCTGCTTTTGTTTAGGATGATGCATGTGAGCGTGTGAGATCTCTTCCCACTGGAGGGCACAGGACTCCGTTCTCCAGCAGATCTATTCCAGGCTTATGCTCCTATCAAGGCAAAGGTAATTCGGACATCCAAGTTTTGTTTTGTTTTTCTTTCAGATTGTATCCACGAAACTGTGTACGGTGAACCCAGAAGGAATGCAGCACTAAAAGAAGCCTTTGTAATGTTGCTATTTTTAAGGAGACCCTTGGGGATGGCACGTGTTGAGCTGAGTTTCTCCAACATCTTACAACAAACCTCTCCAAATATTTAGATCCTTCTACTGATGTAAAACAGCATAAAAATGCACTATCAGTCTAAACTGGCTAAGGTTTTGACTGAAATTTTCGCTCTTGTGAATCAGCTCTCTATTGTGGCTAACATTTACACGGCCTAATAATAAACATCTCCTCCTCCCAGCTGGGTGAATGTTTCCCTTCTGCAGGAGATGAAGTCCCATCCTGGATAAAACACCTCTTGTCCTTTCTCTCCTGGGTCACTCAGGTTCAGTGAAACGCCGCGACTTACGTCAGCCAGAGCCATTTGTCGGGGAGGGAAAGGTTCGACACGGCCGGGGCTGGCAGCCACGCTGCAAAAGTCCCTCGTTGTGCAAGAAGCCAGACCAATGACCGAGTGTCGCGGAGGGTGAGATGGCCTTTTCTGCTCTGTTTTCATTTGGCTGTTGCCGGTGTTTTGTTTGCGATGTCAAGGCCAAAGTATACAAGCAGCAGCTTTGGACACTTTGGGTTTGTGCATCAAACCAGATGGCCGACACAAATTTCTGGCCATTTTTGTTGTATTTGTTATAAGGAATGTAGTTTTGATGTCACTGCTTGCTTTTGATGAGGGCAGAGAGGAGGAGGAGTGAGACGGAGGTCTAATAGTTCAGGCCTGACGCTGTTTGCACAGAGCTGTGGCAGAGATGCCTGTGGAAGTGGTGTGCGATGGCTTCTTTGTTGGCTCTTCAAGGAGAGATCTGCTCTGGATCTCGTGATCAAAATCCAGTGTGAAAGGTTCTCTCAGACCAAAATGAAAAGCCAGATGAGACTGAACGTTCAGCTCCAAAATCAAAGGCTCAGCTGAACTCTCCTTGCAGGGGAACAGTGATGTTCATGTCATCAGAAAAGTGGTGAGGAAAGAGGTGGAGCAGGTGGAACTGTTGGAGAGGAGTTTGTGGAGTTTGTCTCAAAGAACATTGACGTGTAAGAGGTGAATGCATTGGAAATGCTTTCAGAGATGTTCTCACTCAGTAGCTTCCAGAAAACAGGCCCGGTTTGCTGGAGTGAAGAAGGATTTGGTTTTTTTTTCAGTTGTTTCTCATACTGGACCAGACACATACCCCTCATTATCACCAGTGTGAAAGAAGCAGTTGGATGAACTGAGACAGAGCTTTTTCCAGAGGAGAGGCATGCATGTGAACATCAGAGTGGGTAGGCTGATGGACCTAAATGGGTCTTTGTCCTGCTGTCTCTCATCACTCTACTCACAGCCTTCAAAGCAGGGTTTCCCTGAGACATCTTCTCCAGAAAGCCAACCCACCTTGACGTCAAGGCTTCCAGGGCTGGCAGATTACCTCCTGGCTGTCCCTTCCTTGGAACACAGCATCAGTCAATGGTTAATCACTTGCAGCTCTGGGAAAATATTCCCCTTTTTTTCTAAGCTGAGGTTTTCCGTCTGGTCCTTGCCCTGACTTTCTCCATCAGCATCCAGCACTCAAGGAACAGGACACCTTGCAAATGAGTGAGAAGGGAAATGCACTTGTTTAATTCATACAGTGAACAACCAATGAATCCTCAAGGAAAACTGGAGGCAAGAATCTAAACTGTTAGAACACTTCCTAGAACAGTATTTTAATTTTCAGCAGCTTTCTTTTCTGATTGGTTTTAATTCCTTCTAAACCCTGCTCCCTTTCCTCCAAGTGATATGAAATAAGCGTCAGCGGAAGTGTTAGCATTGATCAAAAATAGATTTTTCTATATAGGAGAAATCCAAAGTAAAATAAAAATAATTTTAAAAACCCGCTTACTTTTCTCTGCAAAGGCTTTTTACCTCTTTAGGTAGAAGTACACAGAATTGCTTGTGATCTGTGATCATCAATGGACTAAAGGGACTGCACACCTCTTCTAACACCCTGCGGTACAGTTTACAAGGAGCCATGGCAGCCTAGTAGATATCCTTTTATATCTGAGCTATTATCCAGGGACAACAAACATGCATAAAGCTTTTTGTGCAGTATTCAGGAGGAGAGTGAGGTAGGACTAAAGTCTAATGAACATGAAATTCATACAGATTTCCATCAATCACCTGCATTCTCAGTGGGAAGACCTAGAAAGTCTCCAGTCAAGGGGGTACTTCTATTTGTATATATATATATGGAAATTGGACAGGTTTGGGATGTGAGACACACAGCAATGAGCAGCTGGAGTGGCAACAGAGGGGGTTTCTGGATCGTGCCATGGGGTCTTGGTCTGTGCATCTGGGGGAAAGTCATCCTGGTGGGGTTCAGTGCCCTGAATGAGAAGATGCTTTGGCAGAAAGAGAAAACAGATCTTAAAATGGTTTGGAAGAAGAAGAAGGTGAGACATGTAGGGTTGAAGTCTTGGTTTAATGCAGACGAAGGAGCGTTGAAGGTGACAGTCAAGCCCAGAGGTGTTTCCCATGTTAAGCAGGCCAGCTGGTCCAGAAAGGTCACCAGTAACACACAGTAGCCAGTGGCTTCAGACTGTGCCCTTTAGCTGGAACGAAGCTGTACTCTGCTGTTTTTCATCATGAAACAGTTTTGATTCAGTTAATTCTAAGCTTTTCTAAGCACTTGTTTTGAAAGAGGCTCAGGGCATGTGAGTAGGTGAAGGACAATTTTCCTAAGCAACGTGCTTGGCCTCCATTTAGTTGTGTTTTCACAACGACAAGGTGGGGCAGACAGGCTGGGCTCTGGCCTCAGCCCTCCTCTGTTGTTCTCCTGTGAACCTGGATGGACATGGGTGGGATGGAGATCAGAGCCTGGGCTCTTCCCTTCGGAGCAGCAACTGATGCCACTTCTGTCTTGTTATGTATTTTTCCCTTCCTAAGGAGGGTCTTTTGTTATTTATCAGCTCCACCTTTCAAAACAGCAACCTAATCTGAGAGGTTTTCAAGATGTTTCACATGTGGTTGCTCTGTCTGATGCTCATCACAGTTTAGTAGTTACGGTGATTTCTGCACAGCACTGAGCAATTGCATTCCCAACCTGAGGGAGAAACGAGTGTCTCAGACATCTGTACNGCTTCATTTTTTTTTTTTTTTTTTTTTTTTTTTTTTTGTATATGCATGAGGTCTTTTTACACTTAAAAAAAAAAAATCTATCTCCCCATCCTCTGCCAAGCGCATGACAGATGGGATGTCTCAAGGAGCACACCTGGGCTTGAATTAAATTTTCTTTCTTTCTTTCTTCCTTTTTCTTTTTTTTTTTTTTTTTTTCATGTTGTCATCCAAGGCACAGTCAGATGCCTTGGTGGCATCTGATGCCGGAGGTGAGCAAGGAAAACTCCTCCGAAACTGCCAGGAGCTGAAACAATTTGGCAAGTTTTGCAGAAGAAAACTGCCAGCATGGAACGACGAGATGGGAGCATTACTTCAACAGAAGAAGCTCTGATTAGCAGATTATCACTTAAGTGATGTCGATCCCAGCCACGCTGCCTTCCAAATGAGCCCACTCACAGCTGCCAGCTGCACCACAGAGTCATGAATGCAAAGAAGTGGGCCAGATCCTCTGCTGGCATCAGTGGAGGCAGCTTCCATGGACTGCTGTGGGGTTACAGCAGCTGGAGGAATCTGGCTGTACTGGGGAGCCTGACTCGCCTTGCAAACTTCTCTGAGAGCCTGTGGGAAGGAGCCTGCAGCAGAGCTGCCTGTGTATTTCAGGATGGGACAGCTTCTTCCCATCCAACAGCATCAAAAGCACAGCTGCAGGCACTATCTAAACTTTGATTTTGTCCAATTGCTACCAGACAAGGCCTTCTTTGTAAGTAACACATTATTTTTATTTTATTTTTTTTTATTTCTATACTTTTTATTACAGATATGAGACTGAGCTATCAGACCCCAGCCGACACAAGTGTGCAAAGCACCTATGCGAGCGGGATGACAGAAGCTGGAGCCCTCTGATCGCTGCCCGTAAGAGGGATCCTTGCTGAGCCAGACAGGGGAACAATAAGGGATCTTTTTACAGTTGCTGAGCTTGTAACCTGTTCCCTGGGACCATAAACCGGTATATAGCATCTTGCCCTCATAAAGCTCTATTTATCTCCAGCCAGTCTGTTGGGTTGAGCGTGTGGGAAGCAGGTGAGGGCCTCTCATGAGCAGCCTTGCAATCTCCGGGGCTGTGCTTTCGCCTGGGGGTGAGCTTTCCCCGGAGTCCACAGTCCATTTCTGCTCTGATAAGCGTTCAAAGGTGATGGCCTGAAACCTGCAGAGCTGGAGAGAGGAACAAGCTCTCTTTGTGAGGCTGCTCCAGCTCGCTGCTGCACGCTGGAGACAATGCGAAGCCGCAGCTTTCCGGGATGCGTGTGCGGGGTGCATTGAATGAAATCTTTCATTCGGTTCCCTAGATAGTCCAGAAAGATCTTCATCTTTTGTCCTGAATGTGATTGAAGCCTAGTCCAGGAGAGGACCACAAATATCAAGCTCTAGTACTTTTTAGGGTATTGGATTAAATCCTGGTTTGCCATGCAGTAGAATTGGACTTTCAAGCTAGGAAAAATGGTACTGAAGAAGAGAGGGAGTGTGATAAATAGCAGGAGATAAATTTGTAAAAATCTATAAGAAAAAAAAAAAAAAAAACGTCAGGACCACAAATGTCAGTAACTTCAAACCCTGGTAGTTTTTATGTTGTTGGATTGAATCCTCCTTTGTCAGCATAATCATGCTATGGGCTTGGACTATCAACTAGGAAAGAAGATACTGAAGAAGTGTGGTAAATAGGAGGAGATGGATCTGTAAAATGTTGATGAGAGTAGTGGGATATGGTTATTGGGTGTTTGTCTAAATAAGGAATTTGGGAACACAGGAGTGAATATTTTGGGGTAGGTGAAAAGCAAACAAAAGGAAGTGTCTGCAAGCAGACAGTGAAGCTATTTGCACACAATTTTGTTTAAATGCATTCAAAATATGATTAGATGTGTTAATGGGAAAACAAACAAGCAAAAACAACCAAGACTTTGAAACTGGGAGGTCTCTGAGGCAGGTGTTGCTGAGGGCTGGGAAGTTAAGTGGGGAACCATCTGTACGTTTACCCCATTCTTACAGCAGTTATCAGTAGTACTGCTAGTGGTTATCAGTGCAATGCCCTGCTCAGATGTTATTCGCCATCACTGCTGTTGGAGATAGGATAATCTATCTATGGATAGAAATCTATGGATTTTTCATCTGAGCTGGATCAATACTTCTGGAGAAAAAAAAAAATATATATATAGGAAGGTGATTTTTCATTCTCACAGATGGCAAGCTCAACCTCTGGCCAAGTCCATCCACTCTGAAAGACTGATCTTTGGAGAACTGTGACCAAATACACGTTCCAGCTTCCCCATCCTTTCCATCCTCCATTCCAGCCTCCTGTCCAGCCGCACCATTGCTTCTCCAGCGGCTCATGGGCCATGTGCAGTCGGTCCTGTTTGGTCCACCCCAACCTATGCATGATGCCTTCCTGGCTGCTTAGCTGGAAAGTCAGGGCTTGGAGAGCGAGGACAGCCTGGCCGTATGGAACACATGGTCTCAGGAGCTTTCTTTCTCCCTCTCCATGTGTTTTCAAAGGACCAGTCTGATTCTGGCTCCTAATCTTTGGGACAGCAAACCTCATAACTGTCTCTGCTCCCACAAAGTCTGGAGATGGTCATGCCGGTTGTCCCAGGAACTGTGGGGTCTGTTTATGTTGTTTCCTTCTGCTGTCCAAGGCTGAAGCATTGCTCCTCGTCACCACAGCGCTAAACGCCCCTTCTTCAATGTAAGAAAAGCATCTGCTTCAGAAACAAGGCTTTCCCTCCTAATTTGGAGGTTTGGTTGTCTGAGAATGTGTTATTTCTTATGGTCGACTTGCTGCTAAAAACAGTTGTGCCACAGTTCAGCACTTAGCTGGTGTGTCTTCTGTTTCCAGCTCTTGAACCTCATTGTACCTTTCTTTCATGCACAGAGAAAAGGCTTGGCTGGTATTCTAATCCTTACAAAATCTCCTTTATCAAAGCGGGTGGCTTTTAAAAAGTCGTCCCTGATTGAAGCTTCCAGCCTGCACCAGGCAAAAATAAATAATAATTAAAAAAAAACACAGAAAAAAAGAACACCACATATTTTTAGTGTCAGTCACCGCAGATTCAATGAAGTCTCCAATTATTCCAGGCAACACATGATTATGGGCCATTATCCTACTGTCCTGCAAAACAAACTCAGCAAGAAAGCATCCTGGGGTACAGCGATAAAATAAAAATACCAGCACTTGCACACTAGAAAAAACAGTAAAATTCCAGCTGGTCTTGAAGAAGTGGAGGTAAAATCCTTCTCTCATTGTGATTTGTTAGCACTTCATATTGCTATTTTATTGTAAAAGGAAGCTAAAGCATAGAAGAAATGCCACCAGCAATTCAAGACAGATTTAAATATCAATTACACAGTAAAATCACAGTAAGTTTTAATAGGAAGCACTTGATATTTTTCTGGTTTTCTTTTTATTTATTTATTTATTTTTATTTGTCTGGGAGATGTAGGCAGAGTGAAATAGAGTCACTTTTCCCCTCTGAGTGCAGAACTGGTTCATAATGCCATTACCTTACAGGTGGGACTTGCTGTGAGGTTTGGTGTGAGTCAAAGCTGGGAAAGTGAGCAGGAATCATTGCATCCTGCGAGTTCTCCATTTGAACAGCTAACTGAAGCTGCTGGCGCTTGCTCTGACCATTGTTTGGGCCAGGCTGACACATGTCCAAGCTCCCCATGCCACTGTTGCAGGAATAGAATGGCTCCCATCTGGCTTAGGAAGAATGCTTGAGCTGGGTAACCTGTAGAGCTCCATGGGATCACCATGTCCCAGCTCATGAGCTCTCCTTGTGGTCCTGTCTCCAGGGTTAGGACAAGGAAGGGGTTCTTTTGCCTGGAGTCCCTTCCTGAATATGGTTTCTGATTTGTCCAGACCTTTTCAATAGTCTGTCACTCACTGAAACAACAAATATGGACTAGCTTTGGTACAAGAGAAACCAGGGAAACAAGAGAATCATAGAACCATTTAATTTGGAAGGGACCCCTAAAGGCCACCCAGCCCCACGCCCTGCAGGGCAGAGGGACACTGAGATATACATGCCCTATATCTCACCTCTCATTCTTAGAAAATCCTCCTATCTTGTTACCTGAGAATGGGTTTCACCTCATTCCCACCTGATTTTGAGACCTGAAGAAGTCACCACACCTTCATTCCCCTCTCTGTACTTATTCACAAGTCCAACTTCTAATCAGAAACCAGTATTACCTGCTTTGGGAAGTCTTGCAAAAGCCACAGGAGCCTTTTCTCAAAAATCAGTAGTAGGGCTAGTGCAAAGAGAGACAGCCTAAAGTTATAAAAAGGCAGACTTTTAAAAAGGCATGATCTCTTTCTGTAAGCCATAGATGCAGCTGGAAAAATGTGCAAACATTTCAGCAGTCAAGCCTGGAAGGAGGTGGTGGGAAAACAAGGCTGAAAGCAGCACTTGGGCGTTTTTTTTTTTCCTTGCATAATGTGTATACTCGTAAGAGAAATCCACTTTTCTATGAACCTTGTATTTATAAGGCTCTATGTTTTTAAAAGCATATGATGACAGTCTCGCTGAAGCAGTAAACATGAGAGGATATATTTGGGGAGATGAATTTCCTGCCCTTCCTGGGATGTCACCATATCACTGAGCCTTCTGCACAAAATTTTTGTGGTTAGACCATCATTCTGAGCATTTTACTGTGATAAAATAGCTCACATTTGTATTTTCTTGGATAACAGAGCAAAATTTTTCTTTTCCTCTGCAAGATCAATGCAATGAAAGATGCTCCACTTGTATCTTTGTTAAAAGCTACCCCAAACTTAGACCTTCCTCCCATTTACCTCCCTAAAAATAAAAGAAACTTGGAAAATGACAGTGGCAAAAGAAGAAGAGGAACATCACCAATTGTTTCAGTTGTGGCTAAGCTCATAAGGAAGCTGACTTGCTGTTGTAGAGATAGTGCACTTTGCAGGGACGAACCAGGCGGACAAAATAGCCCTTTTCCTCCCCCCCAGCCCAATTCTAAGCTGAAAGCATTCAGAAAGCCATCACCTGGCAATCTTGCTTTCAACAAATGTCAGAAGATTACAGTCAGCCACAGGTTGTGAAGCATGATGGTATGGAAGAAAATGGCCTTTATTTGGTCAACGTTAAGAAAGAAATAAGAATCAATCCAAACTTGCTTCGCTGTCAGGTAAAAGAATGCTAAATTTAGAATGGAGAAAAAGTTGTATTTTGTGAGAGAAGGATGTACTCTACTTCAGAAAGTGGGATGTTGTACCAGCCTGTTGTATCTGCTAACTCTGCTGGTGTCCATCTCTCTCCAATAGACCAAGGCATCTCAGATGTCAGTGGGCACCTGCATTTATCCAATGAACTTCAGACTGCAGAGCTAAATGAAATGAATTTAACCTCCAAAATAAGGAAGGATGAACCTGACCCCTCATAGCAAGAAAAGTTTGGACTTTATTCTCTCTTGAGTTCTGTTTTTTTTTTTTGTTTGTTTGTTTTTTTACATAAAGCAGGACTTTTTAAGGTATCAACTATACAAAATACATAAAATAATGGAAAAATGTGTAAGAACACAGGAATCCTGCCTTCTGCTCTACTCCCCCTGCTCTTCATTTGCTCATTTTTCCTTAGAGGAAAGTGAAAAAAGAACTGCGTTAGCTGGTGAAGAAGTGTCATTTCCCCAGACCAAGACTAATGACCAGAATGTGGCATTGCTGCTGAAAAAGGGAAAAAAGAACTCGCCCCTCACTGAGAAATAGTTGTTTATATCCTGAAAGTGATCTCTAGAATTTCTAGGACTATGCTGGTATCTTAAATTTCTCCTCTGTCACTGAGTAGCACTGTATAGATGGAACCCGTAATGTGCAGGGGAAGGATGCCATGCCACTGGAAAGAGCCACAGTGCTCTGGTCCCATTTCAGTTCACTAGCAGGGAAATGGCACATCATCAGGAATGTCTCAAGGGGCACCTGGACGCTCTGGGCTTCCCACAGGTGATTACGGAGTGCTGTGAGTGTGCCCACAGGACACCTCTGCTCCTTTTCATCATCTGATATGAGACTTGCACCTGGGGCTGGAAGGAAGGACCCTGCTAACTGCAGCACCTCACCTCATTTAGCTCCCTGTGGGGGAGGGAAGAGGACTGTCTGAAGCACCCCTCACGCTGTCATTAGCTAAGAGATGGCAGAGCTGTTCCCAAGGGCCTTTGGCTGTCAGTTTTGGTGGAGTGCCTGCTCTCAGGGGAAGACTGCAGAACAGCACCCAGACAAGCCAGGAAGTGCCTGGAGGAAAACCAGCAGAAAAGAGATTTCAGACATGCCTGGGAGGATAATGAAGTAAGTAATTTTATTTATATATGTATGTGTTTGTTTATTTATTTATTCCATTTTCACCACTGGGAGACAGGAGCAGCATCCTCTTTGGTTACAGGGTGCCACATCTGGCTTCGCCAGGACCACATGGTGGACTCAGAGAAGGACATTCACAACAGGGAAGAGAACTACAGAGAGACACTTGCAATTCCTGTACCTCAGCTCAAAATCTTTTAGCTGGGGAGAATGCTAGCTGATTTGTTCCAATGAAGTAGAAAAAATAATTTAGTGAAATTCTGTCTGCCCATCTCACTTAGTAAGTGACTCCCAGGACCCAGAAATACTGATGTAATATAAATCTATTATTGCAGTCTTCTCTTTCACTAAATCATCTGGATGCAGACTTTGTGAGCAAAAATCCATTTTAGGTACAGAGCACAATCTGCCACACTGTTTCTAGATCCTTCTACAGATCTACAAGTCTCCGGTGCCAGCTCTCATATAAGGGAGTGTGAAGACAATTAAAGAAGTCCTGTGATGCATTAAAAAGTTTGTGACTGTAGCTGAAATATTCTCTTCTTGTCCTTTGGAACTTCCTAGTGTGGGAGTTAGGTTGCCTCCAGAGATGCTCCAAGTGGGAACAGAGGTACGTGATAGAACATAATTGAGCTATACAAGCATTTAAAGATATAAATGGGAAATCTATAACTGAAAAGTGAATTAGAATTCATATGGCACTCTCCCAGACCCAAAGAATAAAGAAAAAAGAGCAGTCTCTGTACTGTAAGGAGTGCAGCTAGGAGAGCTCAGGGAGGGAAGGGAAACCTCAGGTGCCTGGAGGAAGGCAGAGATGCAGCCTGCCTCCGTACAGAGGCAAAAAGGGTGATGGGGGCACGTTAAATATATTATAATTAATTATAAATTCAAAAGCACTTGGAAGTACTGCTGGGGTGGTAGAACACAACCGCTGTGCATTGGCGAAGAGCAAATCCTGTCAAACCAATGTTCTTCCAGTTTTGACAGGATAGTGGAGTCAGGGAGGAATAGGAGACTGTGCTGCGGCTCAGTTCTGACAAAGCATTTGGCACTGTCTCCTATGATCCCATCGTAAGCAAATGAGGAAATAAGGTAGGATTCATCTTCCCTATGCTAGGTGTGCAGGGGTACCTGAATCTGAACCAGTCACCCTGAGATGGCTGTCCAGAAGGGATTCATCTCACCCTTGGTGGACACCAACCCTAAGGTGGATCAAACTGTGCTCTGCAGGTGCCCTTTTCTCTGTTTACCAGCTCAGCATTTTTCATCAGGCTTTTAGACACTAACTTAGGGCAGATGAACCTTACTCAGAGTCTAAATTTATTTGCTCTTAAATATTCCATAACTGGGATATAACTGTCATGACTACTTAATGCAGGTTTGCTGCCAAGAAGGACAGAAGCTCAGATAGTCTTCCTGGGTTGAGATCTTATTTATGATTTTTCTGAGCGACTTAAACTTCTAAAAAGTGAGTTTAAAATCGAGTTTGGAAGGGGAGAACCCACAGGGGAATACAGCCATATTCATTGCCTGGAAGAACTGTCCCTAAACAATGTGATCTAATTCAGTAATGACAAATGCAAAGATGAAGCACAGAGCATGCGGAAAAGAGATCTTAAGAGTTTGCTTTGAAATGGGAGAACATGGGCACATGACCAAGGAAGAAAACCACTAATGAACTCATTTAACAGCATGGGAATGTGCTAAATGGTAAATAGATACAACAATGCGAAGGGGTGGATTCAGCCTCACAAGTTGTTTTCCTTCTTTCTCTTTCCCTTTCCTTTTTGCCTGTCCCCTTTTCCTTTCTCTGTCCCCTTCCCTTTGCCTCTCCCTTTTCTCACGTATCTTATTACGGTGGGATTATGGTGGGAATGCACATCTGATTTTCTTCAATGCCAGCTTTTGGGCACAAGAAAAATGGGGTAATAGACTCCAGGCCTGTGATGACTGTGAAGGGAGGCCACAGTTACCACTTCAGGTAAAGACTCTTGCACCGTAAATGCTCATATTTAGCTAGAAAAATACCCGTCCTTTTCAAGGATGGGTGTTTGGATACTCCGGTGAAAATAGCGGTAGCTGATCCTATGATGAGCTGCGTCAGCTTTCAGAGACGGTCTTTTCTCTCCATTGAACCAATAACCAAGATTACTCAGTTAAACCAGTCCCCAAACATTTTAATTATTTTAGTGTTGGCTGAAAGGACCCCTTCTCAAATTGCCTCTAAAAGAATCTTCAGTGCTGCAGAAACACGTCTCCCAGAGACTGAAGCTAAGGAGCGGGGAGGAAGGCAATACTCCTCCATGAAGGAAAATAGGGACATGATGTTTGCCTTTTGTTTTCCAGTTTGGATCAAAGCTGTTCCTTCTACGTTTTATATGGATCAGGTTATAGTTGTTCTTTTTTTTCTTTCACAAAAGTAAAACTCAAACTTTCTTACTACAATCGTTCTTGATCAGGTTATTTACTGAATTGTGGTGTTGCACAGAAAATTAGCGAGTAACGCCCAGATGTTCCAAGGATATCTGTTGAACGGGGCACTTCATGGCCTGGGAACTGGCCCCTGTGGTATCTCGTTATCGATTAATAGCCAAGGAGGATGGCAAGACATGGAGAGCCTGATTACCCAGAAACAGGTGAATTGGTGATGCAGGCCAGGAACTGAAACCTAGTTTTTCAGGTTTCCACACTAGAACAATCTCTGCATGATCAGTTTTGATGAAGCTATATTCTTCAGCTGAAACCTGCCCATTTCTCTTGGATTTCTGATTGTCTGGCACCTACAGCAGTGTTTTCTCCGTCTTTTTTTTTATAAATTAGATATCTTCCAGCCTTCTAAGTTACAGACACAGGTAGAGAAATGGCTCATTTTATGTTGGCTGCTAGTTGGAAAAGAAAGAGTTGTGATAAATAAAAAACTTAATAGGCTCCTTTAGCCAAAAGAAATATAACCACTACAGAATCATTCCAGATCATTAACATTTTGACTGAAAAAAACTGAGATTTTTTTTTTCTGACTTTGTGCAAGTGCACACATCTGTCAGCTATGTAGGAATTGTATTATATGTAGGAAATTCCTACAAAAGAGAAATTGCATGCTCCTTTCTGGTCTCTTCAGGAAGACAAGTGGTTTGGAAAGCATCTGCTGGACAGCTTTCTGGGTTGTTTCCTTCTGTTAATGAGAGAGCAGCTTCTTTATTTGGCGTTTGTGCCTTTCAGTTGTTCCTGTTCTTTCAAGCCAGGGGGTAGTAAACGTTCTCCTAAACGCCAAAGACTCCAACAACACCCTGCACCCATCCATGCCAACAAACTATTTTATTACATTTGTAGCTTTTGCATTTGTAAGTCAGGAGTTCTTCTGACAGCATTCATGACTTTGCTAAACAAGGAAGCTGAGCACATTTCTATTTCTGGCTAAAAATCAAGGAGGACCCTGTTCCTAGAGAGGACTAGATGCTCAAGCTGTTTTTTCTTTTTTACTACAAGGATTTGAACCTGAACATCTCAGGCATATTTCAACTGGCCATGTCAGGAGTTCAGGTCCCTAATTCTGAACAATGTTTCCTTGCTGTCTAGCAGCACCTTCTCCAAACTGATACATTCACACCCATTTCTTCCATTTCAAAAAGACAATATTATTTTAATAAACTCCAAAGATTGTATCAGAAATGTTCTAAACAGGTTACAGTATTTTGCCCATAATGATGTATAAGCTTTAAAGGATCCAAGAATACGTCGCCTTCAACGGATATAAGAAGTAATTAGTTATCAGTTAGGAAGGGAAGATTTAACAATAAATTATTTATCTGCTAAAAGTGCCATGATAAAGATGAGACTGAAAGTTATTTGGTTTTTCCTATCGTTCCCTGAGTTCTGAAGGCTTTGTAGGACGAAAATAAGCTGTGGTAAGAAAGTTGTGGATTTTCTTCTTCTGTTTAGTTGAAATAGAAATGCTAGAAAATAATAAGTAGAAAAAAATATATTTTTAAACATACATT
>VXAV01006099.1:0-14083 GCA_013399715.1 Alectura lathami | reverse complement strand
TTTTGCTGCTTGAGGAAATTGTAGAAGTTGGCTTTTGCACATTTCAACGATGTTGCTCAGCCAAGCATAAGAACAAGGGAGCAGAATGGAAAAAAAAAAAAGAAAAAAGAAAAAAAAAATGAAACAAGAAAGGAATCAAAGTCTGGAACATTTAATTTTTGCCAGGATTTTAGGTATTTTCAGTTCAGGAACATTTTCCAGCTTCTCTATTAAAAACCTTTTATAGTTATAAATAGTGCTAATTTAGCAGCAGTGAGTGTCAAATGAAATTTCTTTTGATAGTAAAAGTTCTAAATCAAGGATCCTTGCTCGTTTAATATCAGACTAGCCACAAGCAAGGAAGTCTTGTCTTTCAAGATGAGATCTTTGAATTGAAACAGTTCTCACAGAGATGTCTTTGGCGTTGTGTTCTTCTGGACTATTTCTTAAGTGTGAAGGGCTGTGAAAGTGACAAAGTCACACTCTTACTGTTACGACTGAGCATGTTGGGGACTAGTGGATATTCTCTCTTTCTGTCTCCTTACCTCCAGTTTTCTCCGTGTGGACCTATCTGAGTGATGATCTTCCAGATTCTCAGCTGGAGGAAATTTATCCTCTGCTGCCTAAGGGCAAGGTAATATTCTCAGTGTTGGATGTTATGGAGAAAAAGTTAAATAAATGTATTGGGAATTGTTGAGGTAGAGTTGGTGGGGAGGGAATCAAATGATGTCTTGAGTCCCTTTTTTAGCTACTTTTCTATGATTCAGTGATGCTGGAGCACAGGCAGGGAACCTTGTCTGTGGCCGGTCATACAGCTTGACAGGTTCCTTTGAGTGCCACATTAGATCTTACAGTGAAATTTAATTTAAAAGTATCCCGTTCAACTAAAGTAACAGGAAACCATTTCCACAGCAATCTCCTCCTCTCTCCATAGGGTTTTAAATTGTCTGATTTCTTTCTTATTTGGTTTCTTTACGTTTTTGCTGGCTTAGATGGGGAAATAATCTTTTTTTCCCAGTCCCAGAACTTCAGCAAGTCATTAAAGTTTTTCTTCTGTGAGGTGGGTTCTATTAAAGGGTTTAAATTTCTTCAATGGTTCTGTGGTGGCAGGACATCCTGCAGGTGACATTCTGTCACGTTTGTGAGGGTGCATGGAAGAGCCTGGCTACCCAGCTCTGGCCGGAGGCTGACCCAGTCCACTAAAAACAATTTACAGTATCCCAGATGGTGCCTGATCTGGATCTAGTGATCTAAGCAGTGAAATATCTTCTGCTTTCAGTTTTCCAGGAAGTAATTAACTCGCTTATCAGAGAGTGGGTGGAAGAGTTGAGGAGGAAACTGAAACAAGTTACAGGTGTCACAGGAAACAGGACTAAGTGAGCAAGCTTGTTAAATCTTATCTCTTAATAAATGGAAATGAATTAATGCTCATTAATTCCAGAGCTCCTAAGGAAAGAAGGATCTGTGTACCTTGCTCTGTGAGAAGCAAGGAGGCAACTGGAGTCCCTGGCCATCTGGGATACTTTGGTATCTGGTATCTGGGATACTTTGTGCCATCCAGCATATTCTTATGGGGCTGGAAGACTGGAAACTGGATTTAAGGAAGGCCTCTGCCTATCTAGAGAGGAGATCCCTGGAGGCGTTGCAGTTTGAGTGATTTGTGTTCAAAGTGCTGCATGCCTCTGGTACTGGGATGTTGGTCCACCAGTGAGATGGCAGCTGTTTGTAGCAGAAGGGTCTAGATGGTCAGAGTTAGGAAAGAAGCCAGTAGTGTATCCCATTATTATAAACACGAAGTCACAGAAAAATTTAAATCATATTGGCAGCCCACTTCCATTGTCTGAGTTCAGGCCACTTGGGGCAACAAAGAAAGGAAAACAAAAAATGCTACGCATCGTTGGAGAAGGAGCCCTGCCAAAGAGCTGGGTCCACAGGGATCACGGCAGAAAGGGAGACCCAAAGTGACGTCTTCCATGTGGCGTTCACTTGATTCAATGGGTAAACGTTAAATGAAAGGGACGCATTTCGTCGGTCTCCTGCAGATGTCAATCTCGTGCATTGAGATGAAAAGCTGACCTTTCTAAACTGAAATGTTTCCCTCCAGGAATGTTTAAATATTTTGACTTTGTTCCAGTTTGAGAAGAAAGCAAATGTCAGAATATCAGACTCTCCTTGTGCAAGAGCAATGTCATTGCCACATGTGCTGTGCAGTTGCATTTATTGCTTTGTTTNATTTTTTTTTTTTTTTTTTTTTTTTGCAGTGAAAAGTTTTAAATGGAGGTATTTGGTGTTGGTTTTGAAGACTGGAGCAAGGCTTAACACACTTCTCTGGGATTTCTTCTCTTTCTTTCCTCCTTTTCCAAGTAACGTGAGAAATTGAATCGTACAGATTCCACATGCATGTACCTAGACTTTATGTGCATATGAGCATGTGTTCGTATGTGGTCATGCACATGCAGTGGTAAGAAGAAAATGAAGAAAAACAGAACAACCTTTTGCCAAATAGTGTCAGTAGAGAGAAGGGAATAGGGAGAAATCTGATGACACCATGCCAGAAATGTGAGGAGAAAGTATCTAAACAGAGAAAAGGGGGAGTTGATTGCTGTATGCCCCAAAAGAAATAAAACTTCAGCTGAAAGGTAGGTGACTTTCTGGAGTACAGTAAATAATATAATCATTGTCCAGCCACTGGAAGATACATTTCTAGGATATCTCAGAAGCTTATCTTTGAGTGGAGGTGAAAACTGATGTTACTTTCTTTCTCTAATGACTCTAGAGGGAGCCTAGAGAATTACTTTAAACCAGACAGCCCAATTTCAGGTGGCTAAAGTTAGGTGATTCTGTTTTTTCTGTCCATCCCCTGCTGCTGCTCAGACTCCAGTTGAAGACATTGTATACTCGTTAACTCCAAGAGAGTTTCTAGTGAGCTAATAAAGGAAGGAATTTATGATTTCAGAAAAAGGATAAACATCAAGATCCTTGCTCCCAGCAAACAGCCTTGAAAAAAATCAGAAGGCCGGCGGTGGGGGAGATGCTGCATAGACAGAAGAGTCTTGAAATAGAAAGTTGATCCAACGTTTCAGCGAGATGTCAGCAATTTTTAACTGAGCTTTGCCTGGAGATATTCAACTGGTTGGAACTAATCCATTTCCAGAAGAGGTGAATCAGTGTCTAGCAATTCACTAAGCCAGTGCTTGCTGCTAAAAATCTGTGCTGGTTGCTAAAAATCTGCATTTCATTGCCTTTGTGAGGGTAGAGTCCACTGGCATGCACAAGTGCATCCAAGGAGAGAGCCCCGAGGTCTTGTTAGAGCTGGTGAGGACAGGAGCAGTGGCTGTCAAGCAGAACATCTCAGGCCAGACCATAAACCTTTGCGGTGTGGGATGAGACACGGGGATTGGGTGAGGGGCAGGGAAGGAAAAGTGCTGTGTGAACTAGGGAACAGTTTTGTCACTAATTATAAGTTGGCCCTAAGTATGTTCCAGCTGCAGTGAAAAAGATGCTCGCTGCCTCTCCAAGGGGAATGGATCCCAAATCAACTCTTTCAGGCATAATGGGGGCTGACACTTAGACAGTTACGTGAATACAGAGCAGCATAAATTTCCTCGCATGTTCAGTAACATATTTTCCTAAAATAATTGGAACTTGGATTAAATGGTAAATAAACCTCTTCTGTATTGGATTGGGTTATAGTTAGAAACTGCAGAGGTTTGCCACCAACCTGCTGAGGGAGTCTGGCAGCAGTTTACTCAGGTCTCTGTAGGATGGGATAATGCATCTATCTCCCTAGGACACAAAGGATAGCCAAGAAATTCAGCCTCTTGTTTAGGATTTGAATGACAATAAAAACCAAACCTAGGACAACTCCTTCCTGTGAGACTTCTGCAGGTGAGATTCAACTTGCATATTAAGACAGCTAACATTAGAGACGAGATTCAGCCAGAGATTGAGGCATCTGAAAGTGAAGGTGTAGTCCCTTCATGGGCTAATTTCTTCACATGGAATCAACCACACGTGAAATCCTTTTGAAAAGACTGGCCAGGTCTTTCCTTTGCAACGGCCACAGCATTCCTGAAGGTGCAGCCTTTTTGGTCTTAAACACAAAGATAGGTGTGATCACGCAAGGCTGCATGTCTGAAAGTCAGCTATCCAGTCGAAGTGAGTGGTCTAGGCTCCCTCTAGAGTCAGTGGAGAGAGGCAGGCATTTCCAGAAGATGACTTGGTGAGGAAGGCACCATCCTTTGGAGAAAATTTTGGCCAGGTAGTCTGCATGATCTGCAGAGAGGAGAAGCTTACGTTTTAGAAAACCAGTGCTCATTCAATGAATCCTGATGTGTCAGTTCCCATGGAGTCTGTTTTTGGTTCATGCCAGTTTTAATTTCCTTTAACTTTTAGCCTGGTTTCTTAAAGCAATGACTTTGTATTAGAAAACACTATTAAAAACCAAACAGACTAACAAACAAAACCCTCTGTTCTGTAATATTTGTGTTAAACATCCCAGCATTACAACTATTTTGTCCTTTGTTATCCGGTGATCTAACATAACAGATGCTCCAAGCTGAGGCTGTTATATGACCGTGGACAATGACGCCTGTACTTTCTCAAAACTCATCATAGAACCACAGAATGGCTTGGGTTGGAAGGGGCCTTAAAGATCAACCAGCCCCAACCCCTGCTGTGGGCTGGCTGCTGCCCCCTGGATCAGGCTGCCCAGGGCCCATTCACCCTGGCCTTGAACACCATCCAAAGAAGGTTTCTAGTCCTGGAGAGTCTGGGTGGACTATGCTTCCTGAATATCTAGCATGACACTTCTCTGTAGCCTACCTGAGAGGAACACCTATGGTCATGCCCTAAATGTGACTCTTTATTGTAACAGGAAATGCACCGGTAGAATTGGCTGAGGCATGCGTGCTATCCTGATGTCACTCTTAACCTGCTCTGTAAATAAAAAAATTCATCTCCTCCTGCTGCTGTATGACTTCAGAGGAATCTCCATGACTTCTAATATTCCAGACAACTTTATGATGAGGGCACTGAGCTGAATTCAGAAATGCTCTAGATTTATCACTGAATCTCATATTTGGATTCACTATTTAGGTACCCAAAGCAGTTGTACCAGCCATTTCCATCCCCTTGAATAAACATTGGTCCAACAGACTGGGCTAATGGATTGGCCAGTCATTAATTCCTTTACCTTAGTTTTTATTGTATTCATGACACATCTGTTTTACAGGGTTTTACAGCCTTCTCTTGTCGTAAGCAGAATTCAACTCAGATTTGATCATTTAAGGATTGTCATCTCATCTAAACTAATTTTGTAGGTATTGTACCAGGGACTGGTTCACCACAGAGACCTCCCTTAGCCCAGGCTGAACTGCTCTGGAGAAGCTGGTCTCTCATCACAGACTCTAGAGGGAGCCTGGATGACTGCTTAAAGCAGATATGCAATCTCTAGATAGCTAGAATGAGGTGATACAAATCCTGGCATGTCTGTTTTCTGTCCAGCAGCTGGTATTACATTTCACTGTCTCAGCAAATTGCAACATTCAGTCTTGGAAGATGTGCAGTTCTGGTTGTGTTTGACTTATACTCTGGTGAGAAGCTGCTAGAAAACTGACGGTGCCAGAAGTGAAACCTAAAGATAAAGGGGACCTTTATATGCCGATGAAAGACCCCTATGGCCATTACTGTGCTGATGAATAGAGAAAATGAATTAAGCATTGGTAAATGTTAATGTTCTGCAGTACTAAGGGAAAATTCCATAGAACATTAATGATTTCAATTAAAATATGCATCAATCATGTTCCTCATTAGACTAATCAAAATTATTAAAGTTATTTTAGAGGATTACACTTAAATAGTTGTGTTCCAGATCTATTTTGACCCCGTCCTTGTCTATCTGCCTGTCAGGACTCTCAGACCCTGTCTCAGTAACTTTTGAACCTGTTGCTTAATTTCAAATAAATTTAACAGATGGATGAGAGTTCTGTAAATACTAAGTTGCTGTGAGTTTTGTGAAAATATGTTGCTGTGCGGAGAGGAAAAATTCCAGGAAAGAACCATCCCCAGGGGAGAGGCTGCAGAGTGAAATCATCACCATTATCAGTAAGGATGGAGCTACAGGAGACAAGACCTTGTAAGCTCTGCTGTTCATGAAACCTCTGTTCTTTTTCATTCTCTTTTGTTTAAAGAAGGAATTGTTTCTCTACATCTGTCCCAAAGTTACATAAAATTCGTTTATTTTTTGGAATATGTAAGCTGCAATCATGCAACTATATTATGGCCTGATGAGTTTAAGTGGACAAAGACTAATTTAGAACCATGTTATAAAAAGAAAACTGGAAGGCCCCAAAGTCCCAGTCTTATAGCAAAATGTGCTTGAAAGCATTTTTGGTATTTTTTTTAGTGGTCACCTACTTTCGCAACACTGATTTCAGCAACACAAGGTCACCCAGAGTGAAGTTATAAGTAAATGTTATTGGACTCTTGAAAAAAAACAAACTATAGAAGGATTCCCTGAATAGGAGATTGTTATAGAATGAGAAGGGAAGGGAAAGAAAAAAGAAGGAGGGAGAACGGGAAGAAACATCTTTTAAGAACAAATTTCTTGACATAGATCAGATTTTTTTTTTTTTTTTCTTTCTTTCTTAAAATTGACATAGACAATAACAACACCTGGGGCTAGGAAAGAAGTGTGTGATATGACCAGGTTTGCTGTTGACACCCTGTTCTTCGTGCTGGTAAATTCTAATGGGCTAAAGAAAGCTCCAGCAAAGCTGAGAACTAAATTACAATAGCGCCTCACTGAGAACAATGTGTTTTTCTCAGTACTGCAGTTATGGTAAGATTTATGGCTCCCACTTCAAGAGTTTAGTTTCTTAGCAAATGAGTCAGGCAAAAAACTGTCTTGCTCACAGATGGTGAGCAGAGTCATGGAGAAATTAAGCGACTTTGTGGGGATCAAAAATTTGACTGTTATGGAGATGGGAAGTGATCCCAAACCGCTTTAGTCCTTGTCTGATGACTTAGAATAAGGTTGTCAATGAATTTTAATTCTAAACAAGTAGGGTGTGATGTTTAAGTCAGTTATCTGTGTTCCTTTTCTTCCCACATCAAAGAGCAAACAGCTCCAGATGTTTTGTTTCACCTAGCTCAGTCATCTATCTTCAGGTGGAATTATCAAGCTTGGGCTGATGCTTGTTTGGCTCCTGTTTGCAAATATACACTCAGGAGATTTGAGCAGTATGCCACACACAAAAAAGAAGCCATATGTTTGCCTTACTATGAGTTCTTGCTACAGTACAATGTCTTTTTGCATGTCAGTCACTATGTAAGCACAGCTGGACTCACTCATCCAAGCACTGTTGTCAGCTGGTTGCAGCTGGATTATTAATACCTTAATAGACATCATCACAATTTGTTTAAAGTCCCTATATGTTAAGCATTCATAGAATCACTTGGGTTGGAAAAGACCAATAAAATCATCAAGTCCAGCCGTCACATGACATGACAAATTCCACAAATAATCCATACCTCTAAGCACCACATCCACACATCTCCTAAGCACCTCCAGGGAGTTCTGCCACTTCCCTGGGCAGCCTGTTCCAATGCGTAACCACTCTTGCTGTGAAGAAAGTCTTTCTGCCACCCAAGCACAACCCCTGACACAATTTGAGGCCATTTCCTTGTGTCGTACCACTCGTCACCTGAGAAAAGAAACATGCACCTCGCTGCAGCCTCCTTCCAGGTAGTTGTAGAGAGCAATGAGGTCTCCCCTCAGCCTCCAGTTTTTCCAGACTAAACAACTTCAGTTTCCTCAGCTGTTCCTCATGTAATTTTTTGCAGTATTTAACCACCACCCTACCCCCTAGAGACAACGGAGATTGACAGACACCTTCTGATAGTGATTTATGCTACTATTAAAAAGATGTATAAGAGATGAGGTCTAATCCATCTTAAGAGGTTAAATCCTTCCTATGACTCCAGACAAAGAGTAGAAACTGTCTCAGTCTAGAGTCTCAAATTTTAGAGTGCTACAGAGTGGTCAGAGGTGTCCTGTGTGCAATGACCTGTTTTCTTTAAAGCCTCCAAGCCCTCCTCTGTCAGCTTTTTGGTCAAACCATCACATTCGTGCAGGCTGCCTTGAACGAGGGTGGAAAGCTTTGGCAATGGTACATGCTTCAACAGAATGGGGAGTCCAAGAAATGTGTCTTTGCTGATAGAGTCTAAGTGTTCAGCCTGCAGAGAGAGCTAGTGCTCGTGTTGCACCCACAAATACCAATATTTGCATGTGGAAAATTTAACCAAAGAGCAAGCAAAAAGCTGAGTTACACTGAAGAATAAATCTTTGTGTTTGTGCTTGGACGTCACACCCTCCTCACCAAGAACATCGAGTTACCGGGGAAATAAAGCCTTCCATTCCATCTGCTCTGAGAGGCCAAAGCTGTGGGAGCTTCAGGGCTGGTCCCTAAAATTTGTAAAAGGTTAGAATTATTCTCTGAATTCAACTATTCACGTGAAAATTGTCTGAAGGCAGGGAGTATAGTCAAGAATGAGGGAGAGGGTAAATTGAAGATTTTTTACTCTGCTAAGTAGTTTTCTACAGAATTTTCACAGGCCTTAGGCAAATGATTAGTCTAAATTCAGCTGTTGACAAGGTGAGCACCTAGTCCTGCAACTTCCTTCAACAGCTACTTGATATATTAGACTGCAATTCATCCCAAGCATCTTGCACACTTGCTTTAATACAGGAAGACCTGCCCTCTGGTGCCCTCTGGAAGGGCTGACATCCTTCTTCATTGCTGCAGATTATAGTTATATGGGAACATGTTTAACTTTTAAATGACTACTTGTAGGAGAGTGCACTGAGTGTGGTTGGACAGGAGTTATTTCTCCTCATAGCAGCTTTTATGGTGCCACGTTTTAGATTTGTGATCAAAACAATGTTGATAACACAGTAACATTGTAGCTATTGCCAAATAATATTTTCACATTGTCATGGCCTTCCTCATTTCTCATTTTGAACCCCATCAGAGAATAGATTGGGAGCACAAAAGAGGTTTGAATGGGACACAATCAGGCAAGTAGAGAGGAGTGTTTTTTTTTTTTGTTTGTTTGTTTTTTTCCCCACTTATCATAGAATCATAGAATGGCTTGGGTTGGAAGGGACCTCAAAGTTCATCTTGTCCCCACCTCCCTGCCCTGGACACAGTTGCCAACCACTAGCTCACTAGACCAAACTGCCCAGCAACTCATCCAGCCTGGCCTTGAAACTTCTTCTCTTATTAAACAATATTTAACTTAATCCCCAAATTTCCTTGCTTTTACTCTTCCTTTCCTCTTCTCCCATTCCATTGGGGATGGAGGGAGGGTGGCAAAGTGAGCGAGCAGCTGTTGTGCCTAACTGCCTACTGGGGTTAACCCACAGCAGAGAAATGGTGTTTGCTGGTTGTTATCATCCAGGTTAAGAGAGACATTTTGGAGGATGAAACAAAACCACTTTCCTAAGGATTTGTGTTTGAATATTCCTCCAAATCTTCCATGACACTTATGTTAGGAAAGAGCCAGTCAGTGGTGGGTTAGGCCAAGTTATTTCTATGCTGAATGGCTTGCCTGAATGAGTTGGCATGGCAGCACCTACATATCAATCAATTAGATGTTCTTCCAGGAAATTAATGAAATTCATTCTTTTGAAATGAAGAGGGAAGGGAAAGGAAAACCACAATGAATTTCTAAATCAGTTTTTATCTTATCTGGAAACATGCCTTAAACATAAATGAGTGCTTACTGCTTATACCAAAAGAATAATGAAATGACAAACTGATGTTCCAGAGAGAAGTGCATGGTTTCTGTCACTGGACGCTTTTAATAACAGGAAGATAGATATAGTGGGAATGGTTTAACAGACTCTGCCTTCATTTGATGATAACCATGAGATTTCTGAGGGTCCCTTCTAACCTCATTTTCTAGGAAACAGGATCTGATATTTTGCAGGGGGAAAAAATGTCCTGGGTAACAGAAGTGAACAAACTGTGGTGTAGGACACATATTTCCAGAGTCATTTGACACGCTTTTTGCATAGGGGTATTAAGAAGAAGAAAATAATAGTAATTTTCAGTTTTTTGGAAATGACTTTGAAGGTCTTCAATGGGTATATTAGAAGGAATTTCTTTGCCTTTGATGAATCGTAACTTGTTTTTATCAGTGATATTTTCTATAGGTGGGACTTCAGGGGACATCAAATGGCACCAGACACCAAATTTCGGTCACCAGAACTGTGTTCCAAAGGTCACAGTGTTGAATAGGCTACTCCAGTCTGCCTTCCCACGTGGGCAAATCCCGGGAAGCCTCACAAAGTGCCAAGTGGTTAAAAACTCAGCAGGGACTATCGAAAAGAGGTAAAAGCAGAGACCAGCTGTAGCCGCTAGAAAAGGCACTACATACCAAATAGCAGGCCTGGTTTAGACCTTCCAACGTGATTCTCCTATAAGGTTTGTTTTGCTCATTTTATGAAAAGTCATTAGCAGAGGCTTAGAGACGAACCCAGCAGAGGAGCCAGCATGTGACCTGATTGCAGCAACCCTTGTCCCTTTTCACCCCACTGTCTTATCACCTGTACCTCCTGTGTAATCACAGGGGTTCATGATAACACTGCAGAGGCCAAACACTGAAAGCTGATAAACAAAACTCTTCTCCCATCCAGCTTGTTCATTGAGTTCAAAGGCAGGAGAGCACACAGATGTGTATGTTTTGGGCTGGATTATGATGAACCTTTAGCGGTGAGGCTGTTTGAAAATGTGTAGGCTTGCACTACAGGTAAAATGTGATCTGGAGTGAAATGACCAATGTTTTAGGGAAAGACATCAGTCCTCTTGCCTTTGTGCTTAAGTCACCTTCCTAGGCAGCTAAGGGGTTGTATTTTCTGAGAGACATGCCAGTGTTCTTCAAATCCAAGTGCTGTTGCACCTTCTCTGAAGTAAATGTTGAAGCATGACATACACATTCCTTTTCACATAGAATGGTCTTTACCATACCTCAGCTGAATGAAGTATGGTTGGTGTCCATGCTCTTGCCATGTGCCAAATGCAGAACAATGCAAGTGAGAACAGTACAGAGCAGGGCAGAGCAGAATAGAACAGAACAGTTCAGTTGGAAGGGACCTATCAAGGATCTTCAGTTCCAACTGCCAAGTTACTGTAGCATGTACTAAAAGATAATTTTTCATCCTTTGTCATCCAGGGAAGCTGAGAGAACATGCCTAAATGGTTGTGACCATCAGTAGCATCAGCATGAAACTCACCTTAACCTGTGAATCTGATAGTCTGTGACTCCTGGAATATCAGTTAGGTGGGTCATGTACACTGATCAGATCCCATAGGTTTTGTGTCTGATATTGAATGGCAAATACCTGTGAGATGAGTTGAAGGATAGACCTGTATAAGTGTGTACACTGAGACTCACCCTCACCACTGCTCTGGGAATTGCATAGCAAACTTGCAGAACAGTCAGCATGCTGTCACGAGTGACCTGCAAGGTTTCCTTAAGCAGGCTCTTTCCTCTAATACTGGCAAGACTTTTTTTTTTTTTTTCCCAGCTCCTTGCTGTCATATTGTAACACATCTTAGTTGTAAGGCAAAGAACCATACATGAAAGTTGCACTTTCAGGCGATGCAACAGGAAGTTGTTTGACCTAAATGATGAAGCATGTGTTTCTGTCTGGCCAGCATCTGAAATGTTGTGACTACTGCCTGGCCTGCAATAGCTGCAAAGCTGTTACAATATTATGACAAGCAGTTTTCAAATCCCAGGGTGCTTATGAAATGCTAGGAAGTTTATGGTCCACAGCGTCCTCTTCCCTACTGAGCAGAATTGAGAAGAAAGAGCTCAGTGGCCTTATCAGACATGAATGAATGAATGGTCTGTTAGTAGCTAAGGGTCCCGAAGGCAGGGAGCAGTTAACAGTCAGACTCCTGCCACGAGTATGGTAATGGTCAATGCCCATTTTTTTTTTCCTGTTAAAGCAGAGACTAATCATGCAGAACTGAAATACTTTCCTCCCTGCTCATACTCTGCGCAGACAAGGGTGAAAAAAACAAAACCTCAGTGGAACTGCATTTAAGGGGGCAACCTCTCTTTGAAAGCTGTTAAAAATTCAGTTCTCTTCTATTTTCTTGTCTTTTGCAAAGAACTCTGTTTTGGCCACCTGAGCCCTGAGGCAGGAGGCTGTGAGATCCCAGCCTCTCATAGGAGGGATGAGCTGGTCCCACTGGGCTCAGCTCCAGGACATCTTTGGAGGATGACAGCACCCATTGCAAGGGCCTGGTGGATCTCAAAATGTGGAGATTTACCTTTTTCCTTTACTTTTGGCATGAGGACAAACAGTTCTAAGATATGGGTGAACGCAATAGCTGCGCATCAGATGGAGAAGGGCTCTTTATCCTGCAGCATTTGGAGGGTGGGATCAAGGTGGTGGAGACTGAGGACACAAGGTCAGCTTATCCCTGCTCTCCACCCCATGCTCCATGGTTGCTGTTAGCTCCGCTTTCTATTGTACTGAAGAACGTTTTCCTCCCTGCTTAAAGTCTCTACTGGATCCACACTTGCTTCAAACACCTCTCTCAAAAGTGTGGCAGGATGCCAAGTGCTTTATCATTGACAAGGCAAACTTCCTCAGTATTATTAAATCTTCATATAAAATTCAGGCTGTTAGAGAAGCTGATCTCAGCTCCTTTGGCCTGAAACATAGAGGTCAATTGTTGGAGCTGAACTGTGATCTGTTAGTTTCAACAAGCTGTTGCTCTGCTTGCAAATATGCCTTGCTCAATGTCAAGCACATGATGGGCATAAAGCATACACTGACCAATTGTGATAGCAAACCATCTTGGCACATTTGGAAAGGCTATCTATCATATTTTAGCCTTTCAATTAGCATCTCCTCCCCTACCCCAACAAACCTCAAACCATTGGAATTGCAGTAACGTATATCTGCTACTGGAAATGTACTCTAAAACATATAGAAATACACTAGAGATGAACAGAATCCAAACAAACAAAGCCAAAGAAGAAAATACTTACCTCATCAGATTAGCATCACAGAAAGGGACCTTCCTCTGTAATGTTCAGAAGTGAGTAAAGTTCATCTGGAGGGCTTGTGTTATCTCATATGTAAAATACTCCTCCTCTGCCACAGTAATTGCATTAATTGTAGGCTAATTTTCAATATAAGCTGTAGAAATAGAGCAAAAAGCAACATTCATTTCAGAAGCGTCTCCCACTCTTTCTAGGGGCAGGTTGTGTAAGAACAAGGACTCCAGCTCAGCTGGAGTCAGCTGGATGTCTTTGATGAGCTGGTCTCTTTCCACTCACCCAAACACTGTGAAGCCTGAGCTTAGTAAGCTCCAGCCAGGCTTCATTAGATGCCCTCCTACCCATCCTGCTGTCCTATTGCCCTTTTGCTATGAGCAGAGTTTTGTGATGGACTACCAAAAAGCTGTGGATAATAAAGAAAAAATACTATGATTTTCATTCCATTCTGTGTTTTAACATCCTCATCAAGATGCAAGAAGTTAGTTCAGTTACAATGATTCTAATGCAGTCAAAATTACTTTTTTTTCCCTCCTAATTCCTATTAATAATGTAACTACAGCCACATTACTATGCACCAAACCCCTACTATTCACCCCTTAATCTGGCTTTATGTTCCTCATTTCCACATCATTACAGCAAACAATCAGCATGCCAAGTCCTTACTTGAAAAGTGAAATGTTCCCCCCAAGCCATGGTTCACTGAAGATAGCTTTTTATATATTTCAGAAAGTTTATTGATAATACTTTTTTTTTTTTTCTTGGTGTACCTAAAAATATTCATAGAATGATTCATTCATTTGTTCTTTCATGTACATGGAATGGTTTCTCTTAGGCTAATGCCATATGTATGCACAAATCTAAGCAAACTTCAAGTTAAAAAACACCTTAAAAATAGATCATAGAATGGCTTGGGTTGGAAGGGACCTCAGAGACCATCTAGTTCCAACCCCCTGCCGTGGACAGGGCTGCGAGCCACCAGCTCACTAGATTCAACTGCCCAGGAACCCATCCAGCCTGG
>VXAV01006097.1:116186-139823 GCA_013399715.1 Alectura lathami | reverse complement strand
CTGGACCAGTTGTTGGACCAACTGGTTGCAGAACTGAAGAACACTGCATATTTTACAGCTACTATAATTCCACATTTTTATATCCTTCCCTAATTACGATATAGAGTTAATTTCAAGTTTAATACTTTTAAATGAAAAGCTCCATTTACAACAGAATCATATTAATCACACCCTGCACTGATAAAGGTTTGAAAACATTTTCACAAGGAGAGAGGGAGCCTAAAGCAGTACACCAAGCACGAAGAAAGCAGCCTTCGCATCTGAGGATGCACACACCGTCAGTTGTGCTAAGCAACACAGGCATGAAGATGCCCCGCTGGCACACTGTGTGGCTTCCCCAGGTTGTGAGCTAGACTGAAGGTTAAGATCAGGAACACAATCTTAATTTGCTTATTTAGAAGGATGTGATATCTTACTTAGGACTAATGCATTGCTGTTGGTGTGAAGGAAAGCTACTGACCTGTTACAAGTTTGGTGCATTGTTCTATTTACCTTTTTTTCCCCAAAAAAATTAAGTTTTCTGAGAGTTTGTGCTTTTACTATTGTCATTCAAAACAATACAAAAGTGTATTGCAAACAGTAACTACAGATCTTCACCAGATTCTGTATTTTCAGTGCACCATACAGAACTCAAAATGCAGTCTCAGTGACTGATATGAAAAAAAAGCAAAGTTCAGTTTAACTCCAAGTTTGAAGGCTATTTAGGTTTACACTTACCTAATTTTTAATTCTGTGAACTGTGTCCTGATTTTTTTTTTCCATCTAATCAACATTTAATTATTACCTCAATTTGAGTAAAATCTGTTTTTCTACTTACTTACATTGCAACCCTTAATCCTTACTTAAACCTGGGCCTTTCTCTTCTACAACAATTGATGTCTGTTCTAACTGAAGCCCCTTCCAAATAGTATAGTAGTATTTCCTACCTAACTTCTTATGACCTATTTGCAGTATTATCTTTCCTTGTTCATATGCTGTCTTATCTATGTATGCCATTCACATTTACAGAAGCAAAAATTGCTCTCAGATTTTAGAGCCTCACAAGGCAAGCAGTAACGAGTTTTGCTTAGTCTGGTTTTTTATAGGTTTCTCAAAACAAAAGAAATTCACATATTGGAATAAATTTCAGTTGCATTTACTTTAGTTGGTCTGTTAGCATAAAACTCCTCATGAACATGGGGAGAAGTCTTTGTTTCCACATAAAAAGACCACACGCATGTCTTCTTGGAATTCCATTTGAACTGCAGATTAAGATTTAAATTAGACCAAACTTTTGTTTGTTAACCATGTGTCTGAGAAGCTCCCTTTTCTGACTTGGAATCAAAAGCATGGCCTACAGACTCACTTTCTTAAGTACATCATATTCTGCTAAAGGACAATTTCAGCAATTAAGTTTAACTGAGTATATTTCAAATACCTATGTCAAGATCAATTTGATCTGTCAACCTACATCCATTAAACATTGGTAATCCCACACGGCACATTTCTGCTTATTTCTATACTTCATCTATAATAGCATTCTTTTTATGGGTGTAAAACTTATGTGAAAAAGGAAAATGCAGCAGGAACATTTAGAGATACATTTACCTAAACCCCCGAACGCCCAGTGCATGGTAAGTAAACAGAAAGGAAATATTCCCCATAAAGCCATAGAGAAGGAGGTCTTGGTGGCTTAGTAGAGCTGTTTGCAACAACAGAGAACAGAAGTTCTAATACCAATCTTGGGACCTTACTTAGCATTGAAATTGCACAGTAAGAACAGAAACACCCTGTAAATGAACAGAAGATTGAGAAAATTAAATACTATTCCAAACATACTTTACTGTGATATTTGCTTACAATTAACATTATCCAACTAATTTATCTCTAGGTATAATTATGGATGTCTAATCAGAAGATATTTGAGTGGATATAAAATAAAAATTGCTTACAGGATAAGGGCTGCTCTTTCAAAGTACTCAATGGCTTTTTCACAAAACTGGGTGTCAATGCAATAGGCTCCAAGCCATTCAATGACCTCAATGTTTGAGGGGAAATACCGGTAGGACTGACAAAATAGAAAAGGTGAAAGAAACACAACTTTAGCGATAAACAACATCTTTATGTTACTTCTGGAATATCTTACTCAAGTGTTTAATTCCCCAGATGCCAAAAATATGTAATATATGAATGGAAGCAGTGTACTATACTAACTAATCCTGAGGGGGGGGGGGAAAGCATGCCAAGTTTTCTAATTACAGAATGCTTTTTAGAAGCTACCTGAGATGAGTCTGTCACNAGTGTACTATACTAACTAATCCTGAGGGGGGGGGGGGAAAGCATGCCAAGTTTTCTAATTACAGAATGCTTTTTAGAAGCTACCTGAGATGAGTCTGTCACATTTTCCATCTAGCCCCATTTGAATACTGTTTTAAATAGCTTGCAACAGCTAAAATGTTTACTTAGATCAGGCCTATATGAGAACAAGTTACCTAAAATGTTAAACAATGCTAACTAAATAGATATACAATTTCACACTCCAATCAGTCTGAAGAAAAACTAACCTAAAAGCATCCTTTTCTATGAAATACACATGTATGTAAATACCATTTTCAGATTCTTAGAAATTCCTATTGAAACAGGCACAAAATTCTAATCATGCACAACTCCACTGGTACTCAGAACTGCAACGCTGACTTCAGTCACCCCCACTTTACACGCACATGAACAACCGTTGGATTGCAAAGTCTCCCTGTCTTATTCCCATTTCTGAAATTGAAGGATTTCTAGAAACCACAGCCAGTACCACAGCCAGTTTGAACTGAGAGAGGACGCCTAACTTTAGGCAACTGTGTATATGTAACGTGCAACTGTACCAGACAAACACCGATTTACCTCCACATCCACTACACAGGTACACCTTGCAACTCATGCTGTCAAGTTACGCACCTTTAAAATCACATTGATTGTATCAGTTCTTGATTTTGTGTCTCAGATTTAATTTTAAATTGAAATTGTTAGGGGCCAATGTAATCAATGACCACATCAAAACTGAAAGCTGGAGGTCAAATACACAGATTGAGTGTTTCTTTGGGATCTGACTACAAGAATCAGATTTTGTCAACTCTCTACCCCCCAAAATAGTCTAATTCTTTCTTCTTTTGGATGACATTTTGAACAGTTCAAGTGAATCAACGGTTAATTTGATACAGAAACTATGAGAAAGAGCAGTGGAAAAATATCAAAAAGCAAGTACCTCGTAGTAATAGTGAAAAGCTTGGGATTTATCACCTTCATTGTCATATAACTTCCCTAGCTTTGAAAGTACATGTGGGTCAGTCGGCACTACACTGATCAGCTGCATGAGCCACTCTATGGCTTGATTGGGATCTTCCATGATTTCATATCTGAGTTTTCTGCAGTCAAGGACAGATGATGACATTGTCATTTACTCAGAATTCCTACTACTCTACATGATGAAATCCACATGGGAGACAGATATACCAGTCACTGCAGTGTGGACATATTTTTTTTTCTTCACACAGTTTTCATAATTTATCATCAGAAAGGATTTTTGTGAAGAGAAATAATCAATTTCATTAGTTTACACATCCTCAGAAGCACTGTTAAAGAAACTCATGCTGTAGAATACCACTGGTGATGTGCAAAGCCAAAACATAACCCACTCCACACTTCATTTTTCAATCTGTTCTGCTTTTGCAGTGCTAGGAGCAAATTTTCTTTAAAATACACCAGCCTCCAAACAGCCTTCCCATCAGAACTTGACCTTCATTAAGTTTATTATTTTTTCTTTAAGGTTTTACTCAACTGTGCTTACATCTGTGACACTATTTTCATAATAAAATCAGCAGCATTTTATATATTCCAGAATACACTTTAATACTGAGTGTAAATATTTAACTATTCTCTGACGTGGATTAATGGAATGTGAATGGTATTAACGTATTTCTCCACTTGCTTCACTGGAAATGTCAAAGAAGGTTGTAAGTTCTGTCCTTGTTTTCGCAAACATCAGAGAATCAATCTGTGCATGATCATCCTAGTTATAACCATAGAATCACAGAATCGCTCGAGCTGGAAGAGACCTTTAAAGGCCATCGAGTCCAACTCCCCCGCAGTGCACAGGGACACCTACAGCTGGATCAGGTTGCTCAGAGCCCTGTCCAGCCTGACCTTGAAGGTCTCCAGGGACAGGGCATCCACCACCTCTCTGGGCAACCTGTGCCAGTGCTCACCACCCTTGTTGTTAAAAACTTTTTCCGTATATCCAGGCTAAATCCCCCTCTCTCAATTTTAAACCATATAATGGACACTACAGTAAATTTGTCCTTCTGTCATGTTTGAAACACACATTTCAGAATGAGTTTCCTAAAACCACCATCCCTTATCATAACACAGAAAAAGATACATGCTCGCTATTTGGTGAAGGACTTGGGCACTATTTCGAAGGATTGCATGGAGTTTCAGAAAACAATCCAAAGCTTCATCTATTCTGTTCAACTTCTTGTATGTTAAGCCTAAAAAATAAGGGTTACAAAATAAATGCATTGAGAAAAAGATGGATTGAGCTCATTAATTAACAAAATAACCAAGAAAAATAAAACAGGCACATGGAACCCAGCAGCAGTGTGACTGCGTCAATGAACTCCATACTTGAGTCATTCTTGTAATTCTTTCCAGCTAATATGACATAAACTGAAAAAAGCAAGGAATCTGAACCTAATCAGAGACCAAGAACATAAGTCATCTCACTTGTTGAACAGGATGAATGAGGGAAAGGGATGGCTGTCAGTAGTGGAATGACTGTGATGGTTTAATAATGCTAAAATGGGTAGGGTTTAGTAGGTAGCAATATTTACATCAATTTTTGTATTCAAAGTGACTTACCAACATCAACTAGTAATTGCAGATGACTAAGAGTTCGTATTTTGTAGAAGAGATAGGATGTTTATATACTACAACATAAATTACTGAATAAAGTAAAAATAATCAATATAGATATTTATATACAAGACGACTTTGAAAGCCAGATTCTCAGAAACACCAGTGTTACAGTTAGACAAAACCTCAATCACCAAAGCACCTTTGGCTTACCAAGATTATAAAGTGCTTCAGTGCAAGATGAATCATTCCTGAGAGCTTCCTTATAATACTCAGCTGCTTTTTCATAGTCTCCATTTGCAAAAACAGTATTTCCTTTGTTAGTTAGAGCTGCTGGATTGTACCTATCAGAATTTACAGCTAAATCTGCGTAGTTAGTTGCTTGTGTCAATTCGTTCTCCTGTATGAGCAAAACAAACACTGCATTAGTCATCTGTCAATGTGCTTGCAGCTCTGGCTTCTCATGGTTACTATAGTGGAATTTCAAAAGATTAAGGATGAAAAATACAGTTTTTAAAACTAAAACATTCCTTACGTATTTTTATGATTTCTTTAACATTTCAGAGAACTTAACACTTGAGCCCTATTCTGCCATTCTGTCCCATTCTGTCTGGAAGTTTCCATTGCTGCAACAAGTATTTGTTTAAAAAACAAAACCAAAAATAAATACTCAAATCCTACAAATTACACATGCAAACACATCTGACTAACCTACATCCTTCACACGTGCCAGAGGTTCAGACAGGGTCTTCAGGAGAAGAGTTTTAAATGCAGGTGGTGAACTTCAGCACAGACCATACTCTAGGTGCCCTTCTGGGGCCTGGGCATCAATGTCCCCATTCCTCCCAGCCGCAGCAGCCAAGGGACATGCCCCAGACTACAGCCAGGGAACTGTGCTCCAGAATAGCTCTTCTAACATGCAATTCCTTGTTGTCACACACATGATTTAGACAAACACAAAAATTGCTGCAAATATACAGAAATTGATGCAACAACTTTGGTTCTGAACTAGTTTTGTTGAAGCATACACTTACCAAAAAATAAACGAATGAAAGGTTTGTTGCAGCTGCGCTCTTTACTCTGCTATCCTTTTTTTCAAACATTTTTAAAGTTTCCAGTGCCTAGAAGTAATTCAGAAACAAGTTAATTGCCACTGTAGCAAACAGCAAAATTCTTTCAGAAAGCACAGTAACAAACACCTGAAATTATCACTTCATATAGTCGCATGGTAACTGCTACAGCTTGTAACGCACAATTACAAGCACGTACACACAAAAATATATGCATCATATACAACAGCAGTCTTGGTCACAAAATTTGAATACTATTGGCTATATATTACTTTTTATTCAAAACTTGGGTACCGCTACCTAGAAATGCACAGATATCTGACAACAATTCTGTAATTTATATTATTTGCTTTTAATTTAGTCAACTAATTAAACTTCTCACACCTATTTTTCCAGTTCTCTAAGTGAATACAAAAGGACTGAGATTAATAAAAAGATTTTTGAAAATACATAAAATACATCCTATATAAAAATACACAAGACAGTGCAGGACTGGATTTCAGCTTGCAGTTGTTTTGTGAAATATGAAAAAGACACCTAAGTTCAGTAATCATTGAAATGTGTGAAGATGGAGGACAGAACATAAAATCTTCTAGTAAAAGAAAAATTTCATAAACTTTGAAATGAAGAAGTTCGTGGTCAAAAATAAACAAAAGTTAGAGTTAATAACTATCAAAGACTTTAAGAGGCAGCTATTTTTCATTGACTACATAATAACATCAGTAACTGTAGACTAAACTGTTAAGGAAATCTGTCTTTACAGTAAATATTTATATTAATTACATAAACTTAGAATATCACAGCAGGCCTAGTTCTGTTGTTTATTATAACACAAATGAGGCAACTTCAATTTAGCCATCAACATCAGCAATTCAAGTCTCCTTCCTCCTCTACATGAAGCCTACAATCTGCTGTTTACATATCAAAGCCAAGGCACCATACTGTAGGTGGAATGTTTTCTTAACGTTTGTTAATGTTACAAGTTTTAACTGACTGTCACCCATACTGTTTTATAAATATAATACATAATACATAAAATACACATCTGTCCTAATGATGCGTAAAATGACAAGTATATATGGCGAGGTGGAGTTCACTGATTTAGTCAGCTGCATTCCACCCAAAGGCTATGACTACTGAAGATCGTAATATCCTAGTAACAGAAAATTCTCTGAAGAAACACACCAATTTCAACCAAAAAAAAGCATTGCAAGAGTTTGACTGTAGATTTGTGGTCTCTGATGTGTGAGACTTCACCTACGGCAATTTCAGTCATTTATATTTTATCCCCTTTCTGCAGATCTGAGATACTCTGCTCTTAAGCATAGATTTGCTTTGAGTAAAACCTGCACATTTCTTAGAACGGAATTATTTTAGCAAACATAAGAGCTATAAAGTTCTGAAAAAACATTTTCCATGTTTACCTCTGCATTCACTGCTAAATGGCACCTTTGACTACACAGACTAGAGTGGAAGTAATCTCTATTTCATGTAAAATGAAAAGTGTGTGTGATTCTGAACTCCTGGCAATCATGGTGCAGTTCTCTTAAACCATTCCAGCAATTATGAGCCTTCAGATGAAAATCCATAGCAATATTCCTTTTGCCATTGCAGAGTGGAAATGCTCTGTTTGTACTATCCACTAAAAGAAATTTCTAAATAATTTTGAAATTTTTCATCCCAACAGTAACGTTTGCCTAAATTCAACAATCAAAACATGGATTGCCTAAATTGTTCTTTATGACATCATTCCATTGTACCTCAACTATTTGCTCACAAAAGTTAAACTTCAAAGCAGCTTGCCTGACTGAGGCAGGGTCTGTTAGAGATGTTAAGGAGTTGCATTGGCTAACCTCCTGACTTTCATTTTTAAATTCATTTCCAAAGTTTTTCTTTTAAATTAAGAAAACATTTTTAATACCTAATACACAGACCCCCTCAATACTAAATTATAGTCTAGACATATTGTGGGATTTTCTAACCTAAATTTAATATTTTTTTAGGACTATTTTAGCATACCATTAATTGTGATGAGCACATAGTAAAGCCCATCAGAGTTACACTGAAATGTTTTTTTTTTTTTTTTTAACCTTATCAAAACTTTCAGCCTTGAAACTGAATTTTCAAGAAGTTTCCATTCTTGTTCTTCAGCCAAAGGTGTGTTGAGCAGGTGGTAAGTTAGTAAGTACCTGAACAAAAGGCCGACAGGGCAAATATAGCTGGCAGCTGCAGTTTTATTAGAACAACAACAAAAAAGCCCTCTTTGTTCAAACAACATTCTGCAGCCCCACCCTACTGTTAAGCAGTTCCAGTGCAGGTTAAAGTTCTTCTACAACATCACAAGTGAAAATAGTGCACCTTTCCCACCTACTCCAAACCTCCGAGCTCTTCCCTCTCCCTGCATGGGACTACTCCACAGGAACATCATTAACAAATCAACCCATTTTCTCTGAGAAATGTTTTTTGTTTTTTTAAACAACAAAGAAGGCCTATGCCAACTAGAAATTGCAAATAAACAAACACCACATCAAATTAGTGAATTACTGAGATCACATTATTGTTTATCTACCTGTACCTCTCTCTCTCCAAAAATGATCAAAAAGGTATTAGATCAGCCAAAATTCTCCAAACTCTCAAACTCCTTCTTGATATCAGAAAAGCTATCACATGCAGCATAATAAAAGGACAACTCTCTTGCTGTATCTACAGGGAAGGAGAAGAGGACAGGGTGGACACGAGGAGCTCAGGAAACCACAAGAGCTTGGATACAGGGAAAAGATGGTGAGCTTAAGCATATGGCCCTGTGTGCATCCTTCCAACCCATGGGAAGGTGAAGGACCTTAGAAGACGACAGAGCTATTGAGCTTCAGCTGTAATTTTGCTGTACATCATCTCTCATATTTCTTGCCACTTGTGCAAACCCAGGGACTGCTATACTTCCATTTGCTCGACATTCCTGTCATTGACTGTAGTGAACAGTGCATGGTAGAAGGAAATTCAGCAAATCCTGTCAGATATCTGAGTTTCTTGTTGTTCACATGAGGTTGTGCTATCATTTCAAAATGAGCCTTTTTCATAGGCAAAGAACTGATGAAAACCTGGTCTTAGCAATTGTTCTGAAACCTATAAAAATGTTATTAAGAGCAAAAAAAAAAAAATGCATTTGACTTAAAACATAAGAAAAATGCACATGCCATTAGACAGTAACAAATCCTTAAACCTGGTAAGCTGCTGCATTAATTCATACACTCCCTCACTGGCAATTTACATGCATAGAAAAGGAAGGCTATAGCCAAAAGCCCATACATAATGTACATAATAACTGTACATAATAACAAGAGACTGGGGATGATTTTTACCATGACAGTAGCTTAGCATAACATTCACTGGCAGCAATTTGTCTGTATAGCTAGTGGATGGCAAACAGCAGAAACTTATCTACACATCCACATCATTTCTACCTACAAGGCAGAAAGTTACTTCACGTTTTGTTAGACTTTTAAATATACAACGAATAGGGCACATCTAGTAATATTTATGATGCAGACCAAAATCACCATGATTTTAGTAGACTCATCTTCTGAACCTCTGCCAGCTGAATTTTGAGCAATAAACTATACTTCTACTTGAAAGTACTACTTCTTTTTTATGACCTTTCTCATTTCTTATTACATACTGTGGCTTAAACTGCTGTATCTTCTTGAACTGCTATATTTTCTCAGTGATGGTAATTCACACTGGTCCCCTATGCCCACTAGAGGGACACTCTTATGAGAGACGTTTAAACTTCTGAGCAGATGTTTAATTAATGTTTTTTAAACATCTGAGCAGATGTTTAATTTAATTCCAGTTTGCATTTCATTGGAAGGGTCAGAGGCGAGATTATATTTTAGGTAATGCTGTGGTACACAGGCAGTACTGAGAACAGCATAACACTAACAGTAACAATGCCTATGAAGCGCATCTGCATATATTTTGGTATTAAACTCAGCCTAACAAAAAAATGTTCAGCTCACACTAATGACAACACCCCTGGCTGATTAGCAAGCTGCTCTTTAGGCTCCACTGATTGCACGAACTGCATTTTCATTACTTGTAATCACAGCTTGGGCACCCAGGGAAGGTAAAACAAAATTTAGGTGTCTTAATTTTGAAGTGAACTGCATTCACTGCAATTTCTATGGCAGAAGTTTCATTTAGAGAAAACTTATCTCTATGCAGTGTACAGTTATTTTACTGAGCAGCATCGACAGGATTATTGTGCTTGCTTAAATCATTCTTATCGTTGCTGAAAAATATGCTGTGGTCATGTGAGATGTCTTTGACAATTCAGTATTTCATAAAATAGTGAAAAGTTACTGTACCTGGTTAAAATCCTGTTGCCTCAGATAAGTGGTGGCTTTATTTATTTCCAGGTCATTGGCTAACTCGACATAGTGGGAAGCTTTTACTACTTCAACACACCTGCAATAGAGACAAATCAGATATACAAACTGCATTTGTGCAAATGCCACTTTAAGTTCCATACTCTCAGCTATTAGGAGCGCTCATCCATTCCTCTTTTTACAAAGGCAAACAGTAACTTAATTGAAAGTATTTAAAATCACGTTTTGTTCCCATAATCTACCTCGATAATACTGTCTAAGCTTTTTTTGGCCAATTGCCGAAGTATAATGTTATTTTGCAGCACTGAGTGAACTTTTGAAGTATTAACCTAAATAGATGCTGATGGATAATTCAGCTCCATTCTGGTTCCATTCTGTTTTTAGAAGATGATTTAAAAAAAAAACCTGTCAGATTTATTACAGCAAATTAGCACAGAGCTCAGGGCACAGCGTTTGACTTACACTAACAACCTTCTGAAAATACTCACAGATATGTTAGAGATGTCATATACAGAAGTATTAGATGAGACAATATGCAAAATAAACCCAGAAGTAACTCCTAAAGTTACACTTGGCCTTTATATAAAGCCCTACTGCAAACTACTGGTTTGGGGAAAACCCTTTCTTTGGGCAGGTTCTATCAGCTCATTTTCCAAACATGATCTCCTGTTCAACATGACACTACCAAACCCAAAAACCAGCTTAATGAACAGAGCTAGAGACAGTAGACTGGGTTTCTGAGCTGCGAAATAAAGTCACAACAACAAATCTCTTTCTGCTCATCCCCCAGCTTCTTTTGGCTTAGGGTTGTCTGCAAAAGGAGAACAGAACAAAACGGAGGAGATAGTTCAGATGCTTGTACACAGGCACCACCTTTTAGGGTCTGACATGGTGTATTTTAAAACTACTAATTACTTGAGGCAATACTTTTTTTAAACTGCACGCATACATAGTTCTTTAAAACTTTGAAATTAAGCATACTAAATGATGAACTTTCTGGAATTCCTTAATCCCTCCCAGTTTAAGTGGTGGAAGGCCTTTTTCTTCTGTTTTCAGAGCTGGCTAATTTGCCAACTACAGTTTAATAACAAACTGCCTGCTGCTAGAACTGGGTTGGCATGTGGATTGTCTCTGTACAAAGTACACAAATGCCTTCTGGTGTTGGAAGAAAAATTACACTTAAAAAAAAAAAAACCAACAACTTCTGCAAAGGTTGGTAATACAAGAAAGGCCCTAGAAGAGCTGTTACTGCTAACATCTTCTAACCACAAAATGCAAAGAGATCTAAGACATCTATCCAAGGCCAGGCTGGATGGGTTCCTGGGCAGTTTGATCTAGTGAGCTAGTGGCTGGCAGCCCTGTCCACAGCAGGGGGGTGGGGACTAGATGATCTCTGAGGTCCCTTCCAACCCAAGCCATTCTATGATTCTATGATTCTAACTATCCATCTGTTCTTTCTGGAATGTGAAAAAACAGCCCCAAGATTGTGCCATCTTTAAGAACTCTCAGTAAGAAGTTATGAAATCCAAAAAATATTTGTCTTCACTTTTTTTTTTTCCTGTAAGGGAATATCTTCTGATGAAAAGCACATTTAATATTCAGAGGACTCATAACAAACTTGGGTTTGGAAAACCAAGCTCAAAACTCTGGTTAAACCAAGATCTACAACTTCTTTACAGGGCTTCAATACCTCAGCCTAGAAGAGTGAAGAGAAAAGTCTGTTCTGATATACACAAGATAATCCCACACATCTCACTACTGAGTTGTTTAATTATCCAGAACAGAGATGAAAGAGTACATTTTGCTTCATGAAATCAGTGAGGCAGGGGTCGGCTTCTTCTCCCAGGTAACAGTGATAGGACGAGAGGTAACAGCTTCAAGCTGTGCCAGGGGAGATTCAGGCTGGATGTTAGGAAAAACTTATCTGAGAGAGTGGTCAGGCATTGGAACAGGCTGCCCAGGGAGGTGGTGGAGTCTCCTTCCCTGGAGGTGTTCAAGAAACGTGCAGATGTGGCACTTAGGGACATGGTTTAGTGGGCATGGTGGTGTTGGGTTGACGGTTGGACTAGATGATCCTAGAGGCCTTTTCCAACTTTAATGGTTCTATGATTCTATGCTTTTGCGGACAGCATCAAGCAAACTGAGTATCTGACAAAATGAAATAAATGAACCTTCCCTGGTCTTCTTGAACAAAACACAAGATACAGAGCAATCAAATCAGACTTACTCAGCATATGCTAAGAAGTTATAAAGCAACTAACTAATTTTCACAAAACACTGTTTACTGTTCTGGTAAGTCAGAATGACAGAAGTAGAGAAATGATTGGATTATAATGATTATTAAATCATCAAATACCACCTTGTGGTCTCTGGCAGACTAAACATACCTTCACTGTGAGAGATTACTTAATGCTAGTGTGAACTGCTTCATTAATGAATTACAATCAGAGGACCTTCAAGATTTGAAAATATTTGAAAATATTTTGCAAAGCTTTCTATGTGTTAATACACAGCAGTTCAAAACATATAATTAACAGCTGAGTGTCGGCGATGCAACAAAATTCCTTCTGAGCACAGAATATACTCCAACGTTTTGTTTTGTTCTTTTCCCGCTGTGCATTACAGAGACGAACTGAAAACGGCCTGGCCCCTGTGCTTGAGATAAGCAGTAAACTGCGTCTTCCAGGCTCTTCAGGCTTTTGACTCTGGTTTCATAACCAGCATGAGACTGGCATACAGGTTAGACAAAAAGAAACCCTTCTCAACTCTTACCAGTCATAGCCTACAGCAAAAGATGTTTCAATTACAGGTGCAATCAGTTTAGCAGCTGTCATGATATATTCCTCTGCCATGGATTTCCTAAGGTAAAAAAAATATATATATATTAAAAAAACTCAAAATCCAACACACAAACATGTCACCATTTCAAAACCATACATGCAAGAAATAACCGAATCTTGTTGTCACCTTTTCCCGCACTCAGGGGGCAATCTGAGAATTCAGCCTAACAAGTCCCCTGCTGCTACTACTGCTGTCTTGTATCTCAACAGTGCTCTCAGTTTTTCCTGTTTCCCTTTCACTGCTCACCGTAGTTGCAATTTTAAAAAAAACCCAAAGCTGCGAGTTTTAAGCAGCGTGACCCAGAGCATATGAGGCAGATGATCTGTTTTCCTTTCTGCATTAAACTCCTATTTGGTAGGAGTTTACAGGACACTAAACTCAGTGATCCAATCAGTTCTTCCAAGCATGCTCTTCCCTAAAAATTATGAGGACACTTTTATAATAACTGTGGACAAACAAGAACATTGGCAATACTTTCAGGAACTAAAACCCACAGCATCACAGTCAAGAAAGAACAGACTCTGGTATTACCTCTCATGTTCTATTTGTCTTAAGCTGTCATTTTTAATGGCTTCGATCAGTAGATTTGTATGTGGATCATCCTGGACAGGGACAAAACAACTGTAAATGATTATGCCAGTATACATGCACTTTAATATGACTACAAACACACTGATAAACAAACTGATGCAGATTACATAGTCTACAATACTTACCTGTCACATTTCAAAAGCTGAATTCAATTTAATTGAATTCCACTACACCAGGTTGCTCAAAGCCCCATCCACCCTGGCCTTGAACGCTTCCAGGGAAGGGGCATCCACAACCTCTCTGGGCAACCTGTTCCAGTGTCTCACCACACTCACAGTAAAGAATTTCTATCTAATATTTAGCCAAAATCTCCCCTCTTCCAGTTCGTGGTCATTACCCCTCGTCCTGTCGCTACATGCCCTTCTAAAGAATCCTAGAATGGCTTGAGTTGGAAGAGACCTCAAAGATCATCTAGTTCCAGCCCCCCTGCCGTGGACAGGGCTGCCAACCACTAGCTCACTACATCAAACTGCCCAGGAACCCATCCAGCCTGGCCTTGAACACAGCCAGGGATGGGGCATCCACAACTTCTCTGGGCAGCCTGTGCCAGCGCCTCACCATTCTCTCAGTGAAGAATTTCTTCCTTACATGCGACCTAAACCTCCCCTCTTTCAGTTTTAGCCCATTCCCCCTCGTCCTACCATTATCCACCTGTGTGAAAAGTCCCTCCCCAGGTCTCCTGTAGGCCCCCTTCAGGTACTGGAAGGCTGCTATCAGGTCCCCCCAGAGCCTTCTCTTAACATACTTAAGCATTTGCTGAAATGCAGTGGGGTATTAGCAGATGAGGAGCTGTGGTTCCTTGCCATTGTGGTTTCTCTCACATGCAGTCCTCTTAGATCTGAAAGAACTAGAGAGGTGTGCTGTGCAACCACCCCTTCCGCATTCGCTAGGAATAGGTCAAAGATACGGACAAAACAAAGAGCAGAACGAAACTTCATCATTCTTCCTTTGACCTCTTTGTAAGAAAATACAGAACCTGGAATGACTGATAGAACTACAGACTGTTAAAAGAACATCCAGAATCTAGAGTTTTTCTTCTAATGAATGCTCTTATACACCCTCCAATTGATTCTTCAAGTGTTTAATGACACCTACTGCTACATAAGTCCTATTAAGAGAAACTGCATCAATCACATAATTGAAAAAAAAAAGATATATGTAAAAGATGCACTAAAGTGTTTGCTTCAGCCTTCCTATAAAGGACCCTTCTAAAAGGGACCCTAAACCTATTCATTACTTTTTTTTTTTTTCCCCCTTTATTTGGTATCATGTACAGCTAAACTGGAAGTCCAGCTTCCAACAAATTCTAAGCTAACTAAAATAAGCATCTCTAAACTTTACTAAAACCTTCCTTCTATAAAATATGTGACAGTATTACAAGTTTTATTAGCACTCATATGAGATAACTTGCATTAACCCATTTCTTTGCTCCTTTTATTTTAGCTTATAATTTATTAAAATGCTATTTAAATAAAGGAAGCAAAGCAGTAAGTATACCTTAAGTCAGCCCAGATGAATTTCAACAAAATCTTCAAGACAATTTTGTGGTATGGATTTTATGTAGACTGTATATTTTGAGTAAATAAAGATTTAAATATTCTCAACATCATTTTACATTTTTGAGCAGTACTGCCACACTAAATTCATCCTAGTAAAAAATGTTATTTTAGATACGTAAATATGCATCAACTTACATATTCTTTAAGTCCAAACATTCAACATCTCTCCCTCTTTCTCCTGATTTACCATATAAATACATAGCTAATTTTGCTCAAACTTACATTTGGTGAGATGTATTTATCGTCATAATCCACTTCCAAGGGAACTGCAATCAGTTTTTGGAATGCTTTTTTCATTTGTTCACTGTCTCCAATAGCAAAATAACATAGGATCAAGTTGAAGCCTGCCTTCAGGTTTGGGGATGTGCTCATTATATGTTCAAATGAAGAAATGGCATCCATGTATTGGCCAGTTTTAATAAATGCAACTCCAATATTTTGCATTATGTTAATCCTAAGTAAAGAAATGAGAATTAGGTTACACTTTTAAACTGTCATGCTGCACTCAAAACTTTTATTTCAGAAACATGCCTATGAGTATAAGCTCACCTCATCTCTTTGTGGACACTAGGAACCTGGTCTAGAGCCATACGGTAGAATTTGATGGCTTTGGAATAGTTCCGCTGTTTTAAGTATATATTTCCCATATTGACCTTCAGTCTCCCTGTCACAAGAAGTGAATGAGTTACAATCTTTTAAAGCATACTTACAGCATTGTAAAAAACTATTTCAGAAGGAGAGCAGAACAACTTTTTAATAAATGTGTCTTTGTTACAGGGTACCAGCAGCCCTTCAGAGAAGCACTTCAAGGAACAGCCTCCAGGGAATTTCACCCAGGAGATAAAATAGCAGTGAAACCGAGAAAGAACTATCAATGTCAAATATAAGTCTGATTTTGATTGTGAATTTAGGGATGAAGTACAGATTTTTTTTTTTTTAAATGGTGTTCTCCAGGAAGGCAGCTGTAAATAAGCATCTCTGAGAAAAAGACAGCAGATTCTATAGGAGGCTCAAAGATGTATAAAACACTGAAGGAAGATTTCAGAAGGGGTAAGCTGAGTCAGAGAAAAAATTTATATCAGAATAGACAACGCTGTGTTCCATGAAAAAAAAAAAAAAAAAAAGATATATTTGACTTTATGGCTTTATGGTTAGCTGATGGAAAGAAAAGACTTCATGAGCTGGAGGAGCATGACCACAGAGTTACACCGAGCCAGACAGGATGAGTATCCACCACTCATTCTGGCAGACCCAAAAGCTGAGATCTCTGAGTCAACAGGCGGATGAAGTCCTGATTTTGAATGCCTGACTACCTGCTTTAACTCATTTTGGAATGTAACCTACCTCCATTGCTGAACATCTTATTCTTCACTATCACTTGGTAAGTATTCAGTGCTTCAGCATACATTTCATTAGCAGCATACTGACTGGCCAGGTTAAAAAGAACCTGTAGGAAAATGGAATTATAGGTACAAGAAAATAATGTTCTACTTTCAACTGTAACACATTTGAATTCATAGTGGATACTTTCAGATTAATTTTATCTAAGCAGCACTGCTTTTTCCAGTTTTAAATTTCCCATCTTTAATGCTCCTTTGTTCTTGTACACTGACACAGAGAGTTCCAAATCTCTTTATTCTAGATAATTCTTTTCTTTTTACACATAAGTAACTACCAACAAGCACCATGGTTCCATAGAGGCAATGTTATAATGCAAGGTTACTAGAAACCTCTCAGACAGTACTCAGAAATTGCAATGACTCCCAACATGTGGAAAATGGTTCTGCGATCAGCACTCACTCAGTTTATGAAGAGAGAATTTTTTGAACTGCTGTTTCAAAACATAAGTTCTGTTGGGGTCAGGTAAAATACCCCCATATTTTCTCCCCAGCTTTACTCTGAACTTCACCATAAAATAAATTACTAACACCGCCTAACTTGACGCATTCATTGTTTCTCATTTTCTTTACAGCAATACCTGGAGTACAACTCTGAATTCCCCCTAGATGTTTTTATGTATGGTGTTGCTGTTTGTTTTTTTTATATATAAAGTCTCCTAGTAAATTGATAACCAGAACATAAGTCTAGATACCCGCTTTAAAAGTCAGGATAATAATAGGTACTTTTTCACCTAACATATTCCCTGGCATTTTATGGTTCTAGATAAAGGCAATGTCCTCCTGTATTCTTCTTCTTCTGGCACATTTTATTTTCTAGACTATTTATTTTTGAAGTATGGGGTTTACATTTTATATATTTTGATATGCATGTTTTTTATGTGAATAGGTAGCTGGAATTAATGTTCTTGGGTGGCCTTCAATTTATATTGACTGTAGTTCTTGTGGTACTTGAGATGGAATAGACTTGCAAGGGAACAGAGTTGGTAATATATATAAGGATCTTCACAATCCAGTACTAAGTTTTCAACTTCAAGAAGTCATTCACTTTAACTTCATAAACCTTTAAACCTTTTTTTTTTTCGTCTTTTCCCCCCCAAATTTAGATCATATCTGATCTGGGACACTGCAAGACTGCAGGGAAGTGTTAGATTCCCCATCCCTAAGGGTATTTCAGAGATGTGTTGATGTGGCACTAAGGGACATGGTTTAGTGATGGGACTCAGTAGGTCAGGCTGATGGTTGGACTTGATAATCTTGAAGGTCTTTTCCACCCTAAATGATTCTATGATTACAACACACACAGAAAACACAGAAATGCCTTTAGGAAGTTAGCTACCAACACGCTTCAGGCACTGAAGATCTCAAAGCACTCACTGAGTAGGTGAGATCCAAGTTGACGTTTTCTGGAGTGGCAATTTGTTCACGCTGTCTCACCAATGCTCTTTCCTTTCTTCCAGCTTCTTTTGCTTTTTCTACAGCCTTAAATATAACACTAAAATTTAGTGGTGCTGCAAATCTTACTAACCCAAGACTACAAAAATACATTCAAAACAAGTATGAAAATATACTCATGTCGTTCTCTTTAGATGCATAAACTGTACACAATGCTTGAAAGGTAGCACTACCACCCACAGAAAGGTGTTAATTAGCAACCAGTAGACATACTGTTGTCTAAGTCAGCATAGCTGCAATGTTTTTAGAGAGGTATAATTACACTGTATGTGTATATGTGCCATAATCACAACTATAGAAACATTATTCTGCTCTTACTAATCATAGGAACTGCAAACAAATTAAATGGCCACAAAAATGATTAAGGAACTGAAGCATCTCTCCTGTGAGAAGAGGCTGAGACAGCTGGGACTGCTCAGCCTGGAGAAGAGGCTCAGGGGGATCCCATTAATGTCCATAAATCCCTGATGGGAGAGTACAGACAGAACAGAGCCAGGCTCTGCTCTGTGGTGCCCAGTGCCAGGCCCAGAGGCCATGGGCACAGCCTGGCACACAGGAGGCTCCCCCTGAGCACCAGGAGCACTGCTGTGCTGTGCAGGTGGCGGAGCCCTGGCACAGGCTGCCCAGAGGCTGTGGGGTCTCCTCCTTGGGGATCTCCCAAAGCCACCTAGATGTGGTCCTGGGCATCCTGCTCTGGGTGTCCCTGCTGAAGCAGGGGCTGGGCCAGGTGGACCCAGAAGTCTCTTCCCACCTCAGCCATCCTGTGATTACAATTCTATGATTCTGAACAACAAAGAGTAGAGTTGCGTGTTTCCTAACAGGTCCAAACTGCAGCTAAGGCTGCCTGCACATTAAGACAGCTGAGCTAAGATTCAGTGATCAGCTACCTACCACATTTCACAGAATCTAAAGAGAGACTTGAAATGGTCTAAATTAGAGTGTGCATAGAAAATATTCCTTTATGTCAGAAGAAATAACAACATTGGTTAGTAACACTAACTTGTCCAAACAGCTTGAACTCACTAATTACATTTGTAATCAATGTAAATAAAATGGGCTGTTTTTGAGCCACTAACAACTGGGATGCCATGTTGCCTCTACAACAGGGCAAATACATTCAAACTGCCTACTGGAAATAGCTCCACAGTGACCTTCAACCATATCTTAGACCTGTTTTGGAGAATGGCAGTTAGCTTGTGCCGAACTGTAACAGTAAGCATTCTAACCTAAGCTCTGGTTGATTCAGAAATACAGACATTGTGTACAATAGACAAACAGTACCATTTTCCTGAGCTGTAGCAAAGTACAGACCATTTGCAACCTCTGTCATGAAACCTGGGAGCTTTTAGGCTTCTCAAATGAACATGAGAATCTGATCAGACTAAAGGCCATCTAGCCCAGGATCTGTATGGGATGGTACCAAGCAGCTCAGGAAAGATGCTTTACCTGTTCTTGTACTCTGTCTACACCTCCTCAGAATGCTCTCCTAGACTTTGCACTTTGTGTTTCAAATAATATCAAAAGAGAAATTAAATCCAAGATAAATACCAATTTCAAGTCTCCACAGCTGTTGGCAATACAACTTTCTTCAACCAGTTCATTCACTTTTTTTTCTAACTGCCTAATCTTCTCTTCTGAACTAAGATAAAAACAACAGAAAAAGGATTAATTACCACTAGCAATGTAATGGCAAACACTTAAGCTTTTACATAGGATATTCTATGATTCTCAATAAAACAACACAATGACACATCACTACTAACTGGTTTTCACAAAGATGATACAACGTGACACTGTGCTTAAAGAGCCTCCCAAGATATCACATTCCAACACACAGGGACCTAAGAAAACATAAAACCTCTTACGAGAACAAGACAGACATGCAAGTTTCACACACTCAGTTTGTTGAGCTGAAATAATGACAGAACAAACAGATGAACTGGTGAAACTTTCAAATCAAACAGCTAGTGAAATAAAATGCTGTATTAAAAGCACTTAGTTGAAAGTCACTTGCATAGATAACTTCAAAGTACAGCTTACAGATGCAGATTTTGGTTAAAAGTTCTTACTCATCTCAATTTTTTCCTCATTTAAATAACCAAATATTTCAGCAGGATATTCTGCTCCTACATACCTATACTTAAGGAATACAACTTTTGTGAAAAGCTCAATGACTTCCTCTCAGCCGGCTCACTAACATTCACATCAGACTTGCAAAACCTTCACAATTTCAGCTCTGCCTCAAGTGTTAAGGTAAGACAATGAATTGGGAGAAAGAGCAGGCAAACTCAGACCTTCCTGAAAGTCAGTACAACCGCTCTGGGGAGTCAGCTAACCATGCAGATAAATGTTTGTGGCACTGCTTCCCAAAGTTAAAAGTTCAGCTCCTCAAGGTTTTGAAACTGCATGGCTGTTTCTAAGCACTGCTGTTTACTGTTCTTTCTTGCTGTTAATGCTTTATCACTTAGAGCAAAACAGAACAAACCTGTCTGGACTTTTCATTTCCAGAGGTGGAGCAGGACCTCTTGCTTGGCCAAGAGGATCAAATAAAGAACCTGCAAAATTAACAGAGTACTGAAAACTGTAAAAATAACATCTCCCTCTGACAGCAGGTGATTTCTACAAACTGTACCTCTCATAGCTGCCTTAGAGTAACCTGCAGCATGCACTGCTGTCATTGGTCGAACAACTCCATCCTTAAATAAAAAGGAAGAAATATGAAAAGACAGTCCCTAAAAAGAACAGATCACGAACAGTACGGGCATCCGCTACATACTAAGAAACTCTTCAGTACAAAAATCAGTTGTTACCACCTCAGTAAACTGAGCATTTTTAAATTGTTTCTATTTACTCACGTACTCAAATACAGGTAAGAAAAAGGGGAGCAAACACCATAGCAAAACTATAGCTGATACAAACATACACTTACTGTATGCGTTCAGAATACTTATTTTTATTTTTAATAAAATTCTTAAGAATTGTCGGTATTAAGATCTGCAGTGTGCTCTAGCTTATTGTCACACTTTGAGAAATCAGTTTGTTTTTTTTTTCCTTAACAGAAAAGTTTGAGAATCTTATGACATTAATGATCAGAATATTTTACTTGATTGAAACTAAGAGAGAAAAAAGCACTGTAGAATTTTTCTGTATTTGTAAATTATAACCAGTCAACTTCTCCCAAGAATGGCTGACCCACTGCCATGCCAGCTTATTCAACACTCCTGTCACGCCTCTGATTTCGACTTTAAACAGTAAGGGTTGTAGATTCTGATTAAAGTACAAATAACATAAGAAAAATGAAAAACAGAATCTACCCATCTTCCTATTTCCTTGCAAAGTTATTCATTTGCATGTCAGGAAGTGTTAAAAACAAGTACAGTGATATTACCACCAACCATGTGCTCAAATAACACACATCAAAAACATCACACATGCTGATAGCAGCAGTATTTTCAAAAGTAAACTCTGAACAGTGTTGTCACTTGTATTCCTATTTCAACTAACTCTTAAATATTTCCATCGAGCCTAAACACGCAGCAGAAAACATCACTGTTCTGAGTCAATATTCAATGTAAATGTTGACTTTTACCTGTATAGCTCCTGTCATCGGTCTTCCCATAGATGAAGCCAACGTTGCCTTGGACTACAAAAATAAGTAACTTGTTTGAAACTAGCAGTCACAAAGCATTAGAACCCTATAAAAGCCATGTATAGTCTTCTCAGTATTGAGTTTTAAGAGTTGATTAAACTTGCAGAAGTTCTTAGGAATATTCCTATTTACACTATTCATATGCAATACACCCGTGCCTAGACTTGAAGATGAGGAGCACATCAGTCAGCACAAAATCACAATACTGCTTTTATGTATTTGGATATTTCTGCCAGACCTTTAAAAAAGGTAAACTGCATAGAATTGTCTACAGCAGCAGTACTTTTCATTATTAGTGAAAGCACATTTCAATTATTAAAATTTATGCATTCTAAAATCCTAAGCAAGTAATTTACACTAAATGCTGCAGTAAGGTTCCAAGTACAGCCGACACAAGATTACAATTTGTCTCTTTCACTATGTTTTGGACAGCTGCCAACCATCATTTGCACTGTAAATAGTTTTTTGCACTTAGCTATGGATTTCGGGGAGCGATTTCAAGTCACACGATCATGCATATCTATTTTAAAATAAACACAGACATGCTGGAAGCTGCCAGTGTGTTTCTTTCCCACTGGCTGACATACGACATGCTGCCCTTCTGTTAAAAGAGTAATGGAACAAATGTATGAAATAGCAGTAAACGCTAAGGGTTGCTACACATGCAGTGCAAAGAGACAAAACCAAAGGGCTTTGGGACACAAAAAAAGGATTCCCCCTAATTTCTACCCATAAGGTCTATGTTTCAGTGTTTTACCCATTATCCACCATATCTTTTTTTAATTCTTCTTCTTGCTAAGGCTGTATTTACATTGGCAAAGACTGTGGAGCTGGAGAAGCAAATCTGCAGAATGAAACAGGCAGTACCATGGCCTGGACAATGCTTTGGAGGTTTCTAGATCTAGAGCTGGCTTGTGGATTGATCCATCACTTGTTGGCGCACACAAGATCTGCTTCTAGAGTGCATCACTTGATTTAGCTTCATCCAAAAGAATCTAATCTGCGTTAGGTCTGTGTTGGGAACCAATGCACACCAAGTGGGAAGAGTTAGCAGGTTCACTTGAGAAGCAGGCTACTGCTATTTAACTGAGCAGTAGTGCAGATAAATATCTTTTTTGTCCTTAGGAGTGTCTTTTTGTGCACTCCTTTCAGAAGTTAGCTTTTTCTCTCATAGCTTGGTACTATACTAAAAGTCTGCAAATACAACTGCTAAGCAAAAGCAGTCTTAAAAGGAATATATCCAGAGCAGCGAAGCAAAGGCTGAGAAGAAAGGTTGCATTTCAGTGTCTTGTAACAGAATTTGTGTGTTCTTAACATTGCTACCCACCTTACTTCAGTAAGAGATCTAGAGCAATAGGATCTCCCTTCTGTATTTGTTGCAAAGCCTATAGAAACTTCATATCAAAGAGCACTGTCTTCTCAAATTTGACTGAGACATGCCAGCAGGTTGAAAATTCCTTGGGATAAGGGGACAGCGGGTACATTACTAGCGCATAGCTTCTGTTTCATCAACAAGCCAAGTCAAAAGGCTAGTTAAGAGTTACAGTACAGGCTACGTATGCTAAAGAATACAGCTAAGTTTTTCTGATTAAACAGACATGACTTGGAAGCCCTTATTTATTAAGGCTTAATTTCACTTAAACATTCAAATAACTTCCTCAGCTGCAAATAGCTCCATCCAGGTCCTCCCTCCATCTACCTCACCTCCATCCAGGTCCACATGCAAGACAATCAGGTTAGTACTTTGGAATCTATTGCCCTATGCAGAAGAGAAGTTGATTTACACTATCAGAGACCAAAACAAAAAAC
>VXAV01006097.1:60387-94176 GCA_013399715.1 Alectura lathami | reverse complement strand
GTGAAGCACTGGCACAGGTTGCCCAGAGAGGTGATGGATGCCTTGTCCCTGGAGACCTTTAGGGTCAGGCTGGATGGGGCTCTGAGCAACCTGATCCAGCTGTAGATGTCCCTGTTCACTGCAGGGGAGTTGGACTGGATGGCCTTTAAAGGTCCCTTCCAACTCAGATGATTCTATGAATATCCACCCCTTATTATATATCATTTGTGTCATGCTCAGATCTCATACTTGCCCATACATCTCCATTAATTACCATCACCTTTCTTGCCTTTTGCTATATATGCACACACATAATTTCCATAGCCTATGAGCCATCCCTCTAAATTTTCCAGAGGTCATTTAGTCTGACTAGGGGCTCCATCTGTCCTAACAGTCCTTCAGGGCAGAAGGAATGATGCATGGTGTTGGATTGCTGCATGCTGAAGCCAGTTCTGGGTCCATCGGAATTCATTCTTCTTTAATCTGGATTATTCTTATTGTAACACTGTTGATAAGGCATATAGCAACCACAGCAGTGATGACATGGAGTATTATGTAGCAATTAACATTATACAGTTTGAATTATTGTCTGTTCTCACCCAGCATCAAATCCCCTTGAGGTACACACAGGAATTCCCCATCCTTCTGCATTACCCACCAAGTATACCCAGGTCCTTGAGCAAAAGCAGTCCCACAGATGGGTTTGCCTTTGCCTGAGGCAGGAGTAACCCAAACTGTCTTGCTCAGCATGTTCTTCATGTGCACTGCAGGGTCTTTATCTCCTTATACAGTACATTAGAGGTTTGACTCAGCAGAGCCAGCTCGATTGGCAGATCCCTGAGTGTTGACTGATCAGGTGGCTTTTGCTAAATGTATGTCCCTATCTTTGAATGCCCCAGCACCCATTGCTCTCAGTGTGGCCTTTAACAGTCCCTTGTATTGCTCAATTTTCCCAGAGGCTGAAGCGTGATAGGGGATGTGATATACCTGCTCAATGCCATGATCTTTGGCCTAGCTGTTTATGAGATTGTTTCATAAATGAGTTGTCTGACTCAATTCTTTCTGGGATGCCATGTTCCCATAGGATTTGCTTTTCAAGGCCCAGGATGGTGTTTTGGGTGGTGGCATGTGGCAAGGGATATGTTTCCAGCCATCCGGTGGTTTCTTCCACCATTGTAAGCATATGGCTCTTGCTGTGGTGGGTTTGTGTGAATGTGCTATGGTCAGCCTGCATGGCCTCCCCATATTTATATTTCAGCCATTGTCCTCCACGCCAGAGAGGCTTTATTTGCATGACTTGCTTGATTGCGGTGCGGTCACATTCATGGATAACCTGGGCAGTACTGTCCATGGTTAAGTCCCTCCCTCAGTCCCAAACCCATCTATATGTTGTGTCTTTTCCTCTATGGCCTGAGGTGTCATGGACCTATCAAGCTAGAAATAATTCACCCTAATGTTACCAGTCCAGATCTACCTGAGAAACTTCAATCCTGGCAGCCTGATACACCTGCTGGTAGTTTTGATGTTCTTCAGTGGTCTGACTGTTGGGTACATTGGCACCTACGTGACGTACTTTTATAGCCATGTTCACTATCCAGGCAGCAACATCTTTACACTGTGCAGCTGCCCAGATGGGTTTGCCTCTGTGCTGCCACTTGGTCTGTCTCCGTTGCTGTAACTACCCCCAAAAGGCGTTTGCCACTATCCGTGAGCCTGTATAAAGGTAGAGCACTGGTCAGTTTTCTTGTTCAGCAAATCTAAAGCCAGCTTTAGATTTAGATGGAGATTTAGATGGAGATTGGGATAGCAAAATCCTTCCCACAGTAAGAGTTGAGACTGCCTTGTGAGACTGAACATGTACAAGTCTGTGGAGCCAGATGTCATGCATCCCAGGGTCTTGAAGGAGTTGGCTGATGTGGTTGCTGAGCCACTCTCCATCATATTTGAAAAGTCATGGCTGTCAGGTGAGATCCCCGGTGACTGGAAAAAGGGTAACATCACTCCCATTTTTAAGAAGAGGAGAAAGGAAGACCTGGGGAACTGCAGGCCGGTGAGCCTCATATCTGTGCCTGGGAAGATCATGGAGCGGATCCTCCTGGAGGAGATGCTAAGGCACATGTGAGATGAGGAGGTGATGCGAGACAGCCAGCACGGCTTCACCAAGGTCAGGTCATGCCTGACAAACTGGTGGCCTTCTATGATGGAGTGACGGCATTGGTAGACAAAGGAAGGGCACAAGTCCAGGGATATTGTCCACCTGGACTTGTGCAAGGCCTTTGACAAGGTCCCACACCACATTCTTATCTCTAAATTGGAGAGAGATGGATTTGAAGGGTGGACTATTTGGTGGGTAAAGAATTGGTTGGATTGTTGTCGTTGGTTAATGAAAGATTGTCCTGCAACAGTGCCTAACCTCCTCCCCAACCTCTCCCCTCATGGAGGCCAGGTAGAGGAATGAGAAAGGAGGAGGCACTGGACTGAGACAGGGAGAAAACAATTTTACTTAAAATGGCAAAGGAGCGTGAAATAATACAATATGAAAAGAGTTGAGAGCAATAAATCTGACAAAATTGAAAATACATGTATAAGGAAGAGAGAGACTCTCCTGACAGTGTAGTCCACAATGCTGATCAGAGGCAAAAAAAAAAAAAAAGGGCAGAGCTCCCTGGACCCCCTGGAACTCAGCTGGCTTGTTGTCTCCCTCCTGGAAACCACGTGGGAAGGATGGGAGCATTTCAGGAGCTGTAGTCTTCCCTTAGCAGCTCTCCTGTCAGTTTATTACATGAGGTCATGATATGGAATACTTATGGAAAAATCATGACGATGATCACAGACAGAAGGTTGTGGTTGATGGCTCTATGTCCAGGTGGAGGCCGGTCACAAGTGGTGTCCTCCAGGGAACTGTCTTGGAACCGGTTCCCTTCAATGTCTTTATCAGTGACTTAGACTGCGGGACTGAGTGCACCCTCAGCAAGTTTGCTGATGACACCAAGCTGAGTGGTGCAGTTGATACCCCTGAAGGAAGGGATGCCATCCAGAGGGACCTGGACAGGTTGGAAAAGTGGGCCCACGAGAACCTGGTGAGGTTCAACAAGGCCAAGTGCAAGGTGTTGCACTTGGGTCAGGGCAATCCCAGGTGTGTGTACAGACTGGGAGAAGAACTCCTTGAGAGCAGACCTACAGAGAAGGACTTGAGCATTCCAATGGAGAAGAGGCTTGACATGAGCCATCAGTGTGTGCTTGCAGCCAGGGTGGCCAATGGCATCCTGGGCTGCATCAAGAGAGGGATGGCCAGCAGGGAGAGGGAGGTGATCGTTCCCCTCTACTCTGCCCTTGTGAGACCCACTCTGCATACGGGCCTGGGGTTCCCAGCACAAGAAAGATGTGGAGCAGTGGAGTGGGTCCAGAGGAGGCCACAAAGATGCTTAGAGGGCTGGAGCACCTCTCCTACGAAGAAAGGCTGAGGGAGCTGGGCTTGTTCAGCCTAGAGAAGGCTCTGGGGACGCCTCATTGCAGTCTTCCAGTACCTAAAGGGAGCTTATAAACAGGAGGGAGAGCAACTTTTTACACGGTCTGACAGGGACAGGACAAGGGGGAATGGCTTTAAGCTGAAAAGTGGAAATTTACATTAGATGTTAGGAGGAAATTTTTCACTCGGAGGGTGGTAAGGCACTGGCAGAGGTTGCCCAGAGAAGCTGTGGATGTCGCATCCATGTGGGTCTTCAAGGCCACGTTGGATGTAGCCCTGGACAGCGAGATCCAGTGGGTGTCAACCAGACCACAGCAGGGGGTTGGCACTGGGTGGGCGTTAAGGTCCTTTCCAACTCAAACTATTCTATGTTTGTATGATAGTCTAGGCATGGGCAGTGCAACAGTTGAAGCTCTGGAGCTGGGCCAAGTGTAGACTCTAAAAGGAAGTAATATTTTCTTACAGATGTGAATTCATCATTCTCTGAAGACCTTATAGATACTGAGTCAATTTTTTCAAGCTGTGCACATTCTATAGCTGCAGAGCAAAGTCCTGTTGTGTGTCCTACAGCCAAGGCTATTGTGGCTTTAGTCTGTGATCGCCCTGAAGTTGAAGCTCCTCTAAATAAAAAGTCACCCAGTAGAGGTCAGTGGTGCACTGCTGCATGCAGAAACCAGTTTGTTACATGCCTAATGCATGGTGTTGGGGAAGCTCCCCTCTGCTTCTGGGGCAATGTAGTATCCCAGGGGAATATAAATAGAGTTCAGCATTTAGAAGACTTAGAATTCGTGTGTGGAAGAAAATAGTCAAAATGTCAATAAGTGTATTACTGAAGGGGGCAAAAAAAAATTTCTCTAAGGCCAAAACTGAAGTAATGCACTAATTGTATTTTCTGTTCTATGCTTTAAGTGAAATAATTAAAATAAATGGCAAGTGTGAAGACTGATGTTAACAGTTTTTTTTTTTTTTTCTCAAGAAGGGTGGGAGGGGGTGAACAGTCCAGCCTCAAGGTGCTGCAACCATCTGTAAGAACTTGTTGAAGACAAATAAAAATCAGATTTCTTAGTCTGTCACAAGCCTTTTTGAATCCCTCACTAACCAATCATGGTGTGGAGTTTCAGAGGACCAGGGAGAATGAAGGAAATATATTGCTCAGAAAGTGAGCAGGAGCTTCACCCCATTCTTCAAAGAACGGGGTAGTTCTATTTTGTCTCTTCAAACCTACTTTACTTTTTTTTTTAAAGCAGTGTACAGCCTATGACAAGAGGGTGTTAGATTTGGGCAACTGCAATCAAAAAATGGAAATGGTCTTGTGATGAATTACTTTTGAACTATTGGTTTCCTGCCAATTTTTTCTCACTTCAATGGGTGAAGGAGCCAGAAGTTTGGATACTGTGGTTTAGATGCACCTGTTCCTTTACATGTGGAGTGCTGGCATCTTTAGTCTGCTAGAAGCCTTTGGAAGTCTTGGTTAGAGCTTCTGCCTAGCCTGCTGTAGTGTACCCTGGCAGCTTGGAAAAACGAATTGTACTGTACTGAAGCATCCCATTTCCTATCCCATGCCATACAGATACTAAAGAGGAAGAAGTCTGCTTTCCAGTTGTCCAGTTGCTGTGTTGTCAAGGAGCCAAGTGGGGAACTTCTTGAGAAATTCAATGGATTTCCTGCTGATTTCTGTGACACGGACTGGATTTCTGAGCATAAATCCATATTTGAGAAAAGAGGCAGAAAGCTAGTAGAACTCTGCATCCATGTTGAACTTCTCAGGTTGATAGCAATGTTAATTTTTGGCCTAAAATCTGAGGGGCTCTAGGGAAGCAAGCTGTGCCTGAAAAATGTTTAACCCTTGGCTTCATTTTCCAGCTAGGAATGAACGGAACCTTTTCAAAGCTGTTGTCCATTGTAAACATCATGCGGTGCCTTGCGGTTCTCTGAGGTCCACTCTGCCTTAAACAAATAATAATAAAAAAATTGTCGATTATCAGCTGTGAGAAAAATAGAGTGTTAGAACTTACAGCACAGGAATGATTATCTGGAGTTAAATAATGAAGGAATTCCCTGAGGAGGAGAAAGTTAATGCTTGTAGGAGGTAGCTCTGTGTGTGTGTGTGCTTTTTTTGTTTTTGTTGTGTTTGATTCCAAGTTGGAATATGGGTGCATTTTCTGTTTTGGAAGGTACAGTGGTAACCTTTACCAGTTTCACATAAGATGTCAACAAGTTCTACCTACTCCCAGATTACTGGAAATGCTTTGATTCAAGATATGAAGTCCACTGTGATCTGAAAGTATTTGCCTCTTCTGGTTGTGCTAAACCAGGAGCAGAACTGCTGTATACATCTTTGACTGTTGCTAAGAAGCTACAGAGTGCTCCTTACCCAGATTTCAGTGGCAGCTCTGGGTTGGTGTCGGAAGGATGCATTAGGAATCTGGATTGTTTGCTGGGAAACAAATGTTCTTTTTCACTACCTTCAGTGGGAGAGAGGACATCCGCATAATTTTCTCATCAGCGGATGGTTATGACATTTTAATAAAGTCACAATGGAACAAGTAGAGCCTATATTTGTCATATTTTCTTGGACACAACACAACTACACGGATGCTGAAGTAAAATTCTGATTCTCTGGAAGCTGATGGTTGATTTCGCGAGAAGGTATGAGGGCCCATTGAATCTCTGAGGTTTGACTTCTGTATAGTTCAGTAGGAACTGGATTGTTTTTAAACAGATAACTGTGAACTTTTATCTTGGTAGCTTCAGAATACTGTGGTCTAAATGGCTCATTAGCTATTTTCTCTCTGGAAGAAATTGGTGCTTCTATCAGAACATGAGACAGGTTGCGTATTTGAATACCTAGAAGAAATAGTGCGGAGACGCTTCATTTTCCCCTCTAAAAGAGAGCTGAAGGTGATCATCTCAGATGTATGTGCTGACAGGGTAGGTGAGATGAATCCCTCTCATTTTCTTTAGGAAATCTGGAGGAGGAAGCTTAACATTTGAGATATGGACTAATATTTCTTGACAGGAACAAACTCTAAATAAAAGGATGGTTTTACAAAGCGTGAAAGCATTAGCCCACGTTACTCAGCAGGCAGTCTGAAAAGCATAGAGAAAATAGAGGCAGGGTGGCCTACATCTCTCTCCTTCTTCCATTAACTTAAAATCTTCATTGGAAAACTGTTGATGGACTCCCCACCCCAACTTCTTAAAACAGCTGAGAGCTGAGCTGTAGCTGCTCAATGTCTGGTAAGATATCTCTGTGTAGGACTGCTGATGGCTGCATGGCTGCAGGTGCCTCACTGGCCGGGCTGTGGAAACGCTGTCTCAAGGTATGCGCTGGTGCTGGGCTGGAGAGGTCTGGAGCTGCCATTACACTGGTCCTATGGCTGGCTGCCTGCCTGGCTTCCTTAGGACTAAGGACAGTGTCTGTCTCTGGCTGCTGTAGTTTATGTGGCAAACGTTTGAGGTCCCGTCTCTTCTGACATCTCTAGATGCAAAACCAAATCCAGGAGTACCGTTGGCGTATGTGGAGTGGCCTGGGCCCAGAGGACTGAGTGGTGGCTGAGTGTGGCGGTTACCTAGGCCTATGTAGGTAGTTCTGCACATGTAACATGTACTGTCCCAGAAGGCCCCTCGCAGAGACTCTCGTGTGTGCCCTGTGCCATAGTCACTGAGGGAACTCATGATGGATCACTGCTTGTTTCTGTATTCAGCTATATGATTTATATAATACAAAAATACACCTTTTACACCTTTTTTTTCAGGCTGTACAGCTTTTCTGTTTGCTGTGACTTTTCTGCACTCCAGCTGCGTGCCAAGTGCAATTTACTCCTTGTGAAGGAGGCATCCAAAAAGAAACCATAGTTTCAGAAGTTATTTGGTAGGGAGAACAAATGATTATTTTTTTCTCACACTGACAATCATGAGATCAATTTCTTCCTCCCTTCAGAACAAGCAATTTTTTGATGGAAAAGGTATAGAGGAGCTCTGGCCTGAGGTAACTGACAGATTTAAATGTAATAATGGCTGTATCAAATAGCTTCAGGTTGATCATGATCAGATGGTTTCATCACACTTAATTTCTGTTGAAATAGTACTTCTCAGGTACTTGAACAGTTTTCAAAGCGGCTTGCTTGCTTTCAGCTTCTGATTTTCAACTTGTAGAGACTCTTTCTTAGATATTATGTCCAGCTGCAGCAGTAATATATACTTGAATGTTCAGTTCAAGGTCTGGCTGCTCAATTTAATGACTACGTGAATATTCAGTTATTTGCTCTGTGGTCTTACGTATGTTAAGGGAATTTTTTGGTTTGTTTTTTACCGTCAAACACTGATCCTACGAAGACATGTCATAACAAAAGAGCTGTTACCTATAATACTAGAAGAACTAAATTAAGCATACCTCTATTCCAATTAAATATAAGTAGAAAAAGTCTTTGATCCTGTATTAATGAAAACAAGTTTGATAAATCTGAGACTAGAAATGGATCTTGGAGATATCCATGCTTCAAGAGAAGAAATATCTTATAAGGTGGGGGTGTGGAGGGAGACAATAATTACTGAAATTAACCTTTGTATTTTTGAGTATAAAAATATGCAGTGGCATGGCGAATAGTGTGGTAGTACTGGGCTATTAAGATTTTATTTGGAAAAAATAAATAATGGTATCTTAAAAATGATAAAGTACTTAAATGTGCCTTGTTCCTATCAGCAAACAAATGAAAGAGCTGGAGGAGTCGGGATTCCTGAAAGGAACTTTGAGTGCAGACGAGCAGTTGGCTCTCATCAGCGTTTGCACAGACCTGAAGGCAGCAGTAGAGGGTGCTACTTTCATTCAGGTAAGCAAAGATTTGACACCTTTTAGCAAACAGTTAGAGAAAGATGATGGAAAAACTGTGCCGTGTGGTAGATGGGCAGTGGAGAGGTCAACACCCTGACCCTATGGGAATGATTTTGCATGTTATGATTAAAATTCTTTCCACCCGAGGCAGATCATTCTCTCTTTGCAGGCTTATTTCCTACTTGAGAATCCTTGCAAGTTTCTTCAGGGTTGTTGGAAGAGACTCTCAACTGGCTAAGCTGTGAGAGAATTGCTGACCTCCATGTCTAACAAACACTATACCTGTTAAAAGGAGGAATATGGGGCAGGAGATTTTCAGGGGAGAGCTTATCTATTAGGCAGCATCACACATTCTAGAGCTAGAACTGAAAAGTATTTCTTCTCCAGGTATCTAGGTAAGACAGGGAATATGGTTATGTCCAGAGGTGGCTTCTGTTCTGACTGTGCTGGAATGCAAGCCTCTTCCTGCTTGTGTGCTCAGGCAAAACCAGGTTTAGCACTGAGTGCACAACCTGTCTCTGTCACAGCCACTTGTCATGGATGCTGCAAAGAGTGCTGTGTGAAGAGGAGGAGCCATAGCTAAAAGCAGTTATCTACAGAGCGTTAGAGTATTAAAGACAAGGTTTGTAGACAAGGCTTGATCTGTGCTGCTGAGTGAAATTTGGTTGAGCAACAAGCTAAATTACTGGACCTAGTAGTCAGTACTGCTTTAACTACTGGCATGCTCACTGACATGGGGGTAGTTAAAGGAATAGATGCATTAGAGACCATTTCTGGAATAATGCATGAATGAGTTTGCATTGGACTTGACACTCTCAACCTTACAGGGTTGCCCAGTACTGTTTCAGTGTTGCATCATTAACTGTCCCCACACATAACATGTGCTGCGCCCAGAAATTTGCAATTTACACTGTTTCAGGTTGTAAATCCCACAGTCTGCTTAGCTGCAGCACATCCTTAATCATAATTTGAACTAAAAGAGGACAGACTTCCAGACCTTTTCCTCCTCCCAAGCTGGCCAGCTGAATGGGGAAGAATGGGAAGCCTCACAAAGGAGTCAAGACATGAATGCACTACGTTTCACTGCAATGGTATACTACTTTGTGTTCACTTTCTTTTCACAAGGTCATGAAACTATATAGTGTTAGCCCAATATCTTGCTTCTTCATTAGTAAGGAACTGAGAAACCTGAGCTTATATTATTGTTTCCACATATGTATTACTTACCTCTACTGAGTTTAATCTGCAAATTTATTGTCTGTTCAGTCAGTCTTACAAAGTCCTTATGCAGATGTTTGCAGAAGTATTGGTAAGGATCAGCTTAATTCTGTGAGCTAACTTGAAGGTTGCTTTGTCTGTGTGAAACAGCACTGGTCAGCATCTTTCACTAAGAGCTGACTACCAGTTACTGTTCATGAAAGACCTTTTATCTCATATAACTGGTTAACTTCCTTGAAAGCCTTTATTTTATGGTACAAGACTTCTGGACATGCACACTGACCGCATCAGCTGCGTGACTACTGCTTCTTCACTGCTTTAGAGAATTCAGCTAGGCTTGTGAGTTAGTGCTTCCCTTTGAAAAAGTTGCTTTGACTCTTCCATGTTTATTTAAAGCTCAGTACATAGATCTTCCCTGAGTTCCCTTAAAATTTACATCACGCTTGCCACTGTCCTGCTCTTTGGTACCAGAATGTGTACCTTCAGTTGTTTCAAGTGAGCAGTAGCGTATCACTGTTACTGTGTTGCGTATTGCAACCCTATCAAAACTGAGTACCATGTCCCAGTACTTAATTTTTTGGATCTCCCTACCTTTGTTCTATGACTTACTCTGCTTTGTTCCATTTGAGGCAGACCCTGGGAGTCCCCAAAAGGAGGGCTTCAGTATCTGCAAGGATTAGAAAGGAGGAACAGAAGTAGCAAAGAAATTGCTGTTCTGTGTGTGTTTTCTAGGTCCTTCTGTACTCATATAGGCTCTTGGCCATATACATTCCTCTTCTCCATTCATTTGGAGGAAGGAAAAGATTTTTTTTTTTTCCTTTTAACTGTTCCTTCTGTAAATTGACGGTATTCTGTCCATTTTTCATCTTTGGCAAATTTACAGTCCTCAGTTCAGCTTTGTGAAGTCTGCCTTCTTGATTGTAGGAGGCTCATAGTTATGCCTATTTTCTTTTGCTCTTTCAAGCGTTTCTTACCACCTTGTATGTCAGTATGGTGTCTCTGTGATCCCTCTGTGCTGCCTGTAAATATCTGGTCTTCTCTGCTGCCAAGGGTGCATCTCCTTACAAGCATCCTCAGTTGTCTTTGACTATCTTCTTCTGAAGCTCAGTGCAGCTCTAATGGAGTTGTTGGCTTTTGTTGCACCTACAGAGGTTCTGAATCTGTTTACTTTAAGAACTTTAAGACTTGATTGTTCTTGTAAGAGAGGCTCTTCAGCTGTAAGATTTTTGAACCAGGTCCTGCATACTACCTCAGATTAAATTGGGGTTGTATTTTTCCGCTTGCTCATGTTCTCCTTGATCTGCTGATCTACAAAACAAGTATTGGCCAAATATTGCAGAATCCATAATTTTGCATTGGAGGGGACCTGTAGAAGTCATCTGGTCCAACCTGCTTCTCAAACAGGACCAATTTATATCAGCTTACTCAGGATTTGTCCAGTTGAGTTTTGAGTATCTCTGAAGATGAAGACTTACAGCCTCTTCAGATAATTTGTTACAGTATTTGATTACCTCACTTCTTTCCTAATATCTAATCGGAACTTCCCTTCTTGCAACTTTTGTCCCTTGCCTCTCATCCTACCACAATGGACCTTTGAGAAGATCTGGCTTCTGCGTGCTCCCTTCAGGTAGCTGAAGACAGCAGTGTCCTGTTGATATTGTCTGAATAGCAACAGTCTCTCTGGGGAAACTCAACCTTTCTGGTATTATCTTGTGTTCCCTTAACTCTTCTGATACCCGTCAACATGTAACTCTTAAGCATATTAACAAGAATAAATAAATGAAGTAGCAGCAGAATGCCAATGCGTAATAAGCCTTAAGTGTTAAACAGTGTTGGTGGTTGTATCAGCTCATCAGTTTCATAGCATTGCATCAAATTTTGGCTTGAAACAGTGTTACTAGACAGGTAATGTAAGCAAACCAACTATTTGAATGGGACTTTAATTTGCTCTATTTTGGGGGAGGTGGTGGTCGGAAACAGAGCATTCTATGACTATAAGAGAATTCTCATTCTAGGCTCATAGCTTTATTTCAGCAATGTACAGACTACTTTCTGGCTGAACCATATAGAACTTCAGAAACTTGACCAAGTATGGCTTTAAACCTAGAAGGAAGAGGTGGACCAATTGCAGCTTATGAGGGCAACTGTATTGACCTCTTTTGGTTACTTAAAAACATCATTTGTGTTAATCTTGGTTGAATATAGAGGGCTTAATTTTCTGGCCTGATGATAAAAACCTACTGATTAACTGGTCAGAAGACTTCCATGAGATCTGTATGTCTTTACACTAGATCTCAGTTGGTTAAATCTTAACTTCTTTTCAAATTTGCCTTTTACAGAGCAAGTCCACCCCCAATTTTAAAAAACTGCTTGAAACTGTTTGCACTGCTTGAATGGACTCTGTAGATAGCCTTCTATGCTGTTTTCTTGGGACATTAACTTGAAACAAACGGAGTGAAGTATAAAAATGTGGAACTTCTTGAATAGCAGTAATGAAGATATAAAAGTAAAAAAGATGCAAGAAATAAGTAGACTGAGAAGAATATTCAGAACAGTAGTGCTTTAAAAACAAGGTATGCTTTGTGTATTAGTTTATATCTTTTCTCTCTTGGACATTTTTATGAAGTAACTTCTCTTGATGATTTGGCATGCCTTACATCATCATCAGAAGGAAATCAATCTGTTTTTTGCTCTAAAAGTGAGTATTCACCCAGAAAACAATTAAAGTAGTGCAGTTTCACTTATTAGAGTTTTCTTATGCTACTTAGAAGCAGGTGGAAAACAATAACTAAAACAATAACTAAATAAACAATAACTAAACAATTAATCTGAATAGAAATAGGTGCAGCATTTGTATCATCTCTTACCACAATGCTATTAAAATAAAACCCTATCTTTGTATTCTTGGCTTTATTTTTGTGTTACTAAATTGTTCCGGAGTTTATTAGCTCTCATAGGAGGATGAAAGGACTGGCTGTTGTGTCTGAAGTTCGATACTTGGGCTGCTGTGTACTCTGGCAGCAAGCAGGAGAGTGACTTGGCTCTTTGGGCAGCGCGCGCAGTGAGCTGCAGGGCTTGGCAGGGTCACCGCGGCTGGGGCTGGAGAGTGGCTGAGGGGTGCTTGCTGAGCCCGCCAGCAAGGTGTGGGGCAAAGCAGGCTTCAAGGGGATGAAGTTAACCTTAACTTAGGCTGCTCTGGAGGAAAGGATTTGTAATCCACATGGTGTGAGGTATTTGTCCTTTTACTTTTTAAAGGTATTCTGTATAAAAAGCCCTGTAGCAAGTTTTTCGTGATTTTTTTTTTTTTTCCTTAAAATTTTGGGCCTCTTCGTGTTCCCCATTATACCTGCAAACTTTTGAACTGGTGATAATAATACTAACAGATGTTTAGCCTGGTTTTCTTTAGATCTTCCTGACTGTTTTATCTCTCCCAGTTAGACATAGTTAGAAAAAGCAATGTTACCACCATAAAAACAACTTTCAAAAAACCTGGAGGTCTCAGAACGGGCTGTCAGCATTGACATGAGAGTCCTGGCAGCTGGTGTCTCATGTCTCCTGTTATATAAATTTGTCTTTAACTGGTACCAATTCTTATCATTAGTGTTTTTTTTTACTTTTCTGATGGCTTCCAAGAAGCTTTTTGCTTCTGGCAAGGAGCAAATGTCTGCAAACAGCTTTGTGCAAAGGTGCCTTCAGCTGCCCTGAGCCTCTGCAGATAGAAGACAACCCTGGTTTGGAAGCTGTGTTAATGAAATACCTCTGTAAATGAAAAGCTACTGCAAGGCAGAGTGTGCAAGCGTTGCAGTAACACAGTTTGTTCAGGTCTGCTATCTGGTCAGCTCGGAGCAATGGACAAACACGGGTCTATTTGTTCTTAGCTGGGCAAATATAACCTTAGGCCTGGTTTTACCTTACCTACCTTAAACACTGATCTGAGGCACCAGAAGTTGCATTTCAGCTTCTGAGGGAGCTGGTTCTAGAGATGGTAACTGACTTGCCATCTCTAGAGGTTTGGGGAAAACTGTTCCTGATTTTAGGGGGTTAAAACAGTCTGATCTCAAAGACCTGCAGCAAAACACTTTGTCAAGTTCATGTTTGAGTTGAACTGAAAGATCACATTTGAGTAAGCAGCTTTATAATGTCACTGCTGTGATGCTGCTTCTGAATGGACTCTTCCAGGCTTTCTAACATTCACTCCCATCTGGCCTATGCATATACATTTCCATTGCCTTTCCTCGATTTCTTCCCCTTGCACCCTCCTCTGTTTTTCAGGTCGGATGCGATCGCAGTAGATGAAAACAGATCTGATCTTTTAAGATAGGATGTGGGGAGGAGAATGTCCATCAGCTTTATGTTAAGATCTTGCTGCCCTTCCCTGCAGGAACAAAAATGTTCATGTGCCCTGTAGAAGCCTGATCATCTTGTCTGTCTGTCTCTTGAAAGCTTTGCAGGACACAGCAACCTCATGGAGAAAGTTGGATGTCTTCATGGCATGATGCTGACACTAGATGAGGTGAAACTTGCCTTCATTTGTATGCATTTAAAAAACAAAACAGAAAATAGCACTCCCCCTGAAACTCCCAAATGTGTAAGTTTTGACTCTGCTTTAAATAATGCAGTTCTGTTTTCCCAGCTCTTGTTCTGTATTTTGTGCTGGCTGAAGGTTGAACAGACACTTGTAATTGTTGTTTGTTCTGAACAGTGTATAACGGCAGTAACTTGATATTTTACTGCTCCAGTTCCTCAACAGGGTATGTTTCTGAGCTGTAGGAAAGTACAAAATGTTTCCATCTAAAATGCTGGATTTCACCTCACTGAAGTATTTATTTGTACAGCATCATGTGGTAGACGGTCTTCTGTGTCAGTCAAGAGCCCTAGTGATTTGGGAAGCATCAAATTTCCCGCTAGTATGATCTCATATAGTCAGGGCACCTAAAAAGTTACTGTTTTGTTAGATTGGAAGTGAGTTATAGCCACAAATTCATTTTTAAAGTTAGAACACCAGCATTTCTACATTAATCTAACTGGGGCTTCTACAACTGCTGTGTAACAGTGTAAGCCTACTGGTCTGCTGCCATTTAGTTGATGGCTTTAAATTCTGGCAAAGCCTTTCTGAATATGAACTCACTGTTCTAAAAGCCAGACACTTGTGAATTTGCTGTAAGATACTTTTATATTTTGAACTGAAATTTAAACAAATCCAAACAATATGAATCAGGGTTAAACTTGTATAGATGTTGCTGTGGTCGTAAGTCTCTGCTCGTCAACAGCAGAACCAGTGAGAGGATTTCACCTTTAATGGAAGATTCACCTTCACCTTTGCTGTCCTACCAACTCCTGAGTTGTCCAGAATCTGTCTGTAAGAGACTTCAGAGGTTACTTCGTCCAACCTCTGCCCCAGGGCAGGGCCAGTCATACTGGGACAACTGTCTGTCAGAAATGGCTTAACTTGTTCTTAAACAGCCATATGATGGGATTCCTTCTCCTTCCCCTGTGTTAAGTGCCTTATTAGAGTGCAAACCTACCCTCACTCTGACAGTCTGTAACTGAAGCTCCAGGTTTATTTATGCCCTTCTGTTTATTTACTGCTTTTATAGGTATCTCAAATGGTGGCAATGTGGGCCCCTCATAGTGACTCACCAGCCCGCCCTTCAGTTACAGCCCTGCTGTCATCATCCTTTTCTTACCCTGGGCTTACAGGATACCAGTTCACATTTAGCCTGAAAATAAAGGCTTGATTGCTCAGGGTGTGTGGCTTGTTTTGGGATAACTGGAGTTGTTTCACATCTAAGGAGTCCTTTGTCTCCAGACATGTTTTGTTACTGATCTGGTATTTGAACATGTGCTTAAAACCCATTTTGGAGGAAGTTGTGTACCAGGTGTGTGGAATGTGCATCTGCAGGGGGAGGAGGGGCCAGCAGCCTGTTGAGGTTTTGCTCCCTGGCTTGTATCCCACTTATCTGGGTTCCTGCTTCCCCCTCCCTGCTTGTTTCAGGGTCAGTCTCAATTGATCTCACCCCCTGCAGCAATGCACAGCCAGGTGCTCCCCGCTCCCCCATGATCTGAGCGGCTGGGGGTTCAAGTTGTGGTTTTGCTCTGACATAAGCGTCAGTTATAAGAGTGTGGTGTTGGCTGGTTTTCTTTTTAATCTTCCTGATTCTAACAGATCAAAATGCTGACACCATGCCGCAAGATGCCCAATAGCCTGGGGCCTCCCTCAGTGACAGCTGTGTGCACGACTGCTGCTTGTGCCATGTCCCAAACTGTGCAATAGTGTGCACTAATCTCCTGTCCAATGGCAGGTCTTGCCTTTACCCTCAGATGAGGGTAGCAGCACTTCCTAAAAGGAGACTGAAGTAGATACCTTTCTCCCCCAACTCCATCTTCGCAGTTTGAAATGATGCATTCTTATTTGACACCTAGGTTTAGTTAATACACTTAATCATATGGTTGCTTCTCCCCGTTTAGGGGGAGCAGAGCAAAGTATAGAATTTAACAATAAACTTTAACATCTAAAGCTCTAAAGCACTTCAATTCTCCTGGCTTTTGTCATCCTCAAAGTAGCTTGAGAAATTAAGGCAAAACTAATAGTCTAGTTCTTTTTGACTTCTGCAACAGTCTTTGCACTGCATGATGTTCCTGGGTTTTCCTGTTACTTTTTCAAAACAATCCACACCTGCAGCTTTGCAAGACATGCACATGCAGTCCTATCTCTTCCCTTCTGCTTGTTCTGTGAGCAGTGTGTTAATGCCCTGTCCCTGCTGCCACTTGCCCTTGTTGCTGGTTTGTCAAGTCAGGACTCTGTAGACAATTACAGTACTTACATTTAACCACAGTTTTAAGGCCAAATGCTTTGGAAAGTCAGTAAAAGATTTCAACAAAGCTGGGAAGACCTAATAGGATTTTAATTTCAGAAATGCTAGGGCAGGAGAAGGAAGCTTTTCTTTAAAGAGTCAGTGAGCCTCTTAATTTTTTTTTTTTCCTCTATTCTATGCTAGAGGAAGGGTTTAACATGTAACATTGAATCACTGCAAGTTTTAGAGGATTATGCCCTGAACTGGGGTGTGGAGGAGACTGCTTTTGTTTTGTTTTTTGTCCTTTTTTTTTTTGTTATGCTTCCTAATGCAAATAAACCTTGAGGAAGCTTTAAGGTTGTTGCTGAACTGATCTGTATTTTCATCAGTAATCTGGGAATGGTGGTAACCACTCTCCATACTCTCATTTGCAGGTAGCAAATTCTGTTGGGTGGCCTAGTGCAGTGCAAGCCTAAGGAATTCCTGGCAAGCCTTCTAAATCCGAGCAGTGAAAAACTAGTAGGTGAATAGTAATGCAGACAGATGTGAAAGAATATAGCTAGAGGAAAGACAATTTAGACTGTGCCTACGTGATTCTGAAGTCACAAGCAGCAGTTACAACTGTTGTGGAAAAGTTGGGTGTGCCCTCATCTCCGAGAGGCTAGACCTGCATTCAGTACTCATCCCAACAAGGGTGGATGAGAACTAGGGGATGTGCAGAGGAGAGCAACTAGGAAAGCACCACTTGACATTGTGAGTTGCTGAAGTTTCTTGCCACAGGACATTGTGGTGGCGTGAAGTATCAGCAGATGCATAGAGAAATCAGGGAAAACTCTTGTCTCTGAGCCATTGCATTCGTATTATTTGGTTTAAGGAGGTTCCACCTGTGTGTGTATGTATTCTTAAATTGGTTACAAAAAAAAAGTGGTGGGAGGATACCACCCTACAATATTTTAGACCATTCATCTTTTAAGCCTCTTTTTAAGATCAATGATTTCTGTTTATTATTTACAAGAATCCTTTCACTGTTATTATTTAGATCTGTTAATAATATGGAATAATGGCATTTGACTGTACAGGCACTAGCTCTAGTTAATACAGCTTTAAAATCTGTTTCATTTAACTAAGCTTCCAAATCTCCTTTTCAGATCTTTTTCAACTTCTGTCCTTATACTGACAAAACTAAATAACGTTTAAAATCCACAAGTCCTTTCTTTATGTCGGTCTATGTAAATCAGGCTTTGTTTTAAAAGCATGTCTTTCTAATGTGACTTGGTAGGTTGGAAGTAAAACAATTATGGGCAAAGTGTTTTCTGTGTTCTTTTTAGTGGATTATAACTATAGAAGATAATGAAAGCGTTTGTATAAAGGGATTAGGGACCAACACTCTCAGAAAAGCAGCTTTCTGAGATGTAGAAGTCTCTGCTCTTTGTTTCTTCGTCATGTGGAGATCTCATATTCTCCTGAAAGCTGTCAGTCTGTCCCTGTAGGTATTCATCTGATGCATGTCCCAGGAGTGCCCATGCGGTCCAGCTTGTGGCAGTTCAGTGCCCTGAGGGCAGCTGCTGTATCTGCATATGAGGATTGCTGTCAGCTGGCCCTGGAAAGGGTTCTGCAAAGTGCCTCAAAGCTGACAGCTACATCACAGCACTGCGAGACCGGGAGCACTTACAGCGCTGTAAATTGTCTGTATGGTATAAATACAGGCACAGAGCCAGGGTTTGTGGTGTGTTTGGAGATCCTCACTTAAGCACACGAGGTGAAGAGCATGCTTGCAGCAGTCGAAGTAGTTATGGTTTCTAAGCAGTTCACTAGCTACTTTTGAGTTCAGTGGGGACTGAGAAGGCACAGAACTCAAGAGAGTGATGGCTAGCACTGAGGGACTGTGTATTTGCTGTAGAGGTGGCTCAGTGCTGCTCCCAGTGACAGCATCATGAGGTGTTGTAGAAAGCTGGCTTGCTTGTCACTGAGGGGTTGGTGATGTGTGACCTTCTCAATGTTTGCTTAAATCTTGGGCTTTCATCTTACAGTATTACGCTTGTGCTTCTATTTTAGGATGATAACTTTGTGTTGCAGTGCTTTGCTTCAGGCTGTGCTTTGCTTCTTCACCTTGCAGTGCTACTGAATCCATACCCTTGGCAGCAATTCCAGGTGTTGGTGCAAAGAGAAGGAAGTTGTTTTGCAAGGTAGTGTTACAGGGAGTGTTTCCCAGAGTGTAATGCAGGTGAACTGCTTCCTTGGCATACTCAAGAAAGGATAGGAAGAATTTGGGAAGATGCCAGCATTTAATGGAGGTAAAAGAAGTTGTGAGCTCAGATGAGCATGGTTGTGTGTGGGAGTGCAGATGGCTTGGTGGGAGAAGCTCGTACAAAACCACTTGACTTAAACAGATAAAACTTCCTGGCTTTGCATGTACTGGCGTTCAAGGGGTTGTGTCGTATGAAGGCAGATTCTTAATTAGGGCTGAGTAAACCCTGATCACCACATCTGGGTGTCAGTGGAGGTGGTTTGGTACATGCTTATTTTCAGGGTGGTCAGGTAGCGGCTGTGTGCTGTCTGAAAATATAGCTGGGCAGTTTAATGCCTGTTGTCTTTAAGTCTTTAATACAATGCAACTGTTCAAGGAGGTGGGTTTTAAAAATTAGTGGCTGTTGTGTTCTCATCAGGCTGTTGAAGATGTCTAATAAAGTCAGATTAGTAGCAGCCTTGTTCAGGTGCTCAAGCCTCAGAATAAAGGTGTACTGTTCGCTGCAAATGAGAAGTTCCATCCTGCTTACAGAAGGGGCACAGAAGTATTCAGTGTCACTTAAAATGCATTGAGGTGTTTGCTAACCTTTTTTGCACTAATTCTGAAAGAGAGAATGTGGTGGCTTTAAAGCCGTATCTTATCTTCCCGTTTGATCTTCTTTTTCTCAGGGTAGTCAGAATAGCTTCAGACCTCTCCAGGCTCCAAAACTGACAGCAAGTGAGGTTCCTGTTTAATAGGTTGTTTAGGGCTTCATTTTCCCTCTGTTCTTGAGGGAATTGGTTTCTCTGAGAAAATAATTGCATGCTTGATGAGGATAGAAACCTTATTGCAGCGGTCCAACAACCTGAATACAATTGTGACACTATACAAGAAACTTCAAGCAAATGGCCCATTCAGGAACCTTACGTAACAGGGGCGGGTTTGAGTTTCCAGCAGATTTGAGTTTGCCTTTTTGATTATCATCTGATGTGAGAGGAGGCTTAGAATTTCAGGTTCACAATAAGCCTATTCAGTGAGACCCTTTTATTAGCCTGAACAGGATCTGCAGAGTTCTCTTCATCTTTGGCTTTGCTAAAAGAAACCATTTAAACTTAAGCAACAAGCAGGGATCCTGGAATTATGAGCAGGGGATCACCTTGTTTTGATAAGGACATCTATTACTTTGGGCTCTATCTGGAGTTCTCAAATGACCCTGTTTATCTTTTTGTGGAACTTTCTGTACTGTCCCATGCAACTTGCTTATATTTTTAAGAAGGCTTCAAATCAGTTTTAACCCATTTATATCTCTCCTGATGGAAACTCTGGCCCTGGGCATTCCTGCCTGGTTCAGCATAACATGAAGGATCGAATGAAAGACTGATAAGCTTCTCCCACCTAGGGCTGGAAAAAGTGTGTATTTCTGTGTGTTATAAGGGGAAGCTGAAGTTTTGGAAGTTTAGAATTCTGTTTGGATTTTTTTTAAAACACTTCTGAGGGGGGAAAAAACATTCTGGAAACTGTACATCTATCATCTTTTGAGTTACATATATGTTTCCATCTTGTCTGAAAAAGAATACTGAGTTACTTTGAGTTTTTTTCCAAAAAAAAAAAAAAAAAACAAAAGCAACAACAAAAAGAACGCATTTTATTCCTCCTTTCTGTGTTTCCTCTGTGAATTAATAGAAGCCTATACAAAGGAGAACTATCAGCTTTGTGTTAAATCTCCAGTGGGGTGTGGTACATCCATCTTCTGCTATAGAGAACCTCCTGGGCTTTCCCTTTCTTTGCATGTGGGAAGGTATCTTTGTGTTGTGGCTCACTGGTACATCTGTGCTGAATTAACATTGATGGTTTGTGTGGAGTTCTTACGTTTTTAGACTGGATCACTGAAGTTTGAAATGCCTGGATAAATGCTATTAAAATAGAAGACTTCTAATGCTATTTTTATGTTCTCATTTCAGGAATGTACTCCAGAGAACCTGGAACTGAAAAAGAAGATTTTTGGTCAGTTAGATCTTATTGTTGATGACAATGCTATCTTGAGCAGCTCGACCTCTTGTCTCTTACCCAGCAAATTGTTCACTGGCCTTAAACATGTTAAGCAATGTATTGTGTCACATCCTGTAAGTATGATGGCGTGTATTGTTTTATAGTGATATTACAGGTATTTAATTGCATCCCAGTTGCTTTCCTACGGACTGAGAGAGCCTGAAGGAAATTTGAAGTGCTTTAGTGCCATTGTTAGCGTGGAGGGCCTGCATTTTCAGAAATGCTTTAGTTTGGTCATGCTGTAAGCAACAGCATATACTAAATTGAGAATATGCATGCATGTTTTGTACTGTTAGCTCAAGATACCTTCTGTTCAAATTCTTGTGCCAATGTTGCTGTGTTATTCCAACTAATGGCTCTCAAAATACAGGGAGTCAGTGTTTTGTTGACAAACCATAAAATTCTGTGTTATTCTTGTTGCATTGTTACTGTGTTTCCTGGTGTCCTCTTTCAGCTGCTGCTAGGTGTAAGTAAGGTTCCAAGCAGCAAGCTGCATGTGCCTGTCAGATGAGGTAGATGAAAGGCGGAAGCTTTAACTCAGGTTTTGTCAAACTTCTGATGCACAAATGGTATACCTGACTGGGAGCAGCAGGCAGATGAAATGGAAAAAAATGTACTTGGAACTGAAAGTGCGTATTTAGTGGCTGGCTGGAGCAAGGCAGCGGTGCATCAGTAGTGTGACTAGAAGTGGAAGTAGAACCTTAGAATGCTGAGGGGCACCTGTGTGCCTCTGCAGGAGTGTGTGGGGCTGCCAGACAGCAATCTATCATACCTGCCCTCAACATTGAAGAATGTTTTGTCTTGATTGCTGGGATTCTGACTATTTCTGCCTTCTGCTCTATAGCTCATGAATTTGTTAGCCTAATCTTAGTCTTGTGTTTGACAGATCAGTTCAGATGGTCATGAAGGCTTGCAGTAACTGGAGAATAGTACTGTTCTGCTGGGTGTAACTTTGTTCGTAGACTCACAGAATGGTTTGGGTTGGAAGGGACCTTAAAGGTCATCCAGTTCCAACCCCTCTGTCATGGGCTGGGACACCTCCCACTAGATCAGGTTGCTCAAAGCCCCATCCAACGTGGCCTTGAACACCTGGAGGGCATCCACAGCTTCTCTGGGCAACCTAGTTAGTGCCTCACCACCCTCAGAGTAAAGAATTTCCTCCTTATATCTAACCTAAATCTACCCTCTTTTAGTTTAAAGCCCTCTGATCATGCTTGTAGCACTCTTCTGGAGCTGCTCATGTCCTTTTTGTGCTGGAGGCCCCAGACCTGGATGCAGTATGGGGTCTCATGAAAGCAGAGCAGAGAGGGACAATCACCTCCCTTGATATGCTGGCTAACATGTTACTGCATTTTGGCTCTCCAGGGCATCCCTCAGAATGTACAGTAATGCGGTTCCCTGGGCATGCTCGAGAGTGGCAGCCTGAACACAAAAATACAGTACTGCTTTACTGTGATGTCTCTACAGCTACCCGTAGCCTGGTGCTGCAGCATCAAAGCATTTGGGCAGTCCCTTTCTGACACCCCTCCACCAATGCCATCATGCTTTGGGGTGACTGAAAAGCAGAAAGATTGGTTTCTCTCCATATAATTTACTTTTTATCCCCTTTTAATTAAGAGGAAAAAAAAAATCAAGCTTAAAAGTTTGTGTGTGTGCCTATGTTTTGCCTTTCTCCAGTCTGAAATTCAAGAGGTCCTTATTTCATATTTCCAGAGTTGTAACTTTCTGTAGTGTAAGAGGAGACAAAAAGTCTGTTCATATAAACTTCTGCATTAAAGAACTAAAACTGTGATTATATTTATTGCCAATTCCTAGGCTGCTTCTTACATTCTTCCATCAGTTTTTCATTTCTTTATTATTATCGTCCCAATCTGGTTTGTGTTGGTTGATCTGTTTAGTTGGATCTGCAGCCTACATAGGAGCCGCTTCTGAAACCATCTTTGATCAGATCTGGCAAAGTAGCCCGTCCCTACGTAAACATTGTTCTAGGTTGTGGTTGTAAGGGTATATGTATTTTCAAAAGCAAACATTCTGGAATGCCTGAAAATGTCTAATTGTTCTGACATGGCTTTGCAGTCTGTCTGAGACCAGTTCCTTGATAGTCTCAGCTTCATTCCAGGGGGAGTGTACTGTGGGAGTGGGGAGCCAGTGTAGTATTCCAGGGGTATTTCTGTATTTGTTATATCTGGAAAAACACTTGCTTTGTAGTGCTAGTTGGTTTTTGATGTTTTTGTTTTAATCATGGCTTTACTAACATGTTGAACACAATAGTAGGATGTGGAGAATGGTGCCTTAAGGAAGTAAGCAGCTTAGAAAGACACTGAAAACAAGCAGTGTGGAATTTGATATTCCAGAAAAACAAAAAGCTCAAGTTGTAAAGCCTCTGGCAAAGGTGAGTGTGCTTAGGAGAAATGAAATGAAAGGCCCTAAGGGCAGAAGGAGCTCATCATTTTGCTTAACATAATAGGATTAGTAATCAGAGGGGGAAAAAACAAACAAACAAAAAATTCGTGTCGCAGCTGTATGATAGAAATGCACACAGTGCTTACAGGCACAGCTGTTCTCTGCAGGCAGTTTCAGGCCCTCTGTTTGTAGAGGTCTTCTGCACAGCAGGTAGTTTCTCAGGTACTATATATATATATAAACCTGCTACATCACACAGCTAGAAACATGTACCTAAGGGAGACTGTGATATCATCAAATGGTCTTAAAATATATTAAGCTCCTTCTGTTAGATTTTTTTTTAACTTGACTGCTTCTGTCTGAAGTTGTTTCTGTCTTCTATTTCAATCTTATTAACAGACCATTACAATTCATTTGTTGTTTGTGTAGACTGTGTAGTTCCTTTTGTCTGTCTGTGTGTTTAGTTTGCCACATCACTTCTTAGCTTTCATTTTGTTAGGCTGAGTATGGTAAACTCTCCTGCTCCCTTAAGAATGGCTTTGCATTCCCCTTCTAATTTTTAGAAACCTCTTTCCCCTCCCCTTAAATTTCATCAGTTATACCACTTATAGTTTTTACCAACATCTATTATCTCACTGTTAAAAAATTGTCCTCCTGAGTCTCCTCAGCGTGCTCGTTCACACACCCTCACTGACTCTCTGTGCAAGAACTCTCTGTGCCTAGTCAGTGAAACAGAATACTTCAATAAGATCCCTGTCAAATTAGTCTTGGAAGAGATTCACGATAGCCTCAGTCTCACAAAGCAGTTCACTTCTCCTCCTGATGAGACACTGTGATATACCTCAGGGTTGGAAAAGCCTTCAGAGAGCTTCGTGGTGCTTGCAGTGCTTCAGGCCCTGCTGAACTGCCTGGCACCACCACGTCTGCGGTGGTGGCCGTCACACCACTCAGCTTGGTGGTGGCACTGCAAAGAGAATGAAGTGGGTACACTGTGGGTTAGAGCAGACACAGCCACACAGCAGGTCATGTGCTGGTCGGACACTGCAGTAAAGGAAAGGTGTAAAATACTGAGAAGAAAAACAAAGCAGAAGAAGGACTGCTTGGGCCTTGCAGTGACTGAGTCCTGAGTTTGCATTTACATGAGTACAGATGAGAGTAATGGGCTGTAAGGGATGGAGCGCAGTGAAAGGATCAGTACTTAATTGCCGTGCTTTAACTGTGAACATTACTTCTGGTAGTCACTTACCGTAAGCTGGGTCTGTCTGTTTGGAAATGAGTACAAGAGCTGCATTTGAGACCTTTAGGCTTTAAGGTCTGCTACTTCTGAAAGGAGCGTGCATGGTCTGCTGCCTGTAACACCGACCTGAAGAACTTACAGGCGTTCCTAGGATGCTCTTGAGAGGTTTTTGTTCATAACTTCAAAAATACCTTGCACACAGGTCTTGACTTGATGAGAAATTAAATTTAAGAGGCAGGGAGAGGCACTTTTTAAAAAAAAAAAAAGCACGTGCAGTGTTTGAAGGTAATCTGTTCTGCAGCTTTTTGAGAAGCATATTCTATGTGATATCTATTAATTTATTTAGCATGCATTTACAGGCTTGGGCCAGTAGCAGCTTAAGTGTTGAATCTTACAGGTGGTGTATAACAATAATTTTGTTATAAATTTCCTGAATGTCTAAACAGAAATTCCTTGCTTCTTTTGGGAAGACAGGTAGTAACTGTTTTACAACAAAAACCAGCCTGAATATTGGGAAAACATCAGTTCATTCAAGTCAGTGTAAAGTCTTTTTTAGTGCTGTTTGAGTGTGTTCATTCTCAGTCTAGCTCCATAAGCTTTGCTGGAATTAAACAAAGTTAGATTTAATCATAGAAGTGTTTTGGTGTGTTCATTCAAAACAAAACAGCTTTTACTGAATTGCTGAATTCTTTCATTTCTCTCAGGGTCTAAAGATCAGACTTACTCTGCTCACTGGAAAATATCCATGCTAGTAGATAGTCTTAAAGATGCTTTATACTAACTTGATCTGTTAGTCTGTTGATATTGACATTCTTCTTTTGTGCTTCTTCTGTAGGTAAATCCACCTTACTTTGTGCCATTAGTTGAAATTGTTCCACATCCAGAAACAGATCCTTCTACTACAGAGAGAACATATGCTCTAATGAAGAAGGTTGGACAATCTCCCGTCAAACTGAACAGAGAAATTGAGGGGTTTGTTCTGAATCGGCTCCAGTATGCAGTGATAAGTGAAGCCTGGAGACTTGTGGGTGTATGTATATATTTGTTCCAATTTCTACACACGCATACAATGATATTTTTGTAGAGACAAGCAGGATTGTACATTTAAATTTGTCTTTTTTGTTAAACTGTCGCTTATGTACATGAACATTAAGATTAGCATGTAAATTAAAAACAGTATGAAGTGATTGTTAATAAATAGCAACACTTATGAAAAACATAGTGATATGATCTTAACAGACTTGTCAGAATACTGTTGTCTTCAGGACAATCAGAAAACCTGTTAAAAGCGCAGAAGTGTTATTTTCTGAATGTTGCTGGCTTATTTTACAGCGATAATGAAGTATTTTAAATGGTTTTGTCTTTGGCTTTTCAGGAATTGTACTCTTAGGTTCAACAGTTACTTGATACTTGCAGGTAAAGACAGATTTCTCCTCCTCCCATTCTGACTTGCAGCTGTGAATTATCTATTTGTGTTGCTTCATCTTTTCCCACAGTTGCGTATTCTGTGCTACAATGTCCAATCTTTCATTGGGAGTAGCTGTTGGTATTCTGTTGAGAAGATATTCAACTGGTGTGATTAGGGTTGGCTTTGTTGTCATAGTGTTTTGATTTTTTTTTAAATTTTATTTTTCCCAAGCTGTTCAAAACAACCATGCATACAGATATAGGTAACAATCTTAAAACTAAGGTAATATTAATGTATGATAAATAAAGCAACTCTTCCAGAACCATATCTAAACATATTTGCTTAACTGATTTTACTTCCAGTTAGCTTCCACCAGCAACACAATGCAACAAGGTAAAGGAGATGGTGGGTAATAATGTCTAAAGTGATGTTAGGAAGCAACTGATCTTCCACTGGAGATGTTTCTTTAAATTAAAAGAAGATTTCTGATACTAAGTAAGTTAATACAAAGTCTTAAGTATATGTTAAGAAAAATCCCTTTCAGAAAGCTGTAGTCATGTTGAAAGATGCAGGACAGAAAAGAAAGTAATCTCTGAATCATTTCTGAATCCATAATAAGGCTGGTCAAATAAAAAGATTTTGAAAATAAAAATGCAAAAAGTACTGCTAAAAATGTGAACAAGGAAGGCAAATCCATAGGAAAAAGCTAACTGAACTGTTAAGGAGGTTACCACACTCTAACCTTTCTTTAAAAGAAAGGGGTTTAACAAGTTGTCTCAAACTGAAGTAGATGTCATGCTAACAACAAGATTTTTAGAAATGGAAAGATGAAATGAGTAATGGCAGACTATGAAGAAGAAATTAGACTTAGCCAAGAATCCCAGAACTCAGGTATTAAGTTGCTTAAACCTGTATTTCACATCTTTTTAAACAACAGCTAGCAGAATAGTGCAGAAATTGAATTTAGTACATAACATGAGTTCCTTTTTTAAAAAAAAAATAAATGAAAAAAATTGAAGCACAGTTAGGCCAGTGAGTCTGGTGATATATTGCCCTATTGGCAGGATACTCTGGTGCCTGCATATGTATCAGGGGAAGTAATGCCTCAAACATTTTAGTTTGGATTCTTTCATGCCTCTAAAAGGCATAAGCTGAATTGTTAAACTTGCTGTCATAGAGACCCAGGGTGCTAAAAAGATGAATTCGTTCAGGGAATATTTAGGCACATTCATATTAGATGAAGACCATGGAGAAGCAACCTTCAATTCTCAAAGCGTTTGAGAGTTTGAGGCTGGACTTCTGGGAACTGAGGTGGTGCTTATTGTTGAAAGTATCACTCTGTATTTGCTCTTTGATTGTGGAAAGATAAGCAACCTTTATGGGCTGTTAACAGGAAAACAAAGGTACTAACTTGTGGTGAGCTTTCAGTATGAACATGTACCTTCAGTATAAACTTGTATGGATGTAGGTGGTATTATGTTTACAGCAACAGAATAGTGCTTTAAGCACTGACAGGTAATGAAAGTTGCTTTTCATGCACTTAATCTAAGTTTCCAAGTCATTCTGTTGTTTAATTTTATTGCATTTCAAGAGAATACACATTAAAACTAACGACTTTGGTTGCTCTTCCATTACGAAAGTCTAGACAAAATGCAGATATTAAAGGCTTATAGTTTCAGCTGCGTGACTTGGGGCTAAACAGTGCCTTTGGAAGGAGAATCACTGTTGATAGGTGAGAGATGCAGGCCTGCAGCAGTTTGTCTTCCTACTGTTCTGCTGCCAACTCAGTCATTTTCATTTTGGTGTTTTCCACATTCAAAGTGGGGAAAAAAAATCTTTCTTGGTTCTGACTTAAGTCACTTCTTAGTCCTTGTTGAAGGTTAAAATATTGTGAAAACATCAGCCTCCCCAGCTCAACATCTTTTAGAGGCTCCTAAAAATCGAATTTTACTCAGTGTCTTTATTTTGTTGCTGCAGAAATCCACACTGATTCTTTCTAGTAATGAAAGTTTTCACTACCACGCCTTACTGTGAGTGGAAGCTAATCTACAAATATTAGCAGGAGTAATGGTAATAGAAACTGCTTGTCCAAAATGACCCCATCATTAATCCTTTTGTGGTGAGATAGGTAAATCCTGTGTATTAGATTTGGCAATCTAAGACATTTTGGATGCAGAACACAGGCATTCTTATGAAACTGCTTAAGAAAGCTTTGATATTTTAATGCTAATAATTGTATACTGCTTTTGACTATTGTAAAAGAACAGTGAAACAGAGCCATAAAACATAAATTCAAGCATGCTTGTTTCATTACTAGTTGTAAAATGTCTGAACAAGCATCTTTGTGTGCCTACGATTACATGTCATAACTTGTAACAGAAATATGAGCACTGATCATTTTTTCTTTGAATTTATTTTTAACATGGTGAATACCTGGGAGAAATCTACACTGATGGAGGACTGCTGTATTTGCACTCTTCTGTATCAGTGACATCAACAAGGACATAAATATTCTGGATGTAAATGCCATCTGTGAACCAAGAGAGAAACACATAAGTGGTTTGCAGCCACTTGAACTGATCGGAAATCAGCCCCTTTCTGTCAACAGCTGTCTGTTTGTGAGGACTTTGAGATATGAACTTGAAAGTTCTCATCTGGGTCCTCACCTCAGATAAATATTGCAGTAGCAGGGGGAGCTGTCTAACACATGTGCACACATGCAGACATACTTTAATGACAGTCCCCTGTTCTTACTTCCTTTTTGTTTTTTAGTCATCTGATCTTACTTCATCCAAGGAACTAGTCAAAACTTCTCTGGCAGAAGTGTTTATGTGCTGTTAAAAAAGGGCAGTGCTGATAGACATGCAAGTACAGCTGTGCTAATAACATTTATTTGGAAAAGTTTATCAGGAGTAGACAGAACAGCTTGCAAGGTATGTTTTAGTTCCCAAATGTAGCTTGGTAACTCGCAGCTTGCCAGTCCCTCTCTTTCCCTTAGCAGTGTTGTGATGAGAGGTGTGAGGCATGGGGCAGGAGTCCCATGACAGGATGAGAGCCCTGATACAAAGCTATGAAGGCGTTGCCCAGTAAGGACCATTTGAACACAGAGCTGTGCAGAAAGCAGGCACTACAGCCCCAGAGTTTTTATTGCTTGCTCTGAATTCATGCGGTACATACAGCTCCGTGCTGGGTCTTGCTGGGTCGTGCATTGGACTCACCAGCTTCTGCCATGTGGACATGGATGCTGGAGCAGAGAGTGCAGCATAACTCAGGGCAAGGTGATGAAAGTAGTGATGAGAAACTCAGATATTAGGGTACAGTTTGTCTTTCCCAAAGGTGGTGGGATCCCCAAGAACATGCACGGGCTGGGATATTGAATCTAGGCTCAAATCAAGTGCTATGTATGCAGGACCGGACCAAACGTGGGAGTGGGAAGTTAGAATGGTGAGAAATGAGGAGAAAGAAGACTGATTTGGAGACGTAAAGAGAATGCAGTTGACCGCTGAGAACTTCAGCCATGTGCGTAGTTTGAAATGTGGCTTTAAGCATACGATGACTTTTCAGGAACTTAGTAGCAAAGGCCATAGATTCATTTATAGGCCTGAAAGAAGGAATTCAAGCAAGAGTGCTGCTATGAGATGTTTCATTTGTGGTCAGAGTTTGTCATGTGAACTGAACATTGTCTTGACTCCCAAGCTCTTGAGCAGTGCAGGTGTCTGTGACAGTAAGCTTTTGCATCCGTTCTGTCTCCTCATGCTCCACATTTATTCCCTGAAACTGCATATATTAGGAATGTCTGCATATTAACCATTTCCACGGGTAAGGTTGTATCTGAGAAATTTCAGGAGGAAGTTAATGCAGGACCATAGTACGTATGGGAGGGAAGTTCTTGTAGGTGTTTTATATTTTTAATTCTTTAGTTGCAGAGCTGATTGTAATGAGAGTAAGAGACATACTGTGAGAATACCCTTATTGCTCTGGTCTTGTTAATCTTCTCAACTATGAATGTTGATATTAGAAGTTTGGAACTATGTAAATAACCTGCAGCCAATAGCAGGGAAAAGTACCTCGCACAGGTTTCTCTATTATTCCCTGTTACCATTTATTTATTTTCTCACACTTCCATTGACAGTGACCATGGTATATCTGATTTCGTTCATAATCCCCTGGAGCAGAGACTTACTCTGTTTGCCTGGTGAGCCTCCTGTGCACTACTGACACTATTTTCGTACGTTTAGCAGTACCTTCTATAACTTCAGAGCAACGTGTTAGATCAGAAGTCTCAAATCATACTCTGAACATCTGGGACTGCCCTTATACTGGAAGCATTCCTTAGTGAAGTATTTGTCTGAGCATCAACTGAAACTTTTGACAGGGTTGTATCACAGAATCGTAGAATGGCTTGGGTTGGAAAAGACTTGAAAGATCATCTAGATCCAAGCCCCCTGCCATGGGCAGGGTTGCCAGCCACTAGATCTGACTGCCTAGGAACCCATCCAGTCGTGAAATACAGCAGGAAAAACAAGAGAATATGGCAGTTCATCATCCCTGATGTCATTTAGGAGTTTCAACTGCTTTTAAGAACCCACTAAAACTGTTTTGCAAGATCATATGATACATATCCTAAGATTATTTATTTTCCTATATATAAGCTTTTGATACTGCTTTAATACACATTGCTTTCAAAATGGATTTTCTCTTTAAGTTGTAATCATGGAGACTATAGATGATAAGAACAGGCAGCCCTGCTATTTAAGTTTTTTGTTGTTGTTAATCTATTGGAAAATAAGCAGTCGTATCTTGGCTGTGTGTCCATTTCTGTTCATTTTCACAGCAGGAATGTGCATTGGCTTCAGTCCCTAATTCTAGTACCTCTCCCTTCTCAGATGACTAGCTTGGCAGTCCTTAAATACTGGCAAGAACTTGAAATTCTAAATTCATTATTATTAATTGTATTAGTGTTGTCCAGAAGACCTTTACAAAAATCAAAGATAAGTTAGAGGGTTAAACATGTAGTTACGGTGTTCCGTAAAAAGGGGATATCGTAAAAGAAAGTTCAAAGGCCCAGAGAGAAAAATAGCATTGATCCTAAATGGTTCTTACAGGGTGAGCTGCGTGAGGGTGTCGTGGAGGAACATAGGGCCAGCAGTAGGGAGGTGTGAACAGTGCTGGAGAACAAGTTTCTCAAACATGATGAAATGGAAAGAGATGGAGCTGGTAGAGGGATCTAGGAGAAGGGTCATATGCTCAAAATGACAGGACTGGACCAAGGTCAGATCAGGGTGTGGATCGAAGGGACTTGATTGAAGTGATGGTGAAGAAAAGGGTGTAACAAGTGCTTGTGAGAGAATTAATATACTAGTAGTAAGCAGAGGAAAAAAAAGACTGGATTTTGGAGATTCAGAGGATAAAATGGCAAATCTGAACAGAAACTGGTCAGGGAGGGAGCTGAGTCCATAATAACTCAACAGGCAGGCTGCAATTACTAGGAGAGCATGGTGAGTTGGTAGCAGCAGAAGAAATAAGGTTGTTTTTTGTCCATGTCATGCTTAATATGATTACACACCAAGTCAGTGACAGAAGTTGAGGTGCAGGTGTGACTCACAGATGTACAGGCTGTTGATTAAAACCAAACAGGATGGTCAGGGCCCAAAGGAGGAGACTGCAGAACTGCCACAAAATGCTGGAGGATAACACTGTGGCATCACAGGAGGTTAAAATCTCCACGAAGATGTGATTGTGGTATGTAACTGCTGTGATAAGCAGCCTGGAGGATCCTGATCTAGTCTGGATCCTGAAGCTTGACTGGCCTTTGGAGTCACTGAAGATTTTGGTGGAATTTGTTTTAAATTAAGTTCTTCTGTAGCTGTGAAAGTCAGCTTTTGGTGAACAAGGTTTTAGCTTTAATGTACTTCCTCTTCTCTTTGAGCGGTGCTTAAGGGGAAGGCTTGCAAGAATAGTTATGCAGAGTGAAGACATTGAAAAATCCCCTTGGGAGGATTGTTTCACACCTAGACTTACTGAAACTGGGTTGGAAGACTTTCTTGTTTACTTCTTAGCATAAACTCCAATCCTTGTGGAAGACACCTTGCTGACCTTGCACCCACCCTGCTGAATCATTCCACCAACTTATGATCTCCTGAACCTAAGTGGGAGTAGTTATCCCCTAAGGGAAGACAGTCAAACTTGTTTCTCATTTACGTGTTTTTCATTTCTGAATAGAAAAAAGTAAAAGGCTTTTCTTTAAGAGAGTCTGTGTGACAAAAAAAAAAAAAAGAGCTCACTTGTAGAATACTACAAGACCTCAACTGGAGGGTTCTGGTTCTGCCTTATTTTCCTTCTATTAGCAGCAGTGTTTGCCTTTTAGCAGCTGTAGTTGTACAATTACAGCTGTGGGCAAAAGGCCATGAGGAAGGCAGTCATCCTGTGATTCTGAGCGCACCTGGTCTTCAAACGTTGGTACTGAAGATGAAGACAATATTATCAGAAGAAATATATTTTTTTTTCATTTGAAAACTAATTTGCATTGATTCTGAAATGTTTCAAGAGTATTATTTGACCCTTTTAACTCTTTAAAAAACTAGAAGTGTAACTTTAACTCCTGTGGTTCAAATGCTGGAAATCATGGCTAATCTTTTGTCCATGAATCCATGTCAAGCAGGAAAAAAAATCACTCATCAAGCACAGCTTTACCAGCATAACTCATTGTTTGGATGAAGCACTCCCAACAGAAGACTGTTTTTGTTGATTTTGCTGATCTTGTTCAGAGAAGTTGTGTTGCCATTTCAGGAGAAAAAACTTTCACAGAATGTGTGGTGCCTATGTTTGTTACATGAACACTGGTTCTGTAATCTGAACAGTGAGGCTTGTACTTAGTCTCGTCTTGCACAGACCTTCTTCTCTTCCTCTAAACAGGTTACATTACTATGCCTTACCTTAGAGCTGAAGAAAATAATACTTCCTTAGCCCTGCAATTGCATGCCTAATTAAATTGTTACCAGAGCTGCATGTTGCAAATGTGGTGGGTTGATTCCAATAATTATGTTATCGTTTCCTTTTCAAGATAGATTTCAAAAGTCACCTGTGAGAGTGATTCTGCCAGTTATTTTTATTAGGAGCAATGTCTACTAACAGATTGAGACTTGAGACTGAATTTTATAAAAGACTCTGTTTAAACCTGAGATGATAAAACTTGATTTCTTTGGCCAGCTGTAGAAATTACATTGGTCCTTGACTTATTGTCCTTTAAAGTAATTAGAGATGTTGTGTCTGATACAGGAAGACACTGTGGATGCGGTTCAGCTCACTTAAGCTGAGATTTCTACAGTGTAATTTTGACTGACTTCCAAGCTCTCTGCACATTTTTCAGTGAGTGAGGAAAATTAGGCACTCCTGGGACGCAACTTGCTTTCGGATGATGATTTAATTTTTCTCCCTAGTGATCATGAAGAGAGCCTAGATGTCTAGCTCAGATGTCATAGTCTGCAAACAGGTCAGGAGAGTTCTAGATCTGTGTGATATGAAGGAGCATGTCAGATGTGGTCCCACAAGAGGGAAAATGAACAGAAGTCCTATGCTGGCCAAGCAGATGAGTGTGCTTGCTTGTATTCTGCAGCTCCAAAACACTTGTAGAGCAAGAGGTCCTCAGTAGGGGGAGCACCTGCAGGGAGGTTAGGAAGACAAAGTAGAAAGCAGTTCAGTATCTATCCCACCTTAAGAACCAGAACAAAATGATGTCCCTGGGAATAAAGAGAACAAGTTCTTGAAATGAAGCTTTATCTGATGTCAGAAGTTAGAACAAGTCTTAATTTCTTCAGACCTTTCTAGTAGGTGGAAAATTGACTTCATACAATAAATATTCTTAAGGAAAGGTGCAAGGAAGTAACTCTTTTGGTTTTTTTTTATAAGCTTTCATGTGCTTGCCCTAACCTGATGGTGGCATTGGCTTTCCTGTATGTGATGCTGTATGGGTGGAACGGTGACACTCATTCTTTAACAGGAGAAATTCTTCATTTTGCATACTCCCTATCCTGCCAGCTCTGAGATTTGGAACTGGCAATGAACTCGAGAGCCTGGGCAGGTTGAGGCTGAGTAGGCTGAATGCTCAGTGAGTTTTTTGGAAGGGAGTGGCAGCTGCATTGCCTGTGTGTTTGGTCCCAGCCTTTTTTTCA
>VXAV01006097.1:15360-56116 GCA_013399715.1 Alectura lathami | reverse complement strand
CATAATGCTGAGTATGAGTTTTAGTAAATTAAATGAATGTTGATTTCAGTTTCAGAAACCTGTCTTTTGTGTTTGTTGTCTTGTGGCTTCACATAGCAGTATCGCAACAAATGCCGCTAAGCTGCTTTACAAGGAACATCAGTAGACTTCAGTAGTGTCCAGGAATACAGGAAGACCACCTGTGTTTCTTCCCAACCCATGTGTTATATTTTATGATAACGAAATGTCTCAATTTATTTCAGGAATACTTGTAAGAAGTAGTACTGAGATGAAAAATCACACTGGTACATAATCCTACAAATCTCGTCTTTCATGAGGCCACCATTTATTTCATAACGGTTTACGTGCATGCAATTCACTTCCCAATAGGCTGACAAAAGCAATTTATAGTCCTTCTGGAACTGCTCTTTACCTCTGTGCTTTTCTATGAGCAAGTTTGTGTGCAGTAAGCAAAGGTGTGAATTTTTCAGTGCACTGGCTGCTTTCACCAGTTTCCCACTACGAACTGTTAGGTAAAAAGTGGTTCTCTCCATGTTCTGAAGCAGCTGGTTTTGCACAGGAATTCTTCATGCTTTCTTGCTCAAGTCATTATGATATAGGTTCTCAAGAACACATCTTCGTGCATCCTTCTCCCTTGTGCTAATAAAGGAATTTGCATGGTCAGCAAGTGACTCAGTCTGTGGAATTCATCCCAGATATGAAGTTAATCTAACAAATGAAGCAGTTTGTATTCAGTCAGTTTAATTCCATGGTCCACCTCACAGCAGTCCTGCACAAATATTTGTGCATTGCTACTGAAATGGTAGCACGTGGCCAGTGCGAATAAAACTTTTTTTGGTGCTACCACTGTCTTAGGTAATTGAAAGTATTCCTTCGACTGCAGTCTAAGTGAATTCATATGGGAATTAATGTAAAGTAGCAAGTGTGCTGGGAATTCAAACCCTTAAAACATGCATCTATATTCGGACACAATCTTGATGAAGATAGGATTAAATGCAGACAGTTTTCTTCAGATCTAAAATGTCTAAAGATGTACTCCCTCTTTCAGCAAAACAGAGGTGGGACTTATTTATCTGAGCATACCCTAATCATGACAAATTCCTACATGGTGTTCCTGAAATACCACACTTCTTTTCTGTTCTTATCTGTAATAATCTTCAGCCTTACCAAGTGCAACCTCTTCTTAGATTTTGCCTGCTAAAATCACTCCACCCCAGTCTTTTCAAATTGTTGATGGTGTTGCATCAGTGGCTTGACCATCTTTCCTATTCTTTTTGAGTCATTACAGTATCTTCTTCTGTTGTTCATCAGGTTCAAAGCACTCAAGTTCATGCTCCTGTCTCTTTTTTTCTCACAAATATCTCAGTGTCTTCCTCATTTTGCCCCACGTGTAATGTCCTTGCCAGACTGGTTTACCAAGTCCATTTGCTCACATCCCTTGTTGTCTTTCTTACAAAGAGGGAAGAAGACTTAGCATACAATAAGCTGTTACTAGAAGATATTTACATATAATAATGCGTGAACATACTATTTATGTTATCATGTATTCCTCTCTTTTTCCCTATTCCTCCCGCTGCCTTTAGGACCGTCATTTGTGAACAGGTCTTCTAAGGGCAGTAAAGCATTTTATGCATGCTTCTAAGCTAAATGTCTGTCCAGAGATCCTTTTCTTTTCCTTTTTCAATGCCCTGTTCATCCTGATGATGCAACTAGAGGCATTTCAGCAGTACCTTACGTTTACACCACACCAGTGCAAGTCCTACAGGTAAGGACCTTCAAACCAGCAGTGTAGCTTATTCTTCCTTTGTCGATGGTATAAGAGAGCTTTGCATTTTCTCCTGGGCAGGACAGATATTGGCAGCTGAAGAGCCTAAAATGACTGTCCTCATCTAGCTGGTGATAACTTGTTCTTGTAACTGCACTGTACCAGTCAGAAATGCTGGGTGGGATGAGGGTGTACCCCTTTTTATCTCAGTGATCCCTATCTACTACTCCCTTAGAACACATAGTTGCTCATTCGTCTTCTTCCCCTCTCCACTATAGTTGGAGACGTGGTGGGAGGAAGGTTCAGGGAACTCCTGCCTTCTCTGGGGGTATTTCTCTTCTGTGGTTGTGGTTCTCAGGTGCCTGCTGCAATGTCTGCTTCTCTCCTAGCACCCTCTAGCCCCCTCTCTCCAACATGAGGGGGCTAGGATGAGGTGAGTGTGCAAGCAAGACAGAGGCTTAGACAGAGAGACAGCAAACCACGTGGGCAAGAGGAAAGTATTGCCACTCCTGTGCTGCAAGTTGTTTCCCCTCTGTGTCCCAGATGCATCTTGCATCGTTCTTTTTGCCCAGTTGAATATAGTGGGGCGCAGCACTGGATGTACAGAAAGATGGTGTTTTCAATATCAACAGTTGCCATCATCTTCCTGTTTCTCTAGCTCCTAGGTACTGCCCTGTCTTGTCTCACACTGTTTACTGATACTCATTCCTTCAGCTTAAGATGCTGCCTGGGCAGTATCAACAAGGATTAAAGTTAAAGGGATTCTGTCATACTTGTTTTCCATCTTCTTCTCCCTACGTTCCAGTCAAGTGATCTTCTCATCCACCTTTGCTATAGCCCTGACCTTTGAATGAAGAAACTCCTACGTCTGAAGGCCTGGACTCAAATATTTGCCATTTTGAGTTTGCAGTTGAAAAGCAAAGTGATTTTTCCAGCGATATTCCCCATTGCTCAAATACCTTCTTAAAGCCAGCAGCATAGGGTTGATCTTGGCTGCTTACATCAAGTCAAACATTGCATGTCTCCGCTGAGACTTGGCACAGGGAATGCTGTCTCAGGTTAGCTATTTTGAATTTTTTTTTTCTTTTTAGTCTGTGAGTGGAACCATGAATATATTCTAACTTTCAGTGTGTTTTTTTCACCTAAGACTGGAAGGTGTTTGCATAGAGCATCCACCCCCTGCTTGGCGTGCAACATACACATCTCCTTGTTACCATTTCAGCTACAAGGCTGAGATGAACTATAGTGCTGCGGCTGTTGTCTACAGCTGTAACATTTTGGTTTTTACCTTTTCTTATTTTGGTGACTTTGCATAAGTGTTCTTTTCATACATGCATTGCATGCAGTGAGTGAAGTGTATTACCCAACCTGCACTTGGCATGTCTCTTGCCTTGGTGAGATACACCCACCCAGAAACTGTTCTGATTCATTCAGGCTGTAGGTGAGTTGCCACTGGGAGCTTGGTTTCCAGTAGTAGCTGGCTGAGTGAGCTTTGAAGGCTGTCTCCAGCTCAGGAGTTCATATCCACCAGGTAAATGGATCAGCGAAGTCCAAGCATTCTGCTTCCCAAGATACTAATGCAATATTTTTAGACTGAGGCTCCTGGAATAAATTCCTGGCACATGGACTTCTCGCCTACCTTCTCCTGAGTGTACTACAATCAGAACTACTCAAATCTGTGGTCTTATTACACAGGCTTACCAGGCGGTTGAGAAGTTCCTGTTGGCTTTAGGAAAATTACCAATCCCCAATTTTCCAGCACAGGTCTAGGTGTCATAGGCATGTGTCAGCTTTTTAAGCACCAGAACAACAAGTAATTGACACTGCTTTGTTTACTCTTCCTTCAGTTACTAATTGCTTGTGTGGATTTGCTTGAATTGCCATATTTGACCAAATAGCCATTTCTGCTTTTGTGATTGTCCACCTGACAAAGAGCAGGAGAGTTAACAAGACGTCCGCATAGTTCTGCACTCCAGCCTCACTCATTTCTCCTTCTGGGAGCTTCCTGTGACGCTGCATGATGTGGGGGCAAACATTTTGCTCAAACTCATCATTGTTACAAAAAAAAGCTCACATGAGCAAGGTTAAATGTAGATACTGCCTTCTTGTGGTTGGTGCATGAGTACCATCTAGAATATCCCATGCAGGTTGTTCTAGGTTGACTTCAGGTGCCAGTCTGCGAACCCAGTTGTTAGAAGGTAACAGACAAGTCGTTTACACTAATGGCAGGTTACGGTCAGTATGCCAATAAACAGTGGTGCTTTGCAGGGTTTTAGGGAGGAGGATGATCTCTGCTTGTTCCCTCAATGGAAGAGATAGATGACAACCCACAGTAATGCTTCTCTTCCTGAATTACACTTCCTGTCAGTGATGTTTTGGAGCCCACTAGGCAACTTTAATGTTTCTGGCTCTGTGTCAGTCAAGGTAATTGAGCAAAATAATGTAACTAGTGCACTGATGGACATACCTGACTAGCTGTCCTCCTTTTTTCCTGTTAGAGAAAGGCAGAGCATGCCAGAGCGTGTTCTAGGAACAGACGTGCTCCATGGGTGGATAACACAAGGTAACAGGCTGACAAAATGCTGACTGGCATGCTCTTGCCACTAGGTATAGGTTCAAGATACTTAACAAGACTGCTGTTTTTCTCAAAGTTTCCTTCCTTCTGACTCTAGAGGATGTTTCTAATCCATTTTTTTTGAAGAGGATTCAATACTCTCAAATCTTTCCAAGTTACTCTCGTGCAAAGGGTATTTTCTCCTGTTCTGTCCTTTCAGCTGTTTCTATGATGGTCATCATAAGGTCAGTGCTAATTGCCTAATGGATGTGAATGTCTTTTGAAAGCTCTTCCTTCTTTGGTCCAGAAACAACCGTGTTCTCCATGCTCTTACTGACCTCAGAAGCTGTTTTGGAATGTGTGTACTTCAACAATTTCAGGCTATGAGGCGTGCTGAGCAGTCTAAGTGTTATAATTGATGATTCATGGTGCCAATAGTTGGAGATTTTTTTTCCTTTGTTCACCTTCAACCTCAAACATTTAGAATTAGACAGGTGTGACTTCTGTGGTATTGATATCACACAGTATTGCATTCCAGGGAACTGTCTGCGAGCTGTGCAGGAAAGAGACTGCTTAATGACTTGGCCTTGGGTACATTCTTTTGTGTGGTAGTCAGGCCACCCCACTTAGTTTATTGCGTTTTGTGGTTGAATAAGACCATGATGTATTCAGGCTCATGTTTCTCAGTCTGTACAATCTCCTGAGCCTTCGTGAAGGAGTTGGTGACCATCAACACTTTGTCTTCTGTAGCTTTCTCTTTCTCTTTGCTTATGAGAATAAAGGGTGAAAATTCTTTAGTCTCTTAAGACTCTCAGAAAAGGGGGATTGTCACAAGGTTTCAGTGGACATTCAGAACTTCCCTTCTGAAATTTAGTGTATTCATTGGGATAATCACATTATTACTTGTGTTGGCTTGCATACTGACAGAAAATCATTGCACATTTACTGTTGTGGTGCAGCTTATGACTTCTTGATTGATGTTTGTAGAATCATAGAGTCATTTGAGTTGGAAGTGACCTTTAAAGGCCATCTAGTTCAACTCCCCTACAGCTGGATCAGGTTGCCTAGAGCCCTGTCCACCGTGACCCTGAAGGTCTCCAGGGGTGGGGCATCCACCACCGCTCTGGGCAACCTGAATGCCCAGAATGTTAACTGGGAAAAGTTGCCTTATTCGTTCTTGATTACGTAGTAGATACAGTGCCACTTCTCAGGGGCAGAAATTAGATTGATTAGCCTGTAATACCCTGGATTGTTCTTTTGACCTTTTCTGGGGATGAGAACAGTATCTGCCTTCATCTAGACATCTGGGAATCTCAAATGATGAGATCAATACATTAGTTGGCATTTTAAAAATATGATAGAAAGCAGCCTTGCAAGGACATTGTCCATTTCTCTCATACCCTTGAATATGGCCTGTCTGGTCCCATGGACTCAGGTGGGGCTGAATTCTTGCAAGTAATCCCTGACTAGCTGGTCCCTACTTTCCTCCTTGAACTCTGCTGCTAAGCACAGAGGCATGGGAAACCTTACTGAAGCAACAAAAGCAGTGACTTACTCATCTTTACCTTTTTCTCTGGTCACTAAATCACTAATTCAGCAATAGGCCTGCACTTATCTTGTTCAACCTTTTACCACTGCTGTAACAGTAGAAGCCCTTCACGTTGTCCTTGACATCCTTGCAAGTCTCAGCTGGAGTTGAGCTTTGGGTTTTCTGCCACCATTCCTACATGCCTGGTCAGTGTTTTTAAATTTCTCTTTGTCTTCCTGAGTATCAGGATGGACTCTTGTTGCCATTGGAGGATGCTGTCCTTAAAGATCAGCTAGCTGTCCTGAGCTGTTTTGCCCTTCAGAGCTGCATCTCATGGCACCTCACCAGTTTTCTGAATCAGCTGAAATCTGTTGCCCTGAAGATTAGTGTTTGTACTCTTCCTCTCTCCTTTCAGGCTCTTCAGCTCCACTGTTTCATGGTTGCTGCAGTCAAGGCTGACACTGATTATCATACCCCAAACAGATCTTCCTTTTTACTGCATAGCAGAGCCAGCTATGCCTCGCCCCTGGTTGGCACATCCAGTACCTTTGTCATGAGGTTATCCCTAACATTCTCCAGTAGTCTGCTTGACTGCTTGCATTCTGATATGCTGCCGTTCAGTTTTTTAGTTTTCATCCACCTCCTCACCCTGATTGGGTGGATGGCCAGTAGCACAGTCTCACCATAAGCTCTCCTTTACTGGCCTGTCTGCTGGTGCTGACCTGTCGCCCATCCCATGGAAGAGCACCATACATCTGAGCTGCTTCTCTACAGAGATAGCAACACCCCTTCCCCATCTTCTCTGCCTGTCTTTCCTGAAGAGTTTGTGTCTGTCCGCTGTGGCACTCCAGTGGTGTCAGCCATCATGCCACACCTCAGTTAACTCTGAACAGTGTTGTAGTTGGGTGACCACCCCTGGAGCTGTCACTTCTGCTTGTTACCCTGTGTGCATTTATGTACATACAGTAGAGGTGGACTCCTGACTTCTTTTGGTTTTCATGAGGTTTGTTTTGTACCTGTTACCCTGCACTCTTTTCTTTCCACCCCAGTACACCCCTTTGTCTCTTGACTACAAGTTGCAATCTTGCTTTTCCAGTGTTCCTAATAGAAAGCTTTCCTCACCAGATTGGCCAGCTTTATGACGAAGATGCATTTGCCTTGCATTATCTGGTGGATCCCATTTTCCCCTACCAGTGTTCAGCCTGCAGAGAAGGTCCTGTGATCATAGAAGCCAAGTCCCTGTTGCCATCCCTAGTTGCACAACAAGGTGTTGATCTGCAAGAATCCATCTGTTCCTCCTCAAGCCTCTTTTCTTTGCTGGAGACATCTGGGTCTCCATGCCTTTGACCCTTTCCCTGTAAGCTTTGTTACTTTTGATACATTCAATGTCAATAAATAAAACTGATTACAGGGATACTTACTGACAGGACACATACCGAACAAGAGAGGAGGAGAGGTGAGAGCACTCTCCCTGCAGACACTGGCTGGGGAGGCTTTCTGGTGTCAAGTAACAAAGCACAGGTATAACCATGGTTATGTCCGCACCCCTCACCAGCACTGCCTGCTGGTATGTGACATGTGTTCGTTTTGCAATGAAGGCATGTCCTAAATGATTATTTCATGACCCTTAATGGAGATGCAGTGGATAGAACCCATTTTTCCTGGGTGATAATGAGGTGTTGTACGTATAAGAGCAGACTTTTTTTGGGCTCTGAGTTAAGGCAGTTCCTAAGCACGGGGTTGTGTTACTGAACTTAGAGTAAGAATTTCTGAGCAAATGTAATTTTTCACTCTTATTTTTAGGTATTTCAAATTATTGTGAAAGATACCGTGAAGGTATGAGACTAGTTCTGAACACCTTTGGACCAGTTCCAGAATTTTCGGGTGAAATTGGGCAGAAGATCAATCAGGTAAATATAGAGTCATTAGATGCAGTGACATTCAGAACAACAAATGTTACCTTTTCTTTTACCATATGTATAATTTTAATTTTCTGTTAGAGGCATCTGTACTCTGTTTCTTGTTTGAATGTGTACCTTGAGCAAAAAGTTGAGCACAGATTGTGTATGATGATATAAGTCCCTTTTCAAAGCACTTTGAAGTATATCAAGGGAATATTATCAATTGAGTAACATTATTACTAGCTCGAGGAGTCAACTGTGAGCTGTGGGATATGGACATTAAATCCCTCACACTATGTCCTGTGTCCTCGATAGTTATATGCACAGCTCCAAGTTTCCTTTCCTACACAATGGCTTTTCTCCCTGTCTTCCTCTAATTCCATTCCATCTTCTGCATTAACCCTGTAGCTTTTTCCTCCAGCTGTTTTGTTGGTTTTTGTGTACTTAAAAACTAGATTTCCAGTCTGTAATGCATACAAAGGCATGTTTACCTTAAGCATGTGAGCAGTCTGGTGAGGTTGTTTGCATGTTTAAAGGTAAGCTGTGCTGTTAGGTGCTATGCTCTATTGGGACCCAACTTGTCTGTTAGGTTTCAGAGCCAACAATTTGTTTGTACTCACCATATAGGATATTTTGTGCATCCATAGAAATTAACTGAAGTATTGGCATTTCCTAATTTACTTTTCCATAGTTGCCTTTTTTAATTCTTTGCTAAAGAACACGTGTATGTAATGAACTGCTAATGGTTAGCTGTCACAGGTTAATTCTATATATGCAGGCACTCTGGAAGATAGCGTTTTTGTTCCTAGTTACATCTTAATGCAATTTCAACATCATCTGTGTTAAAAAGGAAAAGATTTTTCTGTGCTCAGACGGTGTAATCTGCTTGTAACAACAATCAATGACAGCTGTGGAGTTATTCACAATTAGAAGCTTTTGATTAGAATGAAACCGTTGGGTTTCTTCATGGACTACAGGATTCCACTTCTGCGTCTGTTTCTTTGTCTATCACCTACAGGCATCAATGCCAAAGATGTGTTTGCAAGAGTCCTCTCGTAAGAATAAAACATTAAATATCTCTTACCTTACTCGTCTGCCCCTCCCCCTGATGTTTTGACTGGCAGCAACACCAGGTTTTAACCAGTTTCTCAACACTTGCCTTTTGAGCCTAAGACCTCAGGTGCTATTTTGGCAAAGATGACCTTGTGATCTCTGCCTCCACTTTCAGAAACAGCTTTTTTTTCTTTGAAAGGAAATCCGTTACCAGTGTTCTAGTTGGCCTGAGTTTTCTACCTCTTGTTCTTCTTTCAGTGATGCGTTGAACAGGTGCATCTAGGCAGCTTTGTTTATGCTCTCAGAAAGAGGGCTTTTTTCCCCATTTAGTTACAAATATTATTTTTGCCTGCTAATTTGTTCAGGTTCTTATCTGGATCCTGAAATAGTGCTCTGATTTCTCTCCTGCATTTTCTGGTAAACAACAAAAATCATAATTCTGTGTTTGTTTAGTCTCTTTGCCTGTCATTTTGACTGTAACTGGCACTCCTAAAATAATGTTTTCAGCAAATGCAAATGTGGTATCCCTCATTACATTTATTAGGAGCCAGAAGAGTAACCACAGTGTTAAACACACACACACAAATTTGGCTTAGGGCACATATTTAGCCACATAAAAGGCCAGGTGGCCTCATTCCTCCGTAGTAAAAGATTATTGTCAAAAAAGACAAGATGGTGACTGTGTAGGGTAAGCTGAGAATAGAAGCTGATGCATTGCTGTTTCTGTAGGCACCTTCATTGCAACATTCAGGCCAGCCTTCTCCAAGTGGGAGGACTTTTCTCATACAGGTTAGCTAATTTCCAGGTCACACATACGAAGAATTAGTGGCCCTTTGCTTGTGATAGACTAAATAACAATTTTGTTCAAGGTTACTTGGTCTGGTGCAGGGAAAGCAAGAAACCAATCCTACTTATTGCTCAGAAAGTAAGATTGAATCATCTCTTAAATTTTCTGTTTCAGGCGATGTCTGAAAAAGTTCCAGTTGATCCGAAACACCTGGGTGCCAGGAGAGAATGGAGAGATGAATGTCTTTGTGGTCTTGCCAAACTGAAAAAACAAATGAAATCTAACTGAGCTGCACCTTCTCTAACAGGAGAGACGAAATGAAGAGTTCTTCATAAAAAGCAGAAGTTCTTGGTCATGCAGAAGAGGAGGCCGAATGTGCAATCAGTGATACGCACAGGTGTAGAGATCAATGAAATACTTGGTGATTCATTTGTGAATCATGTGATTCACAAATATGTGGAAACAGTTATTAAAGTTCAGTTAAAACTTTATCAAATTATTGTATATGTGCAGTGGATGTGTAAGCATTAAGTAGCTTAAGTACCAATATGTAGCAAAATATGTAGTGAAATTAAGTAGCAATATGAATATTGTGCAATGCTAGAACACAATCACGTTTAAATAATGCATTTGTCAGCTTGCTTAGGAGTTCAGCGCTTGAACAATATTTGCTTATGCAGGCATCTAAAATTGGCAAACATCAGCTGTTTGTCACTGGGGAGGATGAGCCCTCAGCCACCAACCAATGTGGCAGCGAGGTTCATTTGTAAAGCACTGACTGTAGATAGGAGAGGGTTGTGCTAAGCAAAAAGTACACTTGCTGGCCAGAGACCTGAGACCTCAGCAGCAGTAAGAGTCACTTCAGCTTAGCTGTGCAACCATTCCATGGTGTAGGGGAAAGAATTACTCCTCCTTTCCCTCCCTTTGGCACTTCTGTACTAGTGTGATGATCTGAATGTGAGTAAATGGATCCCTCCCCCACTCCAGCCCCGTGGTTCAATAAGATGTACCAGAGACCTACTAGGTTCTTCAGACAAAGCACTTGATGCCCCATGGCCTTGCCCAAACTTAAGTCAACTTACTGCAGCTTAACTAGTTATGGTGCTGAACATCAGAAATGTCTGCAGGAACACACCAATACCACTTAGATCTGTGCAGATCCCAACAAGACCTGAGACAAATTGCATTACTTGATGCAGGTGTGGGCCAAGAGCACACCTCTTGATGTGAAGCATGGGATGGGAGGCATGATCTAGAGGCTGTCCTGCACTGCGTTGTCCTGCAATATGTGGAGAGAAAGGGGAATTTGTAAGCTCAATTTATTTTATCTCGATACGTAACTAAAATTGTCAGGTTTCTGCTATTGCTTTTTATTGCCACAGCGACTGGCACAACCTTCGTTTAGCCATCTGAAGTTGGGGAGGTCAGCCCCTACTCTTGGTGCCTTATTAAGCAATAGTTAATTAATTATGAGGCTGATTTCCTCATATTATGTATGTTTTTGTATTTTAGGCCATAGAAGGTTCCAACTACTTTCAAGATCAGACCAGTTTTGCTATGAGCATATGACATTGTCATAACTAATCAGCTTGCATTGCTTCAGTTTATTCTGAGATATTTTAAAACTCAATTATGTCAAGAAATATTTGCCTTCATTTTTATTATTTGCTTATGAATAAAAGATTTTAATGAGAAAAGTACTAACTTCTGTGGTACTGTGTTATCCTCTAGTGGCAGCTCTACATCTACATATTCAGAAACCAATGCCCTGGTAAAATAATTTCTGGGAGTAAATAGACAAGAAATAATGTGCATCCTCCTACTGCTCTTGTGTTGGTGACCACTTGCTGCAGACTCCCTTGCTGCACGGGAGTGGCTTTCTGTCCAGGACAAAGCCTTGGAAAGGCGCAGAAGAGTGCCAGACCACTTGTGTGCCCCTCGCTGGGTCAGGTGCATGGCAGAGCTCACCTTGGAGCACCACTTCCCACATGGGATCACAGCTACAAGTTGGGGAAAGGCTTAGAAAAATGTGTATTTTAGCTGACATTCTCTTACAATTTTAAGCACAAAGAATTGTTAGTTGATAAATGCAACAGCAACTCGAAAGCATTAAGAAGAATTAGCTAAAAGGATGAGATGAATCATAGAATCCTAGAGTGGCTTGGGTTGGAAGGGACCTCAGAGATCATCTAGTTCCAACCCCCCTGCCGTGGACAGGGCTGCCAGCCACTAGCTCACTAGATCAAACTGCCCAGGAACCCATCCAGCCTGGCCTTGAACACAGCCAGGGATGGGGCAGCCACAGCTTTTCTGGGCAGCCTGTGCCAGCGCCTCACCATGGGAGAGATGGGCTCTCTCCTTCGCGAGGATCTGTACCTGATACACAGTCAATCCCTCTGAGTCAGCAGGAGGTTGGGCCAGAGACCACCTGAGCTCCCGCCCAGCCTCAGCTGTCCTGATTCCAAATTTCCTTTGATTTTGGCCTATGTTGTCTCAGAAGTGACAGGTTCTGACCTGAATATGTATAGGTTTGTTCACATTATCACCTGTTGAGGACCTTGTAACTTAAATTGTAAATGAAATTTAGGATGGTTTGAATGGATGTGAATGCATTTATTTTTCTTCATGCATTTTCCTGGGAAGCTAAACACGATGTCATTAAATTGGCACAGCTTTTCATAAGTGAAGAACTCCTTTGATCCACTAGGAGCCCTGCTCCTGGTGAGGGGTAACTGCTGCGTTCACACTGTGGAGCGTCTCCCCTCCCTGGGCCTCCCTGAGGAGCAGGCGTTGCCCAGGGCAGTTCCACTGCTTTCCAGAGGCAGGATGTCATGGGAGTTCTTCACAGGGTTTGGCTTGTGAGGATACAGACTCCTAGCTTCTAGTCCTGCTAGAAAGCCTCTTTTTTTCCCTGATTTTTCCTCTCCATTCTTGTCTTCTCTCTCTCGTCCCCAGTCTCCTCGCTTTTCATTCTTTCCCTTTGGTTTTCCCTCCTGGCATCTTACAACAGTCCATCACTAACTACTTCCAGGATATTTAGCTGATAATTTGCTAGGAACTGCTAATAGGTCTGTGCAATTGGTCTGCTAATTGGATGCTGGAGAATCCCTTCTGGGGAGCAGCTTGTCAGAGATGATCTGCTTGTTAGATACAAGTCCTGATTCTGTTAATTAATTGGTTTAATTGTTTTCAAGTTTGTGTTACTCCTTTTATCCCTTTTTTTTTTTTCCTCAAATGTAATAGACTTCTGAGGTAGGCTGTTAACACCAACCAACAGTCCTAGAAAGCTGCAGAACTACTCCAGCTATTGTCAAATATTTATTTTGTTTGATTATTAGCAGAAGCCAGGTTCAAACAATTGTTCTGTGGTAAACTGTGAGATATGTTGGAAGAATTCATCATGTGGCTTGTTTTTTACGTAAATGCATGTTTTTAAATCCCATGTTATTTTTAATTGTTACACCTTTTTTTTTTTTTTTTTTTTTAACCATATCTTTGTTGCACTGTATTCTTCTGTTTTACCAGTTTATTTATTGCTTTCCTTGTTCTGTGTGTTTTACTATCAGTTACAGCTTCTTACTGGAAGCAGAATACAATGTGTTCATATCAAAGCCATTGCTGTTAGGAAATTAAAGCAGTGATTTTGTATGAGATGAGGAAGAAAGGGCAGATAAGGGCAGTACCTGCTTCACTGAAGGAAGGCCAGCATCTCCATTTCTACATTTCTGAGTGTAATGGAAGTGGACTGCATGTGGCAAAGCATGCATTTACTTTCTATATTCTGTAGTCATTCTTCTGTTGAGTCCTGATAACAGTTTGAAAGTTAAAAAGAGACTATTTTGTGGTTGATATATTATCAAACTGGTATTAAGAGATTGTGTTAGCCTATCTACACCGTCTTTTAGGCAAAAATCAACTGTTTCATTTGGATAGCAGGATAGTGCTAAAATAAAAGCAGGATAAAACTAAACAGGAAAAAAAATGGTTTGAGACATAACTATGTGATTGTAAGTCAGTTTTCAAAAGGAAAATGAGATATGGATTTGATGGGTGGACTGTTCATTGGATAAAGAACTGGCTGGAGGGTCACAGGCAAAGAGTTGTAGTCAATGGCTCTACGTCCAGGTGGAGGCCGGTCACGAGCGGTGTCCCCCAGGGGTCCGTCTTGGGACCGGTGCTCTTCAACGTCTTTATTGAGGACTTAGACTGTGGGATCGAGTGCACCCTCAGCAAGTTTGCTGATGACACCAAGCTGAGTGGTGCAGTTGATACCCCTGAAGGAAGGGATGCCATCCAGAGGGACCTGGACAGGCTGGAAAAGTGGGCCCACGAGAACCTGATGAGGTTCAACAAGGCCAAGTGCAAGGTGTTGCCCTTGGGTCGGGGCAATCCCAGGTGTGCGTACAGACTGGGAGAAGAACTCCTTGAGAGCAGCCCTGTGGAGAAGGACTTGGGCGTTGTGATTGACGAAAAGCTGGCCATGAGCCGGCAGTGCGCTCTTGCAGCCAGGAAGGCCAATGGCATCCTGGGCTGCATCAAGAGAGGGGTGGCCAGCAGGGAGAGGGAGGTGATCGTCCCCCTCTACTCTGCCCTTGGAAGGCCTCACCTGGAGTACTGTGTCCAGGCCTGGGGCCCCCAGTACAGAGGGGATGTGGAGCTGTTGGAGCGGGTCCAGAGGAGGGCCACCAAAATGATCAGAGGGCTGGAGCACCTCTCCTGTGAGGAAAGGTTGAGGGAGTTGGGATTGTTTAGCTTGGAAAAGAGAAGGCTCCAGGGAGACCTCATTGCGGCCTTCCAATACTTGAAAGTAGCTTACAGGCAGGAGGGGGAACGATGTCTTACACAGGTGGATAATGGTAGGACAAGGGGGAATGGGCTAAAACTGAAAGAGGGGAGGTTTAGGTTGGACATCAGGAAGAAATTCTTGACTGAGAGAGTGGTGAGGCGCTGGCACAGGCTGCCCAGAGAAGCTGTGGCTGCCCCATCCCTGGCTGTGTTCAAGGCCAGGCTGGATGGGTTCCTGGGCAGTTTGATCTAGTGAGCTAGTGGCTGGCAGCCCTGTCCACGGCAGGGGGGTTGGAACTAGATGGTCTCTGAGGTCCCTTCCAACCCAAGACATTCTAGGATTCTATGATTATATGCTGCAAGTGCCTCTATAGTTACAGGTCAGGATTGCATTGCCATAGCGTGGAGTTACAGAGAGGTCTTTGGGAATGTGCAGCTGTGGTAACCCAGCAGCCACAGAGACACGGGGGACAGGAGTCCTCCATGGAGGCAGGAGCCTGGGAGACTTCAACACAGCGGTTAGTGTGACAGTGGGAAAATGAAATGGTCTTTTGCTTTCATCAGCCTGCCAGTCCTGAGGAGAAGTCTCACAAGTTAATTTGGGTCTGGTTAACCAAGGATAAGTGGCTGTGTCTGCTCAGGCTGCAGGCTCACCTGCTGCCCTTCCAAAGATCCCATGTGTGGTTATACTGCCAGCGTGGTCCTGTGCTGCTCTGTGCCGTCTGCTTCCTGTGTGTGTGCATGTGGGTGCGTGCTACTGCAAATCAAAGGAATGGAAGAGAAAAACTGCCCTCGGGAAAGCCCACGTTTTCTTTGGTACGGCTTTGTAGCAGGACAGTGGCCAGGGATTTCTTTCACTGATCTCTAAGAAAGAAAGGAGCTCCTCCCTTCGGTGTGTTTTTCAGTTAAGCACAGATGCATGGATTTGAGACGTGAGAGCTGGATCTGGAGCTGGAATTATTTTTTTGAGGGGAGGCCTCATGGTGGCCTACAGCTCCCTCCCAGGGGAGCGCAGGGGCAGGCGCTGAGCTCTGCTCTCTGGGGACAGCGACAGGGCCCGAGGGAACGGCATGGAGCTGTGTCAGGGGAGGGTCAGGCTGGGGGTGAGGAAAAGGTTCTGCACCAGGGGGTGGTGGGCATGGCACAGGCTCCCCAGGGCAGCGGGCACGGCCCCGAGCTGCCGGAGCTCAAGGAGCGTTTGGACACCGCTCTCAGACACAGGGCTTGGGGTGGGTGGTGCTGTGTGGGGCCAGGGGTTGGACATGATGATCCTTGTGGGTCCCTCCCAACTTGGGATATTCTGTGATTCTGTGGTTCTACGAAACATGCTGAGGAGGTGGCCATGACCCCACAAGCAGGTTTTTTGCTCACAAAATACTGGTTCAATGTCCTGCGTGCTGTGAGGAAAAGCAGCTACCATTGCCATGGAAATGGAGTGTATCTAAGCCTTGGTCAGGGCGTTGTTTCCACAAAATTCAGAGGACTGTTTTGCAATACTTCAGACTACTTAGGGTTCTTTGGTTTGTAGGAAAACTGCGTGACTTATTTCTTTAAAGTATATCCAGAGAAGTTCTCCGTAGGGTTGCACATCCTGCAGCATTTTCACTTCCCAAAGTAATACGCATGTACCAATGACAGAAGCCCCAGAAATGCCCCTGCGCCGCGGTGGCTGATGGCTCCAGCTCTGGGCCTGGGCCACAGCACTCAGTGTGCTTGGGATTTCTTCCAGAACCTGAGTAGCGTGTAGACTTCACTTGCAGAGCTCTTTCAGCTGCTTGAATTTCAGACTCATGTTCAAAAGAAGCGGAGATGTGTAAGAAGCAGAAGAATCCAGAAACCTGTTTTCCTCTATCTCTGCGTAAAGTGTAGTCTAACATGGAAATATCAAGAGCCAATACTTTTATGTGGGTATAGGAGATCTTCATGGAGAAGTTAAACATTTTTTTTTTCTTTAAGATTCTGTAAAATAGGGGTGTAAATTTGCTGCAGATGGGATGTTTGTTGTGTTTTGCTTAAGCCTAGGTGATGGTTACTGTTACAGCATTTGTGCACTGCCCAAGGCCTCCGTAAGGTTCCAGCACCTCCGTGCTGGCACAACAAAAGGAGATGTTTTCCAACAGGAGACCTGAAGAAGCCTCTGTAATTTAAACCATTGTGAAAACCTTTCTTTGCATTTCTGATGTGTTTTCACATCAGATCTTGCACTTATTTTTCCAGTATCATAACAGCACATACTTTCCAGATGAAGCCACAGTTTCTCGTTCCTGGGCTGCCTTACACACGCAATACACCACGGTAGCACAATGGGAGCATTTTGTGCAGTCCAAGGAGACAGCGATGGGGCTGGAAAATCCTTGCTGGCAATCTGATATGACTGAAGAAATGAGGTTGTCATTTAGCTAGGAGGTGATGGGAACAGCCTTGATGGAACTGGCTCTTCTGAAAGAGAATTTTTTTTTTTTTTTGACTTGCCCAATAACCATTTAGACATCAATTAAAGTTGGCACTACCAGTGAGAATGATCTACCCTTGTGCTTTACTGCAGCTAGCTCAGTGAAAACCTTGGCAATTTTCATGTATAGCAAAGCTCCTCTGTGATTTCACTCCCAACTCTGATGCTGTGAATATTTTATTTTCATTTTAGGCTCTGCTTAAAAATTTCATGTGGTGCAGTCTGTTTTTTGAGTTCTTAATAATCATATAGAAAATATTAATGTACAGTCAAAGACAGGCTGTTGAAATTACCAATATAATACAAAGAAAGCTGGCAAAGAAGTGCAGAGCTTTTTACATCCCAGAGCACCCTAAGACCACAAAGAGATTACTCAGCAGTGTCATTTCAAACCCGTGGAGTAATGGAAGCATAATTGTTCCATTTCAAACATTCGGGGTGGTGGAAATAGAGAACTGCATAACCAGGCAATTTAACTGAATGGGCAGTGCGTGTGTGTGACCCATATCATACCAGAGTCTATGGAGCAGCATGAAGCATCATTGTGTAATTCTGTACACCAGAACCATGTCTTGCATTGACTTTCGGTTTTCTGTTTTATGAAGTTAATTACAGACATAATCTTCCCCCATCAAAGTCTGTATCAGTGCCTAGTAAAGGGTAAATACAGAAGTTTGATCAATTTTTTAAGTCTGAATATAGCTACAATTGCTCAGTGTCGACATCCTGCTTCTCTAGCCTGTTATTTGCAAAACAAAAACTATTAAAAATAAGGTTAAGACAGCAGAGAAAAATATAAAATTGTAGGTATTATTTATATTACTACAAACAAAAAACATGTATTTAATAACCTCAGCTTTACCTTCTTTTATTTTAATCTGATCTTAATATCTACATATTTTATTCTAATGAAAACCATTAGATAGGAATTAATGCAATCATATTTAATCATCAGTAAAAGCGAAGCATGTGCTAGTATTGCCCTGGTGCACTGTGTGAGCAATGCTTACTGTGTCTGCATATAGCTTCTGTTCTCAAGTCTCTTCTTATAAAATTATTCTTCAGACTCCTCTCTACTGTGCTACCATGGGACAGTGCTGCCCTAACAACCTATCCCACTATTATGATAAAACTGTCTGTGACAAACTGTTCTGAGTCTGGCTGCTGACTGGATGCTGAGGTAATTATTGCCATGTTCACCATGTTAGCAGACCTGTCTCTGTATAACATTTATTCTTCTGCACATGCAGAGCAAAAAATTGATTTCCCAATGCTACCTCCCCTGTAACCTGCCTGTGAAGGGTCTGGAGGGCAAGACATGTGAGGAGAGGCCAAGGTCCCTCGGTCTGTTCAGCCCAGAGCAGAGGAGGCTGAGGGGAGGCCTCATGGCGGCCTACAGCTCCCTCCCAGGGGAGCGGAGGGGCAGGCGCTGAGCTCTGCTCTCTGGGGACAGCGACAGGGCCCGAGGGAACGGCATGGAGCTGTGTCAGGGGAGGGTCAGGCTGGGGGTGAGGAAAAGGTTCTGCACCAGGGGGTGGTGGGCATGGCACAGGCTCCCCAGGGCAGTGGGCACAGCCCCGAGCTGCCGGAGCTCAAGGAGCGTTTGGACACCGCTCTCAGACACAGGGTCTGGGTTTGGGTGGTGCTGCGTGGGGCCAGGGGCTGGACTCAGTGATCCTCGTGGGTCTCTTTCAACTCAGGTTACTCAATGATTCTACGATATGTTTCTACAAATCCAGCAAAAGGTCTTTCCTCTCATGCCCAGCACTTGGCTGTGCTGTGCAGGTGCAGTTCAGTAGATACACGGCACGGGTAGCCTTGTCCACAATCATGACTTTTATTGCACTTCTTTAGGCCTGATGGGTCCTGCTGGACTTTCTGCCCTGTTTCTGTAGTTTTGTTCGCAATGTTTAAGCAGACCAATCTGTCCGCACCAGCTCTTGGGAATCCTTGCCACAGCCTGTTGCATAGCTAGGAATGGATATTGTTAGTTTCCCCACATCAGCCTGTCTTCCAGACTAACAAACTTGGGGTATTCACCTGCAAAATCAATCTTTTTTCCTACCAAGATAGTTTACCTGAAAAGTCAAGTGAGGTCAGCCTGTCCTAGTGCTGTGCTATGCTGTTCCAGGCTCTCTCTTCCATGATCTCTGCTGCAAATTTCCTGATTTTCCCTCATGCTGGTTTCCACCAGCTGCCACCCATATGATGTCATTATTTTCCATGTGAGGAAAGCTTAAGAATTTGTTGTAAGATGAATATTCATCTTATCTGCAGTGTGTGGCTCTTTTGTCAAGACATTGTGCAGTTGTAGGATCTTCTTCATGTTGACAGATGAAGGGCTCAGAAATCTGCACTGTCATAATTAAAAGGCGCAAGTGATCACCACTGGATATTAGAGCTTACAGGAAGGGCTAGATATGATTGTAATCATGATTTGTGGGTAATATTGCATAAAAGACAGTTATAATTTTGAAGCTGCCTAATTAAGACAGTGTTGAGAGATTTGTAGAACAATACATGATCACCTTGTTTACATGTTTAATAGGTGTATTAGTGTAATATGAAAGCAGAAAAAAACAGAACTGAATAAAGCTCAGTTACCGTGGGCAGCCGGGTTAGTTCATCATTAAGGCCATAGCCGTCTCTTACTTTTGGTAACATGCAGTCAGTTTATTCTCAGTTGTGGGAACTGGATCCACATTACTCTGGTTGCATCTCATGAATCCTTGGGTATGTTTCCTCAAGAAGTTTCTTTGAGGGGAGGAAGACTTTATGTTTTCCAACTCCTTTCTTTGTATGATTTCCAAGCTCATGTACCCATGTGGTTATAAAGTGCACTTCTTTATATTCTTTTTCCTTTTTTTGTTGAACTCTCCTTTGAATTGTCCAATCACCCTTTATCATACAGCCCTGCTTCTGCACTACTCTCTTCTGATGGCCCTTTTCTTTATTATTAATGTTTATCAGCTCCTTAGAGCATCATCTTCAGTTTCAAAGCCACACATGGGAATTAACTGGTGTCCAGGTGTTGTGCCAGCCTCCCACTCCAGCCTATGGAGACAAACTGAGTTTGTGGTGATTACTAATTTTATTTTTATTTTTCACTCAATAGATAGGATCAAAATGCAGACCTCTGGTCATCTGGACCCTGATCATTTTGGCTGATATCTTCTTCAGGGCGCTTTTTGATCTTTCCCTGGCAGCACTCTGCAGTTCCCCAGGAGCAGCTCAGGAGCCCGCTGGCAGCAAGTCCTCAGATTCCTCCTGCAAGAGCACGGTGTGCTGCTGGTGGTGAGCAGCCAGAGTCTTTTCCTAATCCTCTCTGTTGACAGTGATGTTTGGCTGCTCCGATTTTATCTTGAGATACGTTCCAAGATTAAGCTGCTCCCATTTTTATGGCTGACTCAGTATTTACCTGTTGACTCGGCGGCTGCTGAGATCATTGGTGATCAACCGTTCTGTGAGCCTTAAAACAAAGTAATTGGCTGATAACAGGGTTTTTTCTATTTGTAGCAACAGAGTGACAGAAGCAGGACCCTCACAGCAAGGGTATATTATTCCAAACCTGCATCGCTTCAATTATATTTTCACTTGTTCTATCAGGCTCTAGTAAAAGCAGTTTTGGGTCATCACTTCTGGGCTTTAATCTGCCCTTCCAGATGTTTTATGACCACAATCTGCCTCGCAGTCCTGCTTCAGCTGTTGCCTAATGACTGCGTTTTGTCCCCTGCCACTTTCATTTCCTTGTCCTCCTGGAGGACAACTCAGTAGGCAGGACTCTGGGGTCCTCCTTTCTGCTCTGTCGTTCAAACAGCCTGCACATCAGTGTGAGCAATGCCCTCACAGATCAGGCTGCTGGTATTTTCCACCAGCAGTCCACACCATTTAAGAGACAACACGTGAACCCAACTGCTTCTTGCAGTTCACCCCGTGATATCCCCACACTTGCTGGGTGAGGGACGTCAGCCACACACCCCCACCTGTGCCTTTCAGTACCTGGATTTGAACCTCTTGCCCCACAGTTTGGTTCATCCCTGTTTGAACCTACCAATGCTGCACCTTCTCAGCATCCCATGGTTTCAAACCTCTGGAAGTTCACTGGCTGTTTAAACTGTCCCCCTGCCACTCTCAGTGCCTACCCCTAGTTCTAACAGTGTGAGATTTAGAGAACACTTCTGCCTTCACTTTTTTCTCCCTTTTTTGCTAAACTTGCTGATGACCCTCTCCAGCTTTCTTCTCTCCCAGCCGAAGTCTTGGCCTCTCTGGGCTCCCGGGGCTGCTCTCCCACCCTCCTGCTCATGTTGGTTGCCTTCGGATGGCACCTGGTTGGGGTGCCAGGTTCCACACTGCCACATGCGCTGCTGCAACTTGTCTGAGCCCCGGTTCCTTCCAGCTCTGCCTTTATGTTCTTTTCCCTCCAGCCATGAGATGTATTTTCCTGATTTCCTGTTCTGCTGGTACAACCTTTCCAAAAACAAGGAATCTTTATGCTTTTTGTTACTTGAACTATTATTTCCACATGTTTTTTTATGGTATGTCCTGTGATATTCCCCAAAGAAACCATTTTTATCAAATCCACAACACCTATTCCTCTTTTTTTCTTTTTTTAATTCAATTTGTGGTAAAATTATGAAGTTCTTAATAAATACTTCTCCTTTTAAAGGTCTTTTTCTCAATCTGGGCAGGGGACCAGCTACAGTTGCACAAAGCTAGCAGCGTCCTCCAACCCTCATCAAAATCCCCTGTTTGCGTGCCCAAGAAAACCACAGAAGCTGGGCGGAGAAAGTGTTGCTCCGCAACTAAATTGCAGGCTGACTTTAATTAAGTCAGATTTATTAGAGAGAATTTTTTGACAATTGCAATAAGCTAATAGGCAGCACAACAGCCCAGAGCACGGCCAGGATGGAGGAAGGCTACACGTGGTCACCCTCAGGTCTATGCCAGGATCTTCCTCCACTGACCAGGAATGGGCAATGGTCCTGGGCCACTCTCATCGGCTTTGGTGTTTTTTGCTGCTGCTGTTGTTTTTTAATCTCTGGCCTTATGAAGTTCCTGCCCTTCTACTCCATATTCTTATTTTTCCCTACCAAGTCCATGCTTGTCTGGGAGCCCTTACAGTTTCCCCTTCCTTTCAGCTGCCTGCTCACTGCTCAGCTGCACCTTTGTGTTTCCATTCTCCCCACCTGGTGCAGCTCCCAGCAGAGGGAGATTCACAGTCTCAGCCTTCAGCATGGCAAGTCAGAAAAGCCTGACTGGGGACTGAATAATAAACCAAACAGGTCTATCACCTGCTGCCCATACTTCCACATCTCCTTCTGATGCCCATCATTTTGGCTAATCACCTATTTCCCACTAATTTGTAACTGCCCACGTGGCTATCAGCATTGTTCTTGCATTCGTGGACTCACTGCTTGTAAAATGAGTTAAGAAATATTTTTGAAGCTTTTACAAGGTTGTACAAAGTTTATCTTAGGTGAAAACACAAGCATTAAGAGAGTTTGATTCACAGCTTGGAATGAAGAAAATAAAAAAACCTTCCTAAGAGTAAGTTAAGCAACCAACCAAACAATTATTTAGAGCAGCTGCAAAGGTCTTTGAGGTCCTTCAGGGAGGGTTAGATACGCATCTCTTAGAGATGATGCGGATATAGTTAGCACAAATCAGAAAGCCTTCATCCCCATAAACATGCAAATTAAAGCAATTAAAGTATGCAACATTGCCTAACACTTAATGTAAGCATACACCCAGTGCTCATGTGGCTAACAATTACTGTATCTAACAGAGAGACCAAGAGGAAGACCAAGAAAAGGGCGAGGTGACACAGTAAGCAAGGGCCAGCTCACAGACGGTGGTTTCCAAAGAGGCACTTCGAGAGCACTGCAGGTGGCTGTAAGAAGAAAGGCTCACTGTAAATCAGAGGACAAGTATTCAAGGAAGCGATCCAAGGTAGAGCGGGCGTCACAGAAAGGTGTAAGCAAACACGGTAATGCTGCACAAGCGACAAAATAAAATTGTTACAGGAAAGGTATGACTAAGTCAGGGCTGCTGAGACATCACCATTGCACAAAGTAATGAAGAAATCACCAAGAGTGGATACTCATACCTGTTAGAAAGGGGAAAGCATGGAGGAAATGGGAAATAAGGTCAAGATACAAGAATGTAGGCCAGTAAGAATAGTCAAAAGGGAACGAAGGCTGTGGAAGTGCAGGGAGTGCAAAAGGAGTGTGCGGATAAAGGACCAGACGGCACCATCCATACCAACGTGAGCGCTGGTGTGCTGAGTTAGTCGTCAAGCCTGACAGGAAGGATCAGTGTCAAGGCTGAGGTAGTGGCAGAAGAGGGAATGGGGAAGGGAAGCAGTTCCATAGGGAAGTGCCGGGCTCTGCTCCATGGTCACCGATGGCAGGACTTGGGAATGGTGCAAAGCTGTCGCAGGAAAGGTTGAGACTGGGCACTGGGAAGCACTTCTGTGCCGTGAGGATGGTCAGACACTGGGACAGGCTTCCTGGAGAGGTGGCTGGTGCCCCATGCCTGTCAGTGTTCAAGGGATTTTTGGACAATGCTCTCAGTAACATGCTTCTGGTTACCCTGAAGTGGTCAGGCAGCTGGAACAGATGCTCTTTGATAAACCCCTTCCAACTGAACTGTTCTAATTCAGGTGTCGAGTGCCATGAGGGAAGGCAATGGATCAGACATCTTTGGGTTTGTCGGTGCACAGCTGGCTCTGGGAGGCAGGTACCTGGTCTGAGAGCTGCATCTAGTGTCCAGCCAACTCAGCTCTTCAGCATGCACAGCCCAGCCCCCTGCCAGCGGGGTGATGGGCCTGTTTGTCTCTCCTCCCAATGGACCCACACTGCAGCATCCATCTGCCCTTGGCTCTTAGTGGTCTGTAGCACATGAACATCCTACAGCACATCCTAGCTCTAGGATGCATGAAGCAAATGGGAAGGTTGAGGGGTTTGCTACTTCTGGCATTGTGATTGACAGGAGAATCAAATAGAGTGAGGCATGGCTGTACAGCTAACAGGAAAAGGCCACTGAAACATCAGAAAAGATCTCCAAGAGCAGAGAGTGCAAAGATACTGATCAGCAGGTTTTAGTGCCCTTTCCTGACTTTGCAGGGGTGATCTAAAGACTTCTTTAGAGATACAACAGGAGTCAGTATTGAAAGCCTTGGTGAGAGCAGCTGTCAGTGGGTTCACGTCAGTTCAAAGGCGGCAGCGAATGAGGACAGGCCACTGCCAACAGCTGGGGTGGGAGCTAGAGGACACCATGGTTATGCTTATTCCTTGCCGGAGGTGTTTGCTTCAGGATGCAGCACCTTGCAGGGCAAGCAATAAATCACACAGGCACTCCAACGACATCATTGTCATAAAAAATGCACAGAGGTGACTGCAGTTCTCTAGGAATTGGCAGACCTCAGTTAGGCCACTGATTGAGGTCAAGCACTAATGGCAGCCAAGCAGGTGGGGAGTTCCTGTGATTTTCTGGGGCAAAGATTTGGCATTTTGGGCCTGGGAGAGGTATTCCCATGGAAGATGTGAATGCTGTTCCTTGACTGCTGCAGGTATCACAGTGTGAATAGCAGTCATGTTTGAAGTAGTGACAACCCTCCAAACATCAGTTTTGATGTCTTTGATTTACAGCTGTCCCATCAACAAGGTCTTTGCCCAAGGAAGGAGCAAAACATTGTCATGCAGCTGCAGGAGCTTGCAAAGAATGGGCAAACACCCTGCGTGCACGAGCAGCCCTGCCAGCTGCTCCATGGGTGACGGCAAACAGAGACGTGGCTCAGCCACAGGTGTTGGATGGGCCACGGTACTGAAACTGTTCCTTGGAACCTTTATTTGGTGTCAAAATGCCCACATGCCCGACGCCACGCACGGCAGGCCCATGGCCGTCACTGCACTGACTGAGGGTGGCTGCAGCAGGCAGAGGGCTGGATGCGTTAGATACGTAAGTTTGAAAAAAACACTGCAGATTAAAAGAATTGGAGGTAAAACAGAGAGAGTTGGCTGTGAGATATAGGAATGTAATGGGCTACAGCTGGAAAGATTATAGAGGTGATATGTAAAGAATGTCCTGAATTAATCACTTCCTTTGTGTAAGTAGCTGGCCTTTGCGAATGGTTATCACTTAGCAACCGACACTGCGCTTTTTATTTTTTACAAACCTGAACTGTTTCCTTCGGTATTAACTCTATCTGGCTCAGCAAAATTACAGCAACATCTCATTTCACATTGCCTGTAAGGAGATGGAAATAGTTGGTGCCAGATGTGTTAGGAATGACGCTCACAGAATTAACGTGATTTAGATGGCAGAAAGTGGGGCATACTTGGCGTTCAACACTTTCTTATAGGGCAGCAATCCTTGCTGAGCTTCACGGATCTTATCAAGTGCTCGTTCAGGCCAAGTTGCCGCTCCTGCCAACAACGCTTAGTGCCACGTGAAGCCCGCAGGGACCCAAGCACCACCAACCCTGGCCCTGCACTGTGATGTCCCACTGCTCGCTGGCCACGGGCAGCGCTGGGGCCATGGCTGGAGGGGGCTGCCACAGTGGGGCTGTGTGGGGGCTTGGAATGGTCTCTGTGGAAAAGGAGCCTCCAGCCTCTCCCCACGCTCCACACCCTGTGCATTTTGGAGGTGTTCCCCATCCGCCAGAAAAAACACTCTTTGTTACAGGAGGGAAACTGATTTCTTCATGTCTTTGTCTCAGCAGTTAATATAAAATAATCACCTCCCTAAGAAGGATTTATGCTTACAGGTTTGTTTCCGTCCTTGCTCCTAGGATTCTTTTCTAAATCAGCCACCTTCCCCTAGTTTTTACTTTTAAATCCTTTGGTCTGGATTCCTCCTGATCCCTGTGCCTGCAAGCAGCATGTCCAGACCGGGACCCCCCAGTCCCATGAAATCTTTCAGAGATCTCAGCATACATTAAGGTGCATCAGGTCTGCTCCTGCAGATCACTGCCACATTAGAGGGATGATGACACTTGTCCTCTCCCGGGTGGATTTCCTTGGTGACCGCAGAGACCCGGGCTGGGCACAGGTGAGTCCCCAGACTCTTAGACATGGGTCCAAGAGTCTGCAGAAGCACAGCAATCGTTTCCTGATGTTGTCATGGCTGGTGGAGCAGACAGACAGCACAGGTCTGCTGGGTGGGCATCTGCAAACCTGCAGAACGCTGCTGCTCCTGCCCTGATTAATAACAAGGAAAGCTTAAATGCCATGTCACTTTGCTGGCAGCTGCATTGATGCCAGAGGTAGAGTCAGAGGTAGAGGTGAACAGAGGAATTCAGCACCAGATAATTTTTAAGCACTAAGAGCAATGTGTCCATGGCCATAGTGTTCCTCTGGGAGTTCCCTTTAAGGCCTGAGCCTCCCAGTGCATCACCTAAACCAATGCTGGTGCACGCCACCCCGGCACCGCTCAAAAAATCAGGATTCTGGCACAGAAATAAGACAAATGCTTATTGAAACGATCACTTTTTATTTTATTTTATTTTATTTTATTTTATTTTATTTTATTTTATTTTATTTTATTTTATTTTATTTTATTTTTGTTTTTGATTTGGTTTTGGTTTTGGTTTGGTTTTGTTTTTTAATATGTATTAGAACACTTGGTACTTAAGGTTGACTTTTTCTTTCTTTTCTCCACAATCTGCAGACTGTGGGAAGCTGGTTCACTTTTGACAGCCACTTTCTGTCTGTGTTGTTTGCAAAGGTTTTCACCCACTCCAGGTAACCAGCAGCCCTGGGTTTTCACTAGGGGAATCCATCATCAGCCAACACTTCTAAAATCCTGTAAAGTACCCTCTCATCTTCTAAAACAGAAGGAAAATCTCACATTCACAGGCTCCAAGACCCCACAGCTTACTGGAGGGGACTTTTCTCCCCCTGCCCTCAGTCCCACCAAGGCTCACCCACGCACCAGTGGGTGACAAAGCCACCCTGGTGCTACCACAGCTGGGGCCATGCCATCAGGATGAAGGGTGACCATCAACTTTTGAGCTGGGAAGGCGCTGGTGGGCTCAGGACCCTGCTGCATCCCCAACCTGCAGTCTCAGCCTCGTCTTATGCCAACTGCCCTCATGTTTTCTAACCACTACGAGGGATTTCTGCTTGGTCCAATCCCTTGTGCAGCCAGTGAGCAGGTTCCTGGCTTGTCCTAACCTACAGGTAGAACAGCTCTGGTCACACAGCCGGCATAGTTCAGGAGTTTATGTCCACACCTTTGTGGCATATGCACTCCACTGTCCCTCAGGTTGACTTCCATCATCGGTTACACTCCGAGCCTGTGTAATCAGACACGGTTATCCAAGAAACAGGAGGAATATTTACCAACATGCAACTTAGAGGGAGAAAAATGGGGAAGAAAGAACGAAGGAAGGAGAAGTGAACTGAAAGCAGAAACTCATTTTTATTTGAAATATGCACCAGTGTTTGTTAGGAATTTGAAATAAGCACTGGTGTTTGTTAGAAAATGAATTAGTTTTGCTTTTGCACACTAGCAGCTCTATACGTGAAGGCATCCCACGTAATGTGTTCTTTGCCCTCTGGTCTGCATGGCAATTTGGCTGATAAGGTGTTTGTTTCTTTCCTCTGCCATGTCTTTATCTCCTGCTTACATTGAAGGAAGTTGCTGGTGTGGACCCCATGGGAATTTGAATTGCGAAGAGCCTGAATGCTAGAAGCTCAGGTCCGGACATATTACATATTTTCATTCTTTACCAGCAACCATCCACTAATCTTTTCCCAGAGTTTCCAGTTACGGTATCTGGTTTTGGCTTTGATTTACAGCAGATAACTGAGATCTGGGTACAGATCGCTGAGCAGAGGCATTACTGCACACTGGGGTGCCCTGTGTGCAGGTGACTGACCCCAAACACCACTGATCAGACCAAAAACACCCCTTCCTCAGGACCTGTTGTTCCTCGTAGGAGAAAACAAGACCTAGGGTACTCCTGTGGCCATGACTTTGCGCAGAGCATCTCAGTGGCCAACGCCCTTCTACAAATTCTTTGGAGAAAATTGACGTCATCTGCCCGCCTGGTGTCCTGGTGGGAGCCTGGGGAGGCTATGGGGAAGCTGCTGAAACAAGAGCTTACTGGGCCCTCACCATGTGTCACCTTCCCTGCTGATGTGTGCCTGTTGCCTGGTCCTGTGCTAACAACTGTGTGAGCTTAGGGCACTCTGGTTACCTTCTCACTTCTCCAGTGTTCCTTGTCTCTAAAACGGAAATTTCTGCTTTCCCTCTGTTGAATTTGGATGGTTAATTACTGTGGGCTTCCCCAAGCTCCAGAAATGGGAAGCTGCACCAAAGCTCAGTGCTGTTACTGCTGGTACTGTCCACAGCCCTGTGGGATTCAAATGGGATTTCTGGTCTTGTTTCCTCTGCAGAAATTCCTCATCTGACTATTTTGGACGCACTCTGCCTTGTGACTGCCATCTCAGCTCTTAATGAAGGGGTTAATGAGCATCTTCTCCTCCTCCCTGCTCCGCGTGGTTGTAATGGCTGCCTGGACCCTTCAGGGAGGGAGAGCAGGAATGAGTCTCATCTGGGATCTCCTTTACAGCACTAAAATATATAAGTGAAATCGTCTTATTGCCTTGCAAACATCTGATGTGGCACGGGTTACGCAGACAGCCTTGTGGACACAGAAAGTGTTAAAACCTACCTACTTATTCTGTTGCAAAAGGCATGCATTGCAAACTTGGGAAAGCATGTTAGGCAGCATGAATTTTGCCCTCAAGCAATATGTAATATGTGAATTACTTCTTAAAATTAGTATCCCATGCTTGTTAGGATTTGGTTTTTTTTTTATTATTTATTTTTTTATTGTCCCTTTGCTACCTGCTCAAGCCAGCCTGTGCACTTCTGCCATGTATTACTACTACTCTTTCAGCTCCTGCACACTTTCTAATGGGCCTGCGGGGATCTGGGTCCTCTTCACTAGGTTTTACCTGGGGGATTGTGATTGGCAGGACCTGAGATGTTGCTGAGCACTGTGAGTGCTCCGGGGCAGCTTGCAAGCAGGTTAATACAGGAAGAGCAGCGCCAGCAGCCCCAGCTAGCTAATGCCAAGCTGGAAGCATTTCCCTGACTTTGTAAAGAGGGAAGAGGTTGACTGAAGGTGAGACTTGAGTAACTCTGTAAAGGTTTCCTTCTTGAGACACCAGCCTCCTGCCAGAGGGCCCCCAAACAAAAAGCCCTGGGGAAGACTTGTTCTCTGGAGTTGGGAAACTGAGTGGTGAAGCCAAGCAGATGTTTGATTTCCCAAGAGGGTTTGGAAGATCTTGTACACATTCATTACAGAGTCAATGAGTGGGAGGGGGTAAGTGTTATGACAAAGCCATGGAGGCGTGGAAAATGCAAGGGTCTGATTCCCTTCCCTCCACAAGCATTACTCCATGCTGATAAGATGGACTCAGCAGCACAGAGAGGGCCTGAGAGCCCTCAGTGATGGGGAAATTCTGAGGATTTGGAGTTTGGGCTCTATATGAATTGTATCCACTTCAGAAATGAGGTTTTCAGAGCAAACATTTACACAAATGAGAAGAAAATGAAAATAGAATAGACTCCTTTAGGGAACAGCAGAAGTGAGAAGGGAGGTCTTGGGCACTGCTTGGCAGAGTGAGACTCAGGTAGCAAAAGCACAATGAGAAAACATTTTCTGCCCCTGCTCAGCTAGTGGCATGGACCATAGCGGACACAGACTTTGGCCATGCCACTGGCCCAGCAAGCGCCCGTGCTGAGACCTCAGCTGGGCACAGCAGCCCAGGTCTTGCTGATCCTGGGAGGTATGGGCCATGCTGGGAAACGTCACAGCAGCACCCAGACAGACCAAAACCCTGGACATCCTCACAGCACTCCTTCCTGCTTGCATTCGGGATGCACGGGACTCATCTCTCATAAAGGCAGGGGAAGAGTAGTCATTTACCTCTGGCTTATTCTCCACTTTTTAAATTTATTGCATAATTTATTTAGAGGTAGGCTATGACTTTTATGTTCTTGTTGGTGCAGTTATTTTACGGTTGAATAAAGGGCAGAGATGTATATAAAGTACCAGCTGAAGAAGCAATCCCTGATGCTCAGGGTCCTGGTGATGGAAAATGTACTGGAACAGAGAATTCCTCTGCTCTCATAAATCACAACAGTCTTTAACAAAAAACACTCAAGTTTCTCCTTTACAATTCAGAATGTACTAGAGTCTCTTGAACCACGAAAAATCCACGGGAAGGGAGTGCCAGTAATAACAGGTCTGCACTCACCTCCGGTGGTAGAAGAGAAAGAAGCAGCAGTTTCCCCAGAGGGAACTGGGATTCTAGAAGTTAAACAGAAACATGTATAATTGCAGAGAGTTAAAAGGCTTCCTGAGCACCGTGGCTTCCCTTTCATATCCTGAACATGCCGGGGTAACGCATTAGCCCTGTGGCACAGCGGAAACAGCCCATCAAAGGGCTCGCTCTCTGTGGCTCCGTCTTCTGCTGGGAGACGGAGGAAGCATGACAACAGAGGTGGGTGAGCGTGGCCAGATGCTGCCCGCAGAAACTCCCCATGGGGATTATTTACATTTCCCTTCTGTGCAGGAAACCGCTGGTTTCTCAAGAGCTGAATCCACTTGCCCTGGTTAAAACAACTGCTGCTACAGGATTTGCTTAGTTAATTTTAAGGCAACACACACAGAAATGAAGCAGTCCGAGCTTGCACACTGACCAAACTTCCCATTTGCTTTTCTGCATTTAGACTGTCCTGTCACGCTTGCATTTAAAACCTTTCTGTGGTGTGACTTTTGGCTTGGCACCAAGCACTAACAATTATCCCGCTCTAACATCACCTATGTCCTCCTACCACTCCTCCTACCAACGTACCATGCAATCCACACAGGCATTGATCCCAAATTAAAAGACAGCATCAAAATCTGAGTCACTTCTTCTGCACATTATTAAGTGCCCATCTTGGTTAAGCTGGCGATGGTTGCCAATCCCATTTCACATCCGCCCTTCCCTTTCTCTAGGCTTTGCTCCTGGCGTACAAACTGCATACGTGACCAGAGCACAGTCCAAAACGTCTTTGGGTCTGCCTTTCACTGGGATTTGATGTGGATTTTACTTCATATCTTACATCACGGACGCTCCCTTGGCTGCATTCAGTCGATCACCTCCCTTCTTGCCCATCTCACCAGCCCCAGCTGAGATGAGGGGCTGGAAATCTTGTGTGGAGAAGCTGAACTCTATAGTTCTAAACAAATGTCAGCTCCTTGCTGTGTTCTCATTGGGTGGAGAAAAATCTCCAATCAAAGCAAATCTGGTTCCATGGCTAAGAGGCAACTCTTTTCTCCTCCACATACGTGAGAGATCCTGAGCATGGCGGGAGAAAACATTTTGCTGCATGGGCTGGGAGAAGGCAGAGCAGGAGGCAGTTCACAAGGGGCCCTCGCACTTCTTTGCCCTACAGGGACAGGCAGGAAGACCCCATGCTGGGAGGGCCCAGGAGCACTGTTATCTCCAGCCATACAAGGTGCTGTGTGACAGAGTCCCAGAGGTTTTAGCCAGCGCATACTGCAAAGGGGATGCGGTTCCATTGGCATGACTGGCAGGACAGTGCAGGAGCCCATCCATCTCTGGGCTGGATGGGATCCATGAGGAGAGTCCCTCCGTGTGATGCAAACCAGTTTGCTGGATGAGAAGGGAAGAGGTTCCCTGTGACCTGAATGTGTCTAGCATGGATTCAATGTAGACCTTTAAGTGCCAGGAGACAACAAGTCTTCCCACAGCCTGAGTCAGCTCTGTAATCCCCACACTGCGGATTACCACACAGACATGCACCCAGTGCAGCAGCAAAAATTGGAGATTGCATCCCTCAGGAGCTACGGGTGCTCCGCAGGCCTTCCTGCTGCCTTGGAAAATAACATCATCATGCTGAACTGGGAAAAGCAGAGGGTGTGACGGTCCTGTGTGACTGTCCTGCATTGCCCAACCTCTGCCCACTCAGCTTGGCGGTGCTGGAGAGGAGATGTGAGGAGAGGGCCAGGCACCGGGCCAAGGGGAGCATTTTGTGAGTTAGCTCAAGGTTTGTTAGGGGTAGCTTTGGCCTAGGGTGGCTTTTCATGGGGTGGGCTGTCCTCAGGTACTGAGCAGGCATTAGATGAGAGGCGTTCATGGGCTGCTGATAACCAACGGTGTTGGTTGAATGAAACCTCCTAGATAATATTAACAGGCCCAACAGAACTGCCAGACCGATGCTAATAGTTACTGGCTGACTGCAGCACCCTCTCCCTGAGGCTTACATGCAACAGGGGATGGAAGACACCTCATGGGATTTCTGCGGTTACCTCCTGAGGGGTGGGGGATACATTTCTTACCTCTTCAGGTAGGATCTCATAAAGATCATGAAGCATGGGTTGTACCTGACCATGTTAAAGACAGGCTGTGGTTTTAATCAGAACAACTGACGAGACTGGCTCAACTACCCTGGGCCATCCCACTTGGTGCTGAAGGAGAGGTTACCTCTGCGGCTTTAATTCCTGCAGACCGAGGATCATCACAGAGGGGTGAGAGATGGGAAGTCCGCTTCCTCCTTTCTCTTCCTGCAGCCCAGTTTAGTCATCCTCGGCTGAGAAGAGGGGAGGTCTGTTGACCTTCATTAGTCACTGCATCTGCACGTTGGGTCTTTCTAAAGTTAAGCAAGTGTTGGGGCTGAGAACAATAGTGCTTGAGCTGGAAGATGACGCCGGCTTTCTGCTCAGCCCATACCTCTGTTTCTGAATCAAGTTACTCAGCTTGCACAGGGAGTGTTTTCTTAGAGCGTTTTGCTTTTGAGATACATCTGTAAACACATGCTGGGAATGGCGCATCTTTAAATCCAGTGGCTGACGTAGCAAAATATAGTTTTTGTAGATGCAGTTTTTGATATATAAACTGTTTCAAGTCACCCCTTCAAAGTCATGATCCATTTGGAGTAATTCATGGAAAACCATTATTATTTTGCCACTGCTTGTTGAGCTGTTTAGACAATCAAAATGCTTCCGAGAACAGGCAAACACTCTTGGCTTTGGCCTTAAAGGTGTCAAGCACAGTGATGAGTCCCAAGTGAGAAGCAGCAAGATGTGTGAAGAGGACAAAGGAGGATAAGAGCCATGAGACCCCCTGGAGACTCTGTCACACAGATCTCATGGTGATTCACCCAGCAGCGTGGCCCAGCTGTCCAGGGGGAGCTGGGCATCTCTAGGACAGCCTCCTCCTTCTCAATCCTTGAAGTCTGGGAACACGCAGTAAACTAATGGCAAACGTTCCCTTGAAGTCATGCAGAAAAATGTGGATTATTGAAGGAACTTCCACTCTGCACTAGTAGGGAGCCTTGGTTTTATTCTTTGGCCAGGGATGTTAAAGAACATGGCATTTGAGGACAGCAGCAGCTTTCTGCATTTCTATCAAATGGGCTTAAGACAAATGAGACATATAAGAAGGTGAATGCCTGCTTATGGAAAAGGTCCCTTTGAACGATTCTGTAGGTGTACGAAAACATCTGTGTCTTCAGGTCTCCAGGGCCAGCAGGAACCACATCCTGCTGGAGGTCTGAAGATTGGCATCAGTTGTTAGGAAGGTCACTAGTAATATTTCTTAGATATGATCATTCACCAAGTGAAAATGTCAGTGTAGTAGATGGTATTGGAAGTTCTGATGACTATACATTTGGAAGTGAATATGCAGCTATTGCTAGCAACTGATGGGGCAAAGTCAAAGACCAATAAATATGTCACATAATAATCTTTCTTGACAAAAGAAAGCATGGTCTTCCATGGTTGAAACATATACATAAGTATAAAACATATACAAAAGCAATTGGACTGTGTAATAATGCAGTTTCTACAAGTAGCCATGGAAGTAGCCATGGAAGAAGAGAGCAAAATACTTGAAGGAGCCAAGCGACTCGAACTTTGTGGCTAACTCATTGTGGCTCTTTCTTTGCACTTCAAAAGCTTCTGAACACACTGAGTCTCTAAGGCTAAATTCTACGGGCCTGCATCTGCTCACATGTAGGATTTAATACATACAGCCTTTATCCTGCAGAACACTTTGCACAGCTGCATAAAACGGTGGTAAACATTGAGTAGCAAATGATGATGGAGTAGGAAAAAAAGGCAAATCTTCAGAGAGAGACCAAATTTTTGCAGTATGCCTGAATGCTGTGAATCTGAAGTAGCTGAACTAGAGGGGTATACATATTTACTCTGCCTGACTGAGCCAGCTAGGAAAATGGGCAGTTTCTGTGATTATACAGCCTGTGTTCTTTCCCAAATTCGTGACTCTTACTGACTGTCAAATGGGAGCAGAAACAAATGGTTAAATTCCTTTGGCCAAATGTTGCTGTTATCTACATCAAGCATGTGGCTTCTTGGCTTTTGCAATCTCATGTGCATGTGTGTGTAAGGAATGTGAGATCAAGCTAATTTAGTTTTCTGTGACCCAAATAGTAACCCTGGCCTAACCCCAGAAACGTTGCCTGTAAGAGACCTCCCCAGTGAGGCCCCTCTTGTCCCTTGGAAATTGGCCCTCTTTCTGTCAGGCCTAACAATACTTTCCAAATGAGGGGTGTTCTGGGGCAGAGAAGATAATTACCAGCATGATTTATCTGGAAAATGTTCAACCCATGAATATACTGTGATGATATTTGCAGGTGGTACTGTTAGTATGCATGGGGGGAATGGGGCTTTTTGTTGATACCACAGCTAAGGCAATGTGTGTAGGATTTGGGCTTCTCAACTCACTGTGCTGTTAACTAAGGGTTAGCATGTCAGTAGGAGTCCTGCGTTCATAAAGGTCTTCTGCAGTGAACAACAACTCTTCCTTGGATGCAAGTCCATTGAAATGGTTACACCTGAACTTTCTTGTTTTTCTATTTGAGATAAAAACACTTGCATTAAATAAGCTTGTAGAAGGTTTTGTCATTGTTGTTGTTGTTGTTTTAAATCTCTCACCTTCTCTTTACTAAAGCATACTGACACCAGGATAATTACATCAATGCAATTATACCAGTGAAAACCTCTGATAACACTGTGGTGAAGGCACATGCACAAATTAACTTCATTTGTAATTTCTGAAAGAAGCGTGTAGTGCTTCGTGTCAGTGTTTTCCCCAACTGCAGAAGTCTCTGAAGTGCAGGGTGGGGCTGAAAAAGGGAATAACTTTAGGCTGCCATTAACATTTTAGAAAAGGACAAAATACCTCACACCAAATAAAGGTGAAAGGCCATAAATACTTTACGTTACTATCCATGCAGCTGTTGATCTTGCCACAGGGGTGCTTTGCAAATACAAGTGGAAAGGCTGGCTCTACACTGAAGGGCAGTTGTCCCCATTTCTGTCTTTCTTTGTGTGTGCACCACACTTGAAAGGCCTCCAGCCTCCATATTTTACATGTGTCAGCTCAGTGATACAATGACTTTTTAATGAAACCACTCCCAGAAAGACGCCTTACCAAACTGGAAGATGACAAGAAGAATCTGACACCCGCTAACTTCTGAGCTAATTTTAATGTTATTTTAATTGTCATCATGGAGGATGAAATGAAGTGTCTGTGGCCCAATCCTGTTCTCATGGCGTTTTATGAGAGATTTGGCAGTAGCTTTTATGAGAACAGGGCTGGGTGTCATACTCATGTATACTAGTAATGGGAGAGGGATTGCCAGTATCTGTACCTTCTGGCAAGTCAGTGACCTTTGTAAATCAAGCTGGGCTTATATAGAGGAGAGAACGGGTGTTAGAGCAGCACGGACGTGAGTGGGATGCATTAAGAGGGGTACACAGAAGTTGTGTGTTCTGCCCTGTCTACGATGCTGGGGTCTCCCTTAGAGTTGTGCTTGTTTGTATGAGCCTGTAAGAAAAAGAAACAAATGGAAGTGAGTTTGTACCTGAATGAAACAAACAGATGAATGTTTTTGCTGAAAAATAAAAGTTGTGTGGCTGATTTCCAGAAAGCCAAAGACCCAGCTCTCACAAAGCATCATCCAAGGTTCTTAGATGTTTGACCATCAGGGGAGTGTGGCATCTAAAAACCAGAGGGGTCAGTCAGAAAAAAAACACACAAGGAATACAACAGCATTGCCACACATGCAAAGCGTCACAGAGACAGGTTAATTTACCGCAAGTGAAGTTGAAGAACATCAGACACATGGTGTAGGATGAGTAAAGATCTCCTACCGGCTGGAGGGAAGTGTTATAAGAAGAGGCTGGAGAAGTGTCTTTGTAGACAACGAGATTCTTTCTCGAAAAGGACATTGTGAAAAGAGAAGGCCAGAAGAAGCATGGACAACACACCCCAAGTCTGTTCCTGGTAGTACAGAGGCCAGCTGTCAGACACGCACTGGTACAGACAGGCACTTCCTGGTCTTTCTTCCAAGGCACTCGACAGAGGAAAAAGAGAAAATGTGTAAACACAAAGGGCGAGCACAGGCCAGAAAGTGTGATGTGGCCAAGAGGGCCCAGTCAATGCGAAGCCAGGAGGATGTGTTCACACAGGATGTTGTGCACACTGGACTGACAGCGCAGGCAGAGCTGACTTCACCTGTATGTGCTGATCTGAGCTGGCCGAGGGGAAGCCTGGGCTCACCCTGATTGTTACTGTAAACCAGACTTACAGCTGGACACACCTACTTGGAAAAAAGCACTTCTACTTGCAGAAGTGCTTGTCTACTCCTAGCATGGACATCAGATGGAGAGCAGAGCAGAGGACAAAAATGGCCAGATATACCTATACCTCACTTTTCTGATGTCTGAAGGCAGAGGGACAAGCCAAGGAGATCTGGGGAGCCAGGAAAAAGCAGAGGGGAAGGAATGAGAGGATTAGAGGATGTGGGAGAGCAGCTCCTTAGACTGAGGAAGAGCTACAGGAACCAAATGGAGGAGCAGGAAGGGAACAGAGGCTGCAGCTAGAGATCAGGTCCCAGGTGTAGAGCAGGCTGGCTCAGGGTGGGGGCAGACGTGGCACGGGCTAGGAGCCACTAGCTGTGCTGACAGCCAGCAGCAGGATCTTGCCTATTCAGCAAGTCAGGCAACAATTAATTAAATCAAGTCAGACAGCAATCAGTCAGATAAAAAGTTAACAATGACTCAATTAAGTTGAACTGGGGAACAATCAACTTACTACATCAAACCAGGGAACAACAAACTGATTAAATCAGCTGGAAGACTCCATGGTATATCCAGAGCCTGGGCTAGCAGCCACAGGAGCAGGAGGACTCGCTGCAGCTGTCTGCTCCAAGGAGAAACATCAGAGCAGTGACTGAGCACCGCTGCTGACAGCCCTCTTCGTCCCCCTTTGACCAGAGCGAGCAAAGAACATGGCAGCATGCAGCTGGTCTGATGAAACGTTTGTAATAAACCGAAGGGGTGGGGAGATGGAAGCTGTCAGCTTCCATGTTAGCAATAGCTTTGTGAAAATTACTGGGCTGCTAAGGATGGAGAAAGCCCTGTCTTTCAAACCTGGTTGATGCTGGATATCCGGAGCTGTCAGCTTAAGGGATCACCTGAGAGGTGTGTGCCTGGCAGTGATTTAGTCTGCCCCACCTAGGGGGCACGAGAGGTGTGCTATCCAACAAGCACGGCTTTTAGGGCACTTGCACTAAAATGTCTGTGTGTGTCCATTTTGAGGTAAACAGTACAAACTACATGGGCTGGTGTGAGTCAGGCTGTTTGCGTACTGGCAGTACTAGGAACCATGTTCATCCCCTTTCACTTATCTCCCTTATCATTTGGGTTTGGGGTGTTGGTCTTCTCTGCCTTTTCTGTTCCTTTTGTCCCCACAAGCAGTGAACATCAATGAGTTCACTGAACTACTTCACAAGAAAGAGAAAGCACCCAGTCCAGTGTGTGTTTGTCTCGGGGTATTTCACGAATATCAGTTAACTGAAAATGAAAGAGGGATGGTCTCATTGATGAGGACAACCTGAGGACAAAAAGATATGGGTGACAGCCATCTGCCCCATTGTTCAAAGAAAGTGCAAACAATTGCTCTGTAAATTGGACTGGTAAGGTCCATGCTGGTGGGGAAAATTACTCAGGCACTTGTAGCAGTACAAATGCTTGAGTAGCTGCGATGGTTAATGAGCAGCTATATCACAGGGGCAACCTTTACATTAGCACACGTTATCATTAAGGTCATTATAGGAGAAAAGAAGTGGCTCTTTGGGTACCATTTCTGGGCAGATGAGCACTTGGCATTTCCAGAGAGTATATAAATCAGGGTCAACATAATCCCTATATGTCTGCCAGTAAGCCAAACTGAAAATAAATGGTAAAAAAAGAGCAGATTCCTGAGCGGTGTACAACAGGGATGGTGCTGGATTCAAGACTTTGTATACAGGATCAGCACCGTGTGAATGCCTGTTGTGTCCTGATTAAACACGCGCTGAGGCGTACCTGCACAATGCTTTCACACTGAAGCACTGGAGTCAATTTTCTTTTCCCCCCTCTGAATGGCTAAAATAGTCAGAAGGCTACAAGAGTGTAATCAGAGATGTGAAGGCTTGGAGAGAAACCAGAAATCTGCAGGAAGACTAAACTCCCACAGCCAGTCTTCATCGCAATTTTTGATCAGCAGCCTGCCTGGGAAAGTGGAAAAGAAACTTTCTGGTGATTTTTCTTCTTCTTTTTTTTTTTTTTTTCCCCTTCTGGGTAATATGAATACTGAGAAGTTGGAGATGTTCTGTGCAAATCTTCAGTCTAATAAACCACGTGAAAATGAGGTTAAAATTTCAGTTAAAAGTTCTAGCTACCTCAGGCTGTGGTTTGATTGGGGTGGTCCCAAGGAAAACTTGAACCACACAGGCGTTTTAAAACAGCTGCTAATGGTTCAAATATTCTTATAGGATAGTTATCTCTGGCTATAACTACAACCTTATAGACAGTGTTATGAACTAGTAAAGAGACTGGCCTATATCCTACAGTTAGGCTCCATATCCAGATACTCTTGGTCCTCAATATCGTATGATGACATCTCTCTCTATTATTTTTTTCCCCAAAAAAATGTGTTTAGAAAGATTTTTTTTTTTTTTTGCATGTGCATTACCATGTGAGGTATCCAGTGGCATAGAATTTCTGAGCCCTGTAACTTTAATTTTCCTCTTTGTTTACATGTCAATAATAGATTATTTCTATTTTATTCTTTCCTTCCTTCCCCCTTTTAACTCAAAAATTATGCCAACAAAGAAAATTTACTCACACACATTACAGTGCACAGCTGCAGCTCTTACAAGAGGAGGAGCTGTCACAGCTCCAAAATAATGAATTTACATGTATTTATTTCACACGTTTATGAAGCAGCACTTCTAAAACATTCCTCATCTGTAAAGAAATAAATACAATTTAATTTTGGTAAGTAGACAGTTACTAAATATATTTCAACATTTCCCTGTAATTACAGAGAAAACCTTACGACTGCAACTAGGAAACCCTTTCTATGTTCCTTAACTTCCCAGCACTTACACACCTCTTGTTCTGCGTCTCAGAGCCCTGCTCGGTCCAGGAGGTTGAGCTAGAAACCCCTGGAGATCCCTCCACATTTCGTGGTCCTAACATGCAGGTTTGCAGGAAGCTCAGTGCAAGGGTAAGGGGTGATGGATGAAGGATGGGTGCCACAGAGAGCAACATTTAAACCAGAGCTGACTGCAAGTTCTCACCTTTCAAATGCAAGGATTGAGTTGCTTGTACTAGACAAATCAAACAAGCCATTGACTACTGACAAAGATTTTTAACTGGAATTGTTTTTATTTTAGGAAGTGGAGGTAAACGACAAAAGAATTTAGATGGAAACAGTCTGTCACCTGAGCCCTTGTACTGGTACCCTAACAAGTGTGAACATACGTCCAAACCCCAAGGAGATGTACTGCTGCTGTTGCAGTTGTGCTGCATGCTTTCCTCATAAATTTTGGTATAGGATAAGAAACCATTTATCTATTTTGATGTGTGTGTGTAAGACGGAGAATTTGGAGTTTCAGGCAGGGATTTTTGAACCCAAAGGTTATGAAAGCAAAGTGTTTCCTCAGCAACTGTATTCCCTGGAAACAGAAACCTCTCCAAAGTAGGTCTTGTACTGACATAGATCTGCAGTTCTGCAAAAGCCTGCAAGCTCGCTGAGAGCTGCTGCAGCATTTAAATCACCTTTCAGGGCAAGTCTCAGCCAGCAACTATTGGCTTTTCTGCTGCCATTTGCCAGTAATTCTTTCATAACTTCCATGAGTAAAGGCCTCCATTCGTTTGTCCCAAGGAACAGGCCTTTCCAAATACCTGGATTTGACAAGACAGAATGTGACTCTCATCTCAAATACAGACGGTATCAAAAAAATGTACACACATTTTCAGAAAGGAAAAAGCTGTGGCGAATGGCACGCGCAGAGATACGGGTGGGCACTTTGGTCAATGTTGCTCAAGCAGAAGTTCGCCATAATCGGAAGTGTCTCTGGATGCTGATGGCAACCACTTCGAGCACCTCTTCTAATTGCGTAAGTCAAATGAGACTTGTATTCATCTTTTGTTATCGGTATATACCGATTATTACAATTTTAATACAGTTCTTTCCTTTCTTAAAATGTGTATACATTTTTTCGGCACCCTCTGTAGATACATACATTTACTCCACAAACCCCACATCTGCCATTGTCTTGCTGTGGCTTTCCTCCAGCACCTTTTTTTGGGGGATTACCATCCCCCCCTCCCCTCCACTGCCGCAGGCCTTGCTCTGCCTTCCAGCCCCTCACCTCCGCCCTTTCCCCCTGTCCTCACTGCCCGGCTCTCGATGCCTCCCCACACGCTGCCCGGGCCAGCAGGGCAGCTCAGGGACGGGGGGGGCTCACAAAAGGGGCGGGGTGCGGGGCCCCCCGAACGCGAGCTCTCCTACACCCCGGGCTGCCCGACCCCACGCCGCCCAGAGG
>VXAV01006096.1:45690-58852 GCA_013399715.1 Alectura lathami | reverse complement strand
GTAGGTTTGTAGAGGCACGTTGTCTGCACAGAGTCTGTGCTGCGCAGTATGGCTTCTGGAACATTCTGTTTTCCGTTTAGACAACGCGGAAGAAGCTGAGCTCAGCCCCACAGGAGTCCTAATTAGCTCCATCGGCGAATGTGCGCTGGAGTCATTAGCTGTGCGTTGCTGGGATTAGCGAAGGGAGGAGGGATACCGGTGCCACCTGACTGCACGTAATTAGGCTTAGAGCCAGAGGAGTTCATCCTGCTGCGTGCTGGGGCTCGAGCCGTTCCAGCGTGAGCTCTGTTTCTCCATAGACAAGTGCTAAAGTTGATAGGAGTGAGCGTACGCTGTTTGCTGTTGGGCCGAGCGATCGGTTTGAGGCGGTCGCTGCCCAAAGCTGGTGAGCAGCGCCGTGGTTAGCTCTCTTTTTCCTGAGGAGGTAACGATCCTTCGGTGCGCAGCGGGGGCAGAGCGGTGCCGGCAGCTGATGGCCCTCCCGCTGGTGGCAGGGCAGGCTTTGCTCTCCTTTGCTGTCCTGCTTGCGTGCTGTGGCCCGGGATCTTGATTTTGCTCTTTACCGTCCGTTCCAGGGCTGGTCTGTTACAGATGCCTCGTTCTGTACGTGTGCCGCGTGCTGTTGTGTTGGTTCCTGTTGCCTGGGGGCTGGCGGTGCCGGTGTGGCTGCAGATGCTGGCGCGTGCCACCTGCACCGGCACAAAGCAGGAGCAAAGCTGGGGCTGGACGGGGCCTGCGCTGGGTTCCCGGCGAGGGGAGGTGGGCATGGACCCGGCCGGAGGCAGCTGGGTGTGCTACGGCCGCAGCTGGCTGGGAGCAGCCCTTAGCAAACGGCACTCGGCTTGGAAACGTGTGGAAGCAGAGAATTAATAGTGCCAACAACAGCAAAAAATTATTATTTTTTTTTTAAACGTCTTGTTAAAAACCATTTATTGTGGAGGTATGTAAATAAAGAAAAGAAAGACAGCCACCACCTGCTGCCCCAGAGCAGGTGAGTCGGGAGGGAGCAGTCTCAGGCTGTGCCCCTGCAGCCCCCGCTGGAGCGGTGCCCGTGCTCGGAGCCAGGCGGGTCAGCCCTGCCCTGCTGCTGCTGGGTGCGGTTGTTAAAAATGTGGAGTCAGGGCACACGGTGAGGGCTGCAGGCTTAGCGTGACGGAGCAGCATGAAAAATGCAGAGGGGTTTAAATTTGTCCTGTCCTCACATGGAGCAGAGTGTAAAAATAGAAGCTGCAGGGGGAAAGCACCAGAAATGTATGTTAATTCTTCTGTGGGCTGAGGCTGCCCTATTTCTGTAAGTTACTCCCGACTGCTGACTCTGGGCAATGAACACACACTTTCTGAGCGGTGAATAATTCAGGGGCTTCAGGGTGATGAGCACAGAGAGGGGCTGCAGCATGGGAGGCCGCGTGCGCACGCAGCTGTGCGGCAGGGCAGCGCAGGTCCTCTGCATCCCTCAGATTCTGCTCGTTCACTGCAGGCAGGTTCCTGCTGGAAGGAGTTTGAGGCCTGGGCTTGTGCCCGTGCTCAGGACAGGGGTGCGTTAAGGGCAGGAGGGAGGGCCTAAAGCAAGTCGTAGCATCTCCGCTGCTGCTCCGCTGTTGGTTACGAGCAGGAGGGACGTGGGTTGGAGGGTGGTTGATCACGTCAAGTGGGAGCCACGGGGTGAGCTAAGGTCATGGAGGCAAGTAGGCTATTTCTGCTATCAAACATTTTTATTTATTGCACTGCAAGTTCAAGACACTAAATTAAACTATTACTGTAGGCACAAATGTGAAACATTCTATTCTTGTTATATTAGTACTGGATGCTGGCTGACGTCTTCAACACTGTGTAAGAACTGCAGTAACTGTTTTCCTAGCGGTCCTTGCAGCAGAACCCCAGAACAGCTCCCTGCTCTCTGCAGCAGTAAGGCAGAACGTGTGCGCTCTGGCGTCCCTGTGTTAACTTTGCCCGCACCCCGTGGGCTGTGTGGTCGCTTGGTCCCCCCCTCTCGCAGCCCCGACCCTCCCGCTCCGCTGGAGCCGCCGTCAGGACAAAGCCAAGGAAACTGCTGCTGGGCAGGGCCCCGCAGGAGCGGTTGGTGGGACCTGGGGTGTCCATGTCCTCCGGGCAGAAACCCCAGCGAGCGGCTGCTGCACCCCCTTTCTGCTGAAATACGGCTCTGTATAAGCCTAACAGCCATCCACATTGGCATTCCCATGCTTCCAGAATTCTTCAGGCATCACTGGGTTGGCTTAAACATTTTGCAGCCCAGGCACAGCTCGCAGGGTGCCCCTCAGCTTCCCTCGGCAGTGTGGAGCTGTGGGACGCTGGGGTTCCCGCTTCTGGTGGGGTGGCAGCTGCAAGGGAAGGACGGTCGCGAAGCAGCAGGCCCCGGCACCTTCCACCCTTGGTGCTGCCCCGTTTGTGCCCTGCCGCAGGGAGTGGCAGGGATGTGCTGCCCCGCTGCCGGCCCCGGGTGCCCGTCGAGGACAGGGCAGCGGGTGCAGCAGCGTCGTGCCGGGCGGCCTCGTCGCCGTGCCCCGTTTCTGTGCCGGGACGCACGCGCTGTGTCCCCAAAGGAGAGGGCGCTGCTCGGTGTCGGTGCCAGCGCACGCCCCTCTGCTCTCTGCCCTTTCCCTGCGTGCCAGCCCCCTGCTGCGATGTCCCGTCCTTCACCAGGCAACGCTCAGAGAAGAGGGTGATGGCGAAAGGGATGCTTTTCTTGAAAGGTGTCCCTGTGGTCCTGCCTGCAGGATCAGTGCCCCGCACACACCCCAGCTCCTCTGGTGTCTGCAGAAGATGATTTCAGTGTACTTCAGCCGCGGGCACCAGCACTGTTTGAGACGTGGAGGAGCCCGTCCGCTGCAGGACTCGAATGTTCATCGGTTTGGCTGAAGAGGACTGGAGAAGTAAGAGCTAGAAGGCACTGGTAGGCAAACTGACTCAGGATTTGGGTGGTCTGATTGGATTTTAGTCCTGCAGGCTTTGGAAATGGAAGCAGGGTGAAGTGAAAGCTGTGTTTGTATGGGAAATAACTGAAAAGACAGGGAAAGCAAACGGAGGCAGCCGGGGTGTTTGGCTATCCCGTGTTTCCCGGTGCTGCTGGGCGCTTACAGCTGGACCATGGAAGCAGGCTGCAGGGAGCCCTGCCCCCGGAGGAGCAGCGCTGCCATCGTCACGGGGCCGAAGGGCTGCGGGGAGCTCCCGGCAACACTTGGGAAGCAGCGGGTTCCGTCCGTGGCTCGGCGGAGCTGCAGGTGGGGGCAGGAAGCTGCGGCTGGGCTTCAGTGGCAGCGGGCCTGCGAGTGCCTCCCACGCCCAGAGCTGCGCTGTGCGCTGGTGCGGATGGTAGAGCTTCTCCCCTGGGCTCGGATGTGTTCAGACAAACTTTATCTTCACAGATTTTTTCTTTTTCCCCTCATGAGATTTTATCTTTTTTTCCCCGGTTGACTTAGAGCTAGCCTAACCACACCATCGTGCCGTGGCCCTCAGATTTTAGGCGGAAGAGCAAGCTCTCTCATCGGATCTGCATCAAATTCGCAGTCCCCTGTGGCTGTAGAAGGATGCATTATTAATAGCTGTGGAGCTGAGGTCCCAGAGGGCAGCACTAATTGTCAGAGTAACTTCCATGAGGATGGAGATGGCCTGCAGAGCAGTTCCATGGGCACAGCCTCAGCCGTAATGCATTCCCTGATCCTAAAATAGAAAGGAGGTACAGCCCAGAGAGCGAAGGTTAAGAAACAGAAAAACCCGGTACTTAGGAAGATTGCTTTCTCAGAAATTGGAAATTGTACTTCTGGAAGCTCTTCGGCCAAGTCTTGCTAAGCTCTGAGCAGCAGCAGCGTGAGGCAGCGCCGTGCCAGGTGCTGCCCCGGTGCGCGCGGGGTGCCCTGCTCCTGCGCTGCTCCTCGCTTTGTCCGCGCCTTTCGGGCTGGGGCTCTGGGCCAGGGCTGGTGGCTGCGGTGTCGGAGGCAGCGTGCAGGACCCACGGCAGCGGCTCGGGGACGTGGTGCCCCCTGGCCCGCTGCTGGGTGACCAGGTGCTGGCACAGCCGTGCATGGCGGCTGCCGCGGGGANATGGCGGCTGCCACGGGGACTGGGGCTCGTCCTGGCGGGTTTACGCTCCTGCAGTAAGCGTTGTGGTGTGGACAGCGTTGCAGGTCTGGGTGACGTTTGCCTAGAGGTGTGCAGCTTTACAGGGTGCTTCCTGGTCACCTCAGGGCTCTGAGCGGGCAGAGCCCAGCGCTGAGCACAGCGCAGCCTGACTGTTTGAGGAGGCTCCTGAAGTCACCCGCTTATCTTTCGTAACCTATGTTGCAGAAGCATTAAGGAACGTGCAGCGGATGTGCATTGCTAATGTTACATTACTATAAATGTGCCATAAAGACATTCTTTTCTGGTAAATCAGTGTTAGTTACTTGAAATAAAATTTCCTGAGCTGGAGGTCGCATCCCATCCGCCAGTTAAATGCGGACAGAAGCTGAACCTGGAATCGAGTTGATTTGTTTTCTAGCGGAGGCGCAGTGCCTGTGGGGGGAGTGCTGCTGCGCTGCTCTCCCGTGGTGGTTTTCACCGCCTGGGTGAAGCCCTCACCTGTTCGGTAACACAAAAAGGGACAGAGGGGCAGCGGGGTGGCTTGCTGTGCGTGTCTGGGGAGTTCCTTCAGGCACGTGGGTATGTTTTTCTGGAATCTTCTGTGCTGAAGACAGAAGCCCGTCGCTCGCTGCGTGCAGGTGGTGGAGGCTGCGCTGTGCTGAGGGCGTGATCCTGCCCGGACCCCCAGCGCCCAGCAGCATTGCCCCTCGCTGCCGCCACGGGCGGGTTCCCTGCTGCTGGCGCGGGACCCCAGCGGGTGGGCGCCGGGGGGGCAGCGGGGTCTGGAGGAGGGGCGGTGGTGGGCGCTCGCTGATGGGGACGTGGCTGTGGTGGGGGGAGGTGACGGGGGGACGTTTTGTTCCTTTTTTCCACATGTGGCTGGAATAACCAAACTTGGTAATTACAATGGAACCGCCCCAGAATTAATGGCTCACATAACCTTCCTGATCCTCCTGTTCTATTCTGGGAGAAACAGCAGGGAGAGATGAAGGAAAATAATTACTGGTGCTGTGGAGCGAGAAGTGGTGATTATCCCGCAGCACCGGCCCGAGCTGGCAGCGGCTGTGGGCAGGGAGCGTGCCAGAGCTGCAGTGCAGCCCCCGCTCCCCTCCTCCCGGCCCTGCCACCCCACCGCCGTGCCCCCCCCAGCCGGGGCTGTGCCTCCGAGCAGGACATGGCCGCAGCTCATCCCCGCAGGTCCCGCTTGCTCCATCTCACACTCAGAGACCTCCCAGAGCTGCTGCTCTGAAGGCAGAGTTACTGTCTCTGCCACATCAGCCTTTCCTTGCAGGGTCCTCGTGCATCCAGGCCTGTGCTTCACCGTTAGCGTCTGGAATGTGTCTGCCCCAGGAAACAGATCTCCGGTTTGCTGCAGTGACACGTCCAAGGAGCCGGGATGAAGGCGGTGAGCTGCTGTTGTACCTTGCAGGCTCTAATTAGGGTCCTTCGGTCCAGATACGGCAGCGGTGAGCAAATGGCAGCGGCTCTGCGCTGCCTCAGCCTCGGTGCCTGGCGGTGGGCAGCGTCCCGGCGGGGCTGGCTCGGGCCCGGCAGCGGCAGGATGACGCGGTCTCACCGTGGTGGCCTGGCCGTCCTGGCTGCGTCTCATGTGGGGCTGGCTCCTGCGGTGGGAGCAGCACCCGTCTGTTCCCAGAGCGAGCGGTTAGCGCTGGCTTTGCTGCCATAATCATCACCCTGAGGAACAACAACTCCCTGCGTAGACGTGGAGTCGCGTATTTAACGCAGAGACAAATGCATGCCTTCAGCGGTGCCCAACAGGGAAAACAGCACTTCAGGGGCAAGCTGCAGAAATGTGCTGCGCAGCGTTTACAAATTGCTGTGCCTGCACCCGAGTGCTCTGCTGACCGGGAGGAAGGAATTGCCTCCGCCGCGACCGGGTGCTTCCTCGCTTGTTTCTTAGGGAGCGGGAGGGGAAGCGCGCGCAGCCCTGCCGTGCTCGTGGCCCAGAGCAGCCCGAGCTCCTCAGGGCTCGCTGCCCTGCGGCTGGGGGAGCGTGGGGTGCTGGTTGCCCCCTGGGTTGTTACTGCCACGTAACTCTTCTACCAGAGGTGGCCCAGGGGGCACGGCTGGCAGGGTGCTGCGTCGTTCGCTGGGACCTCCAGTGCCTCCTGAGCTTCCTGGTGAAGAGGCAGATGAACGCGATACGCTGGCACGTGTTTGGAAAGCTTCCTGGCCAATGTAAACAGTATTTTTGTGCTAATTAGGAAGGGTTTGTGGCCAACGCAAACATAATTGTACCCGGTGTCAATACCCCAGTCTCCCTAAGATGGCTTTGCAGCTGCTCTGTGTGGTAAATTTGATTCCTTACAGAGCCAGAGATTCATTTTTAATCGCACAGTGACTTACTGCTCTTACACGACTTCAGAGTTGCCTCCTGATGGTATGTTTGAGTCTTTCGTTTCTGCAGGGGTTCATTCACAGCACCGGCCTTGTTCCATACCTTCAATTTCTTTCCCTCACTCACGGCATTCCCCGAGTCCCCGGGCAGTTCGTGCTCGCTGGAGTTTCCTGGCAGTCACGCCGTTCAGTGTTCCGTTTCTCACCCGTGTCGTCTCCTCTGTGGACACGCGGCGCAGAGCAGCCCGTGGGGCTGCCGGCCAGGCGTGCTGCCGGGGCCTCCCCCGCGGGGAGCGGCGTGGTGCCGCGGAGCCCTCGGTGCAGCAGAGCTGAGGCCGTGCGCAGCGCCCTGCGAGGACCTGGGGAGGAAGAGCGGAGCGGAGTAGGGGGGCGGCTCAGGGTTGGGGTTGCTGGCGTTGTTCCCCACAGCCCTTCGCTGCCCTCCCCGCCAGACCCCTCTGTGTTTTTCCCCAGGTTGCTTTCACCTCACCTCTCATCTCTTGTTCTGGTTTTCCAGCTCGTCCCAGTTCATCCTCCATTTCGAAAGCTGGGGCTGGCTGCCCTCGGGCCCATCCCCTGCCCTCTGGCTGTGCAGTGCCCCCGGGGCCTTCCCTGCCGGCCCGGAGGAGGCGTCACCGTGAGATTTCGGCCAGAGTAACTTGCTTCTGCGCGCTGAAGCTGTTGGCATTTTGTGGCAGCAAGCTTGTGGTTCCTGTGGCCCCACGTTAATGTTTCTACATCAATTACTGTGGTGTTTTCCTCCAGAGCGAGGTTACAGTAATATAGTAGGTAGAACATGCTATTAATTATGCCAATGTATAGAAATGCATCGGTAGAGGAAGCTGATTGTGCTGCACCAACCCTACAAACCTGCAGTTAAGAGACTCAGACGAGTGTTCCTTATGCCTGTAGTTCCTGGAGTTAAGGCTTCCCTGGTTTTACTGTTGAAGCTGGAACACGTGCAGAGAAGCAGTGAAAGGTTGGCTCCGTCCTGAAAATGTAGTACTAATTTTCAGTTTTCCCCAGATTTGAGGGCGCTGGATTTCAGGGATGCTAACTGCATTCATTGTGTTCCTGCTGTTAATACCAGGTCCTGGCGCTGGCTTTGCTTGGTGCCCACTGTCTGAAGTTTTGCTGTCCTTTTGTCTTGTCAGACTCTTGGAAGTGAATACAAAATAGCAAAAATCTTGAAAACATTTATAATTTTAAGTAGTAGTAAGACAAAAAACTCCTGCATCTTATGCTTATACTTACCCTTCTGTATAACGTTTTTTCAGAGAATTCTTCATTTTCCTTATTTCCCTGGCAAACAGGAGCTGTAGATCCAGCCTGCTTTGTTACACAGTACGTGTGATCACAGTGAAATCTTAATTACAGGGCTGTCAGCGCAGCGCCTGGCCGTGCTGGGAGGGGCTGCGGGGCTGCGGAGGTGCAGCGGGCACAGAACCTGCCCTCCTGCCCTCCGGGGGGCAGAACCAGCGCCACGAGGCGGGCGCAGGCTGCGGTGTTCGTCTGTGAGCGTGATGCGTGGCTCATCGTTTGGGGTCAGGGATGGCTGGGAGGCAGCAGGGCGCTGGTGGCGGTCCCCGGGGCGCTGCGTCCGGCAGTCCTCAGCGACTGTGCCGGTAATGGGCTGCTAGAGGAGTCAGCCAGCGCAGCCCCCGCTGGGCACCTCCGCGCGGCAGCTGGCGATGGGTCGCGGTCCCTCGCCCCTCGCGGGTTGCTGCGGTGCCACCTCCAGCCCCGGCCATGGCTGCGTGCGCAGCCTGCGGCTGCCAGCCCGTGCCTCGCTGTGGCTGTCGCCCCACGCCTTGCTGCCGTCACCTCCCCGCGTCTGGGAGCGGTGCTGTGAGATCCCTGCAGAGTGCGTGCCTCGGGGTGGTGCGAGTCACCCCCGGCAGTGGGCTTTGCTCCCTCAAATGTTGAGGTTTGCTTTTTGCTTACTGGGATTGCTTGCTAGTTCCTAAAGAAAATAATGGGACTGGGACTGGAGCGTCTCAGATCAGCAGAGCTGTGTGTTTCGTTTAGTAAAAGTTGCTGACAGGACCTGGTAGATGTGCATGTCTAGATTTGTTCCTTGACTGCTCACTGGAACTTTCTAGATCAGCTGTAGTCATGGATACGTGAAAATGGCAGGGTTGGGTTTGTTTTCTAGGCGGCAGTGCTTTCTGCACGATATTTCAAACATTGTAATGAAGAATTGTCAAAAACTGCCTGCAGGGGTCACGGAACATGAGCGTTAGTACTCCAGGGGGTTGGAACGGTGATGGCTGTTAAGATCCCGTCCAGCCCCTGCCGTTCCATGATCCTCCAACTCTCTGATTCCTAATACTTGGTTCTCCTGAATATTTCTTCATGGTGGAAGTTCAGTTCAGGGATTGGCTTGCATGTGGAGAAAGCACGTTGTGTGCGAGGGTTTCGGGCCACAGCAGGAGCATTTGTAGCCAGCTGTGGCCTGGCCGTGCATTGCTCGCTGCGGTCGGGGCGCTGCCGGGTGGCAGCGAGCNCCGAGCCCCGCGGGGCGGAGCCGGGGGGGAGATGCCCCCTGCGCCGGGGCTGCGGGCAGCTCCACGTCCCTCCCGGAGCGCGGGGACACGTGGCGGGAGCTGGCCCACGCTCTGTTTTCCATTTCATTTGGCAAAGTTTTCTGAGTTCTGCAGAAAATGTCCCACAGAAGTGACAATAACAATATTTTGGATATAAGCCTAGCACAAAAGGATAATAGGAGCTCCACGGGCATGCGTGGGCTTTTGATTCATCCTCAGGGATGACGGATGTGGATTTATTCGAGATATGGGAGCGGGACTCAGAGCGTTTGTGGTGAATTCTCTGCTCCCACTCCTCCTGTGCGGGTTTTTGCCCCGGCTGTCAGTCGGACGCGGCTCCGGTGCGCTCCTGCCCACGTCGTGCCGTTCACGCTGCACGTCCTCCAGCCGCAGCCAGCACCTGGCGGGGCTGCCCTGGCCGGGGAGGAGGAATTTCTGCGGCCCCATCGCAGGGGCAGGTGCCACAAGTCCGCGCTCGCCGTGCAGCGGGCAGGGGTTGGTGTAGATAGCAGCTATTTATTTCTTTACCACCAGTCTTAGGTTGGAGCACAGCAGCGGTTAATAGAAATATTTGCGTTTGCAGCAGTTGCTGGTGAAGGCAGTAAGCGCAGTGTTGCCTCCACCGTGTCCTCGTGTTGTGACTCCTCGCTGCGGCTCTGGAGCAAGTGCAGACCTGGCGCAGAGGGGTCTGCGCGTGAGGAGAGGGGAAGTCAGTCCCCGAACTCATCCTTTGGAAAGCACCAGTAGCGCCGCAGCTGGCCGCCGAGCGTGCGCGGGGGGAACGTGGGGAGCGGGAGGCAGAAGAGGAGGGGGGCGGAGGGGAGCAGGAGCCGACGAGGGCACGGCTGTGGCCGCCTCCCCGGCACGCTCTGAGCTGCTGCCTCGTTCGTGGGGTTTCTGTGGGACTCCTCCCGCACCAACATGGGTTGAGGCTGTATTTTAACTCGTGCTGAACCACTCCTTTTGCGAACTGGTTGAGGGTGTTTGCCAGCAACTTCAGGCAGGTCACAAACCAGCACTGGGGACAGGTGGCTGGTGTTCTGCCTCGTCCATGGCAGGCGGTGGCTTTTAGTACGGCTGGACCAATGCTCTTCGCTTGTCTCCCAGCCTTCTTTTTAAAAGCAGCATCTCTGTCGTAAAGCATTTCCAAATTTAAATTCTTTTTTCCTTATCTTGCAGTGAACTTTGACCACTTCCAGATTCTCCGGGCCATCGGGAAAGGAAGCTTTGGCAAGGTAGGCTGGACGCTGTCGTTGGCTTTCCTCGCGCGTTTTATCGTGTGCCTCCTGATGAGTCCTGCAGTTTGTTGAGCAGTGGTGTTGCTGGAATTAATTACTTTTATTGTGGGATGGTGGCTGCTAAGTAAACTCCGGAAAACTGTGCTCAGGAAAATGTTTTGTTGCCGTGAGGCATTGCTTTAATTCTGGGCATCTCGGTGCAACAGCCGTATTTTAAATTACGGCACAACTGTGACCGTTCTGTGGCAAGCGTTCATTAGGTTTCTGTTTCCTGAGGGGGTTTTGGTAGCGCGTGCTGCGGGTGGGAGCTGGAAGCTGGGATGGGACTGGCACGATGTGGCCAGGAGGGCTCTCTGCAGCCCTAGGCAGCTTTCCCACTCAGAAATGAGTTCTGCTTAGGGATTTTTTTGATTATTTTCAATAAGATATTTTGCCAAGTATGTGGGAGAAGGTGGGAGATGATGATCAAAGAACTGGCTAGCTCTGGAAATCAATTAGTTTGATTTGCTGGTTTATATTCCTTTTCCATTCCCTGTTTCACGGGCTCTTTCTGTCCCTGTATTTGCTGCTTTTTGTCACAACAGTTTACACCATTTATTTGCGCTGAAAGCTCGGTGTACGCGTGTGCAGGTGTGAGACTTCACCGTGCTGTTACTGTTTCCCAGTTACTTTGTCACCAGCCTGTTCCTGTGTCCCAGCAGTAGCCGTGCCCTGCTGTTCAGCAGAGACATCTGCACCCCGTGGGCCCGAGCGGAGCCATAGCCCCGGTCGTGATTCATGGACGTTGCTGCGTTTGGTTGTCGTAATCTTCTCACGCGGTGGTTACGGAGCTGTGGGGTTTGTGCCAGGACTGAGTTACGCTGGGCAGGGCACGGTACCTCTGAAACTGAGCAAAATGTGGAGCATTAAACCTGTAAAATAGCACAAACAGTTCAGAGGACGGTGCCAGCGCCGTCATAGCTGCCTGCACTGCTAGATTAAACTGCGCACAAGGTGAACAAGCTGAGGACAGCTTCGCCCCCTCGTTTCTTTCTGGTCTGGTCATGCTGGCCGGTCCCTGCAGCTCATCAGGGGGAGGAGGAAGGCTGACCCAGCCTGGAGCCGGGCTGCGCTGCCCTCCACGTCGCCACTGCTCCTCGGCTCCGGCCAGGCAGCGTCGCTGCGCGTGGGCAGCCCCACCTGCTGCCCGAGGGGCTCAGTCCCAGCCCCACGGTGCCCGTGGGAACTGCAAAAGCAGAAAGTGCCCAGGAGAGCTCTGAGACCTGTTCTGCCAGAGGGCCCAAAGTGTTAGCAGTTACTAAGAACGCCTTTTTAAATACGCCAAATGTATCGGGTGGCATCGGTCTGGAGGAGCAGCAGAAGCACGAAGTCCAGCCGCAGCCTCAATGAGGCGCAGCCCAGCTCTTGGAGCTGGCGGACGGGCACTGCCGGTTGTCTGTCTGCAGCGGCACCGCTGTCTGCCCGGCTTGCCAGCGGAGTGTTCTGACTCCTGCTCATCACCAAAGATCAAAAACCTAAACCAAGACCTGGCTGAAAAACAGCAGCTAACGCTTCTTTTGAGGTCATATGAGGAGAGTCATCCTTCCAGACATAAACTTTCTGGAGAGGAGAATTGAATCTGGTGTGCAGCAGCACTGTGTGCTGGAAGGTTACTTGAACTCAGAGTGAAAAAGGAGAAGAATTCTTTGTGTCCCAGGGCAGGACATTTCTGACCTTGTGAGCACGCTGTGGCTGCTTCCATTTCTGTTTATATTAGAGACAGAGCAGGTCTGGCACGTAGCAGTCTATCAGCCATCAACTGTATGTACAGATTCCACAAAATGCTGAGTGGTTCATCTGTCATCTTTCTGGATAATTATGTCAATATGCTGAATTTCCTTTGATGTTGAGAAAAGCTTTTTACGTTCACGAAGTCATTTAGAACTCACATTTAATTATGGAAACTGTGGGACTGCCTACCTGAAAGCTGTGATTCGAAAGCTGTGGGTGATTTAGTTGTTTGTTGCTTTAAGCTCTATCTGCCCACATTCGTGGAGGTGTTCAGGAGCCAACGTCCCACCCGACTCCAACTGAGAGTGTGAAGGGACCTGCTGGCAGTAGCCCGCGGCTGGATGGCCTTGGGCAAGGCCTTTGCTTGCCCAGATGTTGCTTCCACTCCAGTTGTGTGCACCTCCCAGGACAGACTGTGTGGTCCTTGGAACAGGCCCAGCACAAAGTGAAGCCAAAAGGAGCTCAGAAATCGCCCATGAGGAGCCTCAACCGAATGCCCCTTTGATACCAACGCAAGCTTTATCCTTTGTCTTTTGTGTCGCACCTCTACAAATGCTGCGTTTTCTTTCTCCAGAAGAAAGGCTAGCGGCACAGTCCTTTGGTATTGAAACGCTGGCCTCCATCTCCTCGTGACCGAGGGGCGAGGTACGGAGCGGGGGCGGGACCCTCTCTGGTGCAGCCTCCATGGGTGCTGTGTGCTGGTTGTGCTGGTTTGGACACGCGGTGGCACTGATAGGAGCCAAGGGAGAGAGGATGGCAGAGCATTGAAGCTGAGATGGGGATGTGGTCCGACCGTGCCTCACAGTCAGCATCGCTCATCGTGAGGGCAGCGGGAACAGAATTACGGAGCAGAGAGTGCTGCCAAAGGGTCCTGAGTGAGGCAGTGAACAGCAGCGTCAACTGAAGGGCAGCCTGGGGCACGGCAGTGCACCCTCTCCAAGGACGAGTCAGGGGTTTCTGCAGGATCAGCCTTCACAAGACAGCGATCCACAGTGAAAGCTGCCCCGGTGTTCCCAGTACGTACCCGGCGCCTTGCTGGTGCTGCCGTGAGGAGCGCCTGGGCCCGCTCCAGCCCCCGGCACTCCCAGTGAGTCATGCCGGGTGGGTGGGCGCAGGTGGGAGCGACGCCACCGCCAGCAGCGGGCAGGGGCTGGCAGCGCTGCCCCTGGCTCA
>VXAV01006096.1:16450-45655 GCA_013399715.1 Alectura lathami | reverse complement strand
CAGCACCGAGCCCCCGGCGGCTGCGCCCCGCGGTGCCCAGCCACGCTGCGTGAGCGGCAGCACCGGAGCTGGCTCCTGGGCAGCGTGGCTTCGCTGTGAGTGCCGGGCTTGTCCCTTTGTCGTGCAGCTGCTCAGCTTACTGCTAACGTGCTGCTGCTGTCGTCCTGAGTCCTGGGATCTGCTGGTTTTTGCTCGCTCAGAGGAAAATGGGATGCTGGTTGTAAGTCGTGGCACTGGAACACGACGCTTGTTTGCAGGCAGGGTCTGAGCCTGAGCTCTCTCTGGTTTGTCCACTGACTCACTGCCGCTTATCTCGGGGCAGTGTCCTCTGTATCTTGCTGAAGCCTCTCGATGACGTAAGGATGGCCTTTCAGGGGCAGGGTTTGCAGCTCCCTCTGTTTGTTCACAGGTGCGCATCCCTGCTCCCTTGCCCTCCTCTCCCCGTGCTCCGAGGCACTGACGAGCAGAGGCAGAGATCGCGCTGCCGGTGCTGCTCTCTGGACTCTGGTAGCTGGGAGCACACCGCAGGTGATGGCACAGCCAGGGCTAACACCGGAGCAGGAGCTGACCCATTTCCTTCGTGGGCTGCAGGGCCCATAGGGTGCTGCCAGCCAGTGCACTCCACGCTGGGACCGCTGGGGAAGGCGCCCGCTCAGCCCTCTGCTGCGTTCTGTCACCGTCTCTTGTGGTCTTTTGTCAGCAAAGTGCACCAGCACTGGAGAGGAGCGAATGTCCTGCAGCCCGCGCGGAGCCATCTGTATTGAGGCAAAGCAGCGACGCCTGGCTTGGTGTGGTGAATGCATGGAAATTCCACGGTGCCTAATAATGGGGTTTAATTAACGACGGAGCCTTCCTCTCCTTCCGGGTCTGTCTTTTGTGTTGTCTCGTTGCTTTTCACAAAGCCGAGAGGAGCCGTTGTATCTTCCAGACGTTTTGTACAGTTTGGCTGAAACTGGCCAGCAGCTCTCAAAGTCAGTAGGAGCGAGTATGAAAGAATCACGTACCATTTCCTTAGCAAAGCAGACAGAAATGTTTAATTCATGAAGCCACGAGCAAGGCGAGCAGACGCGGTCCCTTGCGGCACGAGCCTGCATTGCGATGCAGCTCGCAGCGGAGCTCCTCTACGGGCAGACCCAAGCCCAGGCTGCGGGCAGCAGCGGGTCCTGCCAGCGACGCGGGGCTGGCAGCGACCGGCAGCGCGCGGAGGGGCGACGCGGCCCGGGCAGGGTGTCCTGTTTTTAAAGTGAAAGAAGTGTGCCCTGCTTTGCCAGTGGTAATTATAAATCTCTCAGTGGCTCAAATGTGGCTAGCATTTGGAGCTTCTTGTGTTCTGACAAGCCGTCACACAGCACACCCCCACAAGCTCATTAATTGCAGCGAGGGCATGGGATGTTTCAGCCTCAGATGCAGGATTTGGCAACAGTTACATTCCCGCCCAGTGCCGAGGTGGAGAGCGTTTGGGCAAGGTAGAGCCCGAGGCAAATATGCCTCAGTTGTTCTTGCCGAAGCTGAATGGTTTGGGAAGTTGTGTTGTCCCTTCCTGTCTTCTAACCTGTCCTTGGCAATAGGGTTGCTTCCCAGTTCTCTGTTTATCTCACAATTAACGCGAGGGCTTTTTCAGCATGGATCAGTATCTCAAAGAGAGATAGCAGCGCTAATTGGAAAGGAAGGACTTATCCTGCGATGCAGTCCCCGTGATACCAGAGTGGTACTTTCTCATTCCCCAAACTGGGTCAGACTGTTGTATCAGCTCCAAAGCGGTATCGGACTCTTGACACGCGGAGCCTTCTGCTCACCAGAGACCCTGCGTGCGGCGTCCCCGCTCCGTTATGCGCTCCTTTGCATGAAACCTGCTGCACCTGTGTTCTGGGAAGCCAGGTGCTGCTGGAACTGGTGAGGGCCCTGCTCTCAGAGCTGCCAGTAAGCCGTCGTTCCAATAATGTGCTCGGGCATCAGCGTTCTTTCGGCCTTAGGCTGCCTTTATACGTGTAACTGTGCTTGATTAAAAATGATATTATAATAAAGCCTTACAATAAAATATAACAAGTTATATATGATCCAGTATTAATAACGACGGAAATAAGCAAGGTAAGACCGCTGCTGACCCCTTTTTACGGAGTCCAGTGTGCGGGCTGCAAATGGCCGTGGCGGCGCTGGGCAGGGCCGGGCGGCTGAGCACCGCCCCGCGTGGGCAGGCTGAGCGCTGCGCTGGGAGAGTTACGCGGCCGCGAGGGAGCCGCTGGTTTCCAGGTGTTCTGCCGCAACACAGGAAGCTACTTTAATATCTACACTGCAAACCCTATGCTTTTGTGGTTGCAAAGTGCCTAATTTTTGTCCTTCTGTGTCAAAGGGTGCCTCAGAGGAAGCGTCTCGCAGCTGGTAACGTTAGGCCCGCATTGTGCAGTAAGCACTGTCAGGTGTAGGACAGGACAAGTCACTGAAAAAAGCTGTGAAGAGAGGCTATCACTTACAGCAGCACTTCGGGGATGTGTTAGAGCGGTACCAGCAGGTAAGAGCGATCCTCAGTGCCAGCGACAAGCTGAACCGAATGTTGGGAGTGAGCCGCTGCCGCAGAGGCGGTGCGGTGGGAGAGCAAATAACGCGTGTGCAGACTGGCAGTAAGCGGCAGTGTGGGTTCACTCAGTTTGTTGGCACATACATGGGAAAAACGTGTCGAGCTCTGTGTTTCAGTCTCTGCCGCGGTCATTCAGCAAGAGCAGGGGGCTTTGGAAAACCCAAATGCAGCGCCAGATGAATCTGCTGCAAGGCTCCAGCCGTGTTCACGCGTGAGCTGTGGACAGCAGACGCGTTAGCTGGTTTGGTAGTCTGAAAATGTAAAGGTGAGGAATGGAAACACTGATCAAGCCTAAACTTAGTGCTGTCCATTTTCACGCAAACTGGAGGTTTTCTTCTCTGGAGAAAGCTCTAAGCTGTGGCGTGGCGCTTTCATTGCTGTAACTGTTTTTCTCACGTTCTTTACGCTTTTATTCATGTTGACACATCGCAGTTGCGGTGAGTATATTTTTTTCTGTAAGGTCAGGAATTCTGCCTCCTTCAGGAAAATACTGGTCGGTATACCAACAAAATATTTTAAAGAAAGGAAAAAAGGAAGAATTTGTTAAAAAGAAGTCTTTTGCATCTCTGGTGTTCATTCTCACCACCACTTTAGTTACTATTTATGTACAAAATCCACCAAGAATCCTTCTGTCACTCGCTCGCAGATTTGCAGTGGGATTATTGTGTTGTATTACTACTTTTGATCTAAAAATTCTTTTAAATAGTACCCCAAATCTCTCTGAATAAAAAACAGTGTAGTATAAAACATGTATCTGTTCATACTCGGCAAATGGTGCAGGGCTGGCTGCTGGGAGCGCTGGACAACAGGAGAGCCTGGCTGTGTCTGGTCGGGTCCTACAAGGCCTGGGTTCGAACTGTCCTTTTCCCCCCAGGAAGGATACCGGGGATTTTAACGCGGTGTTAAGCAGCAGCTGGGAACAGATGGGGCTGTGCCCTGGCCAGGCCTCCAGCCCGCCGCGTTCCTGGCTTCGGACCGGGAGCTGCTGGGTGCAGCACGCACCCTGTGCGCGCGGGGGTGTTCGCTGTCAGGCAGCGGTTGTTTGCACGTGCTCTGGTTCCTGGCTGCCAGCTGGCAGACCCAACGCCCGGTGTGTCAAAATCTGGGAGGTTTTCATACAGCGTTGGCATGTGAGCTGTTTGTAATGAACTGAAGCAAGCTCTGCTTACCTTCTGCTGGGAATCACTTCACAATTTGCTGGCATGCTAGGTGCCAGCATCTGCAGCGTGGTAGCTCTTGCAGTTACTTGCAGCCCCTTGTGCCTGCAGCCTGAAAACAAGGTCTCCCAGTGCAGAGGACCTCTGTGAGGGTAGACGCCCAGCAGAACAGGTCTCTCTGTAAGTCTGGTGATACGCATCAGCGCAGTGGAGCGAGCTTCTGCCAATGAAGCATTAAACGTCTGGCTGCAAGTTTCATTAAATTCCTCCTGCAAGCTTTGCACTGTGCAGCACAAGCCTTGCTGCCTTCCTGGCCTGGGAAGCTCCACCTGTGTTCGTTGGCCTGCAAAGGACACGGAGGTGCCTGGAGGCGCGCTGCTCTCAGTGCATTGCCTGGCTGCGGCTCTTCGAGATGAGCGATGAGGGTTTTCTAAATGGCACAGCGAGTGGTTTTGCCTTGGGATCAGGAATAGCTTCAACATTAATTTATGTTCAGAGATTAAATAAAGCCCTCCATTCTTCACTGGAAGTAATTAGATTTCTGTCTGCTCCCAGGTTTTATCAAATATGTAACTAAAAAAGTCATCTTGTCTCCCTCTTTGACCGGCATATAAAACATCACAGAATCTAATTATGGCCGTAATGAAAGATGACTGCAAATGTACGGCTTAACTCGAAATGTGCATTAGCTGTGGGAAGACGTACTTCTCGTGGTTTATTCGGAAGAAACATGTTAGCTGGAGTTGAGTGCAGGGTCCAGAGCCTCACAGAAGACCTGAAGCAAACGGTGGATCCGGGGCGGGTGCATCCAAAAGGCAGAAAGAAGATGGGTCGCAGCGTCTGCAGGGCTGTCTTCTGCAGGCTGATGTGACTTTGCGCTGTTGTTCTTCACGTAAAATTAAAACCAGACAGTCCTAGCAGAGAGATGAGTGCGGTGGAAGCTGTACAGACCCCTGGGTGCCTGTCAGGCTTCCTGCAGGAAGCGTGGCGGCTCCAGACCACAGCTCCCTGGCATCCTTCTCCCTGTCTCGGCGGTGGAAGCCACAATTCCCGTCTGCTTGGAGACTCTCCCAAGTGAGCGTCTGCTGTCTGCGTCCTCGAGGTCAGCAGGGCCGGGCGGCACCAGGGGCTGTGTCCTAGGCTGTGACCAAAGGAGCAGACTGCCTGGGTTTTGATGCTCGGTGAGCATCGTATTTTGAGATACCTGTCAGCGGTTTCTGTCAATGGAACTATATGGCTGGTGTGCAGGAGGGGAGAGGGTGGGTAAAAATGACAAAACGGAAAGAAAGTGCTTCTTTTCTTTTTTGTTTCCTTGCTTTATATACCGTCACAGCCCTAGCTTTTCCTTGTTTATTTGGATTAATGTCTCTCAGGAGGTATAGAATCATAGAATGGTTTGGTATGGAAGCCTACGTATTTTTTGGAGCTGCAAGTGAAATAATCACCCATACCCAAAACTCGATTACAGAAACATCTGCTTAACGTCTGACTAGATGTTGTTTTCTCAGCGTGACATGAAAAGGAAGTGCTTAATGTGAGCTATCTAAAATTGCTTTAAATCACAAGATTCATAGCTTGTAGACAGCGTTCTGCATTGCCCCTTCAGAGTTCTTTCAGGAAAGCTGGACAAGATTCCACAACAGATGCCAGGCAGAAGACCTCAGCTCCCGACCTGCTGGATGCAGAAGCCAGCCGTGAGAGTTCTTCTGGAGATATTTTGTGTGCTGCCTGTGTTATGTTGAGATGCCACTTATGTCTGCAGCAAGGTAGAAGCAAGGTTCATTTTGAAAAAACCAGGTGTGCAAACCCGGCTCTGAATGTGTTCTGAGCACGCTCCCAGCTGTACCCGGCTGGGGGTGCTCCTGTCCCTGGCGCCCGGAGCGCTGGCCCTGTTGGTGGGTGACGCAGATCAGCCCGGGGCTGTTGGACTTGCAGCTCTGCAGACCTGCACGAGGTAACAACACGCACACGTTCTTAAGACCACAATTAAAGCTAGTGATGTGTGGCACACCGAGGTGCCGTCGTGAACAGTGTTTTTATTTTAGATCAGAAGAGGTTTTCATCTCTCTCATAAGCACCTGAGAAAGGGGTTTTTAATGGAAGCACTGACATGACCTGAACGCACCAGCTGGCTGGCTGTGAATAAAAGTTTTATCAGCTACTGTTACAGCTTGGCTGTAGCAAAGAGCCGTGCTGAATTAAAGAGGTTTTAATCATTTATGCTGTTCTAGTCCTTTGTCAATTCTGTGATAAAGGGTAACTTTCAGCAGGGAAAAAGTAAAATCGTAAGACTTTGTGAAAAAGATCTTAAGGAGTAAAATGTGGTGAGGTGTTTGAAATAAAAAATAAAGTCAACTTGTGGGATGAGGATGTGAAAGCAGATGTGTTGGGCTGCTAACCGTGTACTGAGAGCGTGTCTCCTGGGGACTGTAGGCTTCTTCCATTCATTGCAACTTTATACCCTTTAATTTCCTTTATACCTGAATAAAAGGGTTCTGATGTTGACCTTTGCGTCTGAGAGGAGGCTGTGCTATTAAAGCACCTTCTGCTGTGCTTCGAGGTGTGGCTGTAGCGTGGTCCCGGCTGCTGATGCTGTTAGCTGCAGCAGGGCTGCCTGGGGCTCTGGGGGCCCAAAACCGTGACTCTGCTTGACCCAGCGGGGGGCACGGCCCAGAGCTGGCGGCAGCGCGGGGCCCCGCAGCGCTGCGGCCACAGCCAGCGGCTGGGCGAGGGTTGTGTCACCGTGTGACAAGGGTTGTGTCACCGTGTGACCGTGCCTGCGTGTCAGCGTTGCAGAATGCAGGGGATGGCTGTGCAGATTGCCACCAGGATCATGGCTGCAGGTGTCCCATTGTTTTAGCTGGGGCTTTGTGCGCTGGAGATAATGGTTGGGAACAACACTGCCAGAGACGCTATTGTCAAAACTGTTCTCAGAACAAAGTTCTGGGTAAATAAGCTGCATAATCAAAGCAATGAAGGGTTTCGATTGTTTTAAAGTCTTTTTGCGTTCAGGATCAGACAGTGTTATGGCAGCACCCGCGCCCGGCAGCGTCCGAGCTGCTCCAGCCCGAGGAGCCGGCCCCGAGCGGACGCCTTTGCGGGGTCGGGGTGCGGTGCTGGGCCCTGCCCGGGGCTGCGGCCGCTGGTCCTTGGCCCTCGGTTCCGGTTTCACTGCTGTGTGTCTCAGGTAACTTTCACCTCCCGCCTTGTCCCAATTCCTCTGCCAGCCTGCAGAGCTTCGTGCTCCTGTGCTGCCCTTCCTGCCTGTCTGTCCATCCTCGTGCTCCTGCCCGGGCCCTGGGAGGCCTCTGCAGCACCAACCTGTCACCAGGTGCTCAGGACCCGGCTGCCAGGCCGTTGCTTTTGTCCGAGTCAGCACAAGCAGTGCCTGTGGGAGAACGCTTCTGATCGTCTGAGTCGGCTTAGAGAAACTTGGGGTGATTTTTGGCGGGCGGTGTCGGTGCCTCACCGCCTGGAACTCACACCTCTGTTCGTGTGCTTTCCCGCAGCGTGCCACAACGCGGAGCCTGGCATCCAGCACGGTGACTGTGAGAAGTCCACGGGTGCCCTGAGGGAAGGCAGGAGGCGGCTGCGGCGCGATGGCGGCCCTCAGGGGCCGTGCCCCCGCTGGGAGGGGAGGGCTCGTGGCACCTGGGATGTGCTGTGGTGACTTGGCAGGCGGGGTGGTGGCTGGACCTGGTGGTCGCGAAGGCCGTGCCAGCCCAGGTGGTTCTGCGAGGCGGTGACGGTGGGAGGCGGATCTGCCTGCTGGGGCCGGTGCCGGGCTGTGGGCTGGGAGCGCTGAGCCCTCCCCGGCCTGAGCAGGGAACACGGGGCCGCAGCACGGCCACCATCACAGCCCCCAGGAGCCGCAGCCCTGCCTGTGGCCGGGGCAGGGCCTGCTCCCGCGCTCCCTCCCGGCCAGATGCGGTCCATGGTCGCGGAGGTGGCCTCCCCGCTGCTTCGTCCGGCTGCTCACCACGGTTTGGGTGCTCAGCGGATCCTTGGCGTTTTAGTTATGTTGCTGCAGATAACGCCTAGGAGACAGCTCTAAACCTTGTCATATTGGCCATGCCTAAAAAAAAATTGGTTGGATGGTTTTATCCTTAACATTTATTAGAACTGTAGAACAAATTAATAATATCTTTTCAGTTACAAATGCTGCACAGATGTTAATTACTAAGCAGAGATTGTATTTCAATTACCATCGGTGCCATCATAATACAAAATGGATATGAAGCCTGGTTCTCAGTAACAGGGTGACTGATGCTGCCTGCTGTGCAACTGTGATACCGCGGCCACATCAAGTGTCTTTGGTTTCTCCTCGAAATGACGTGATCCCTTGCTTTTACTTTCCTGATATCAGCTGAAAATTGACCTTTTTTTTTTTTTTTTTTTTTTGTATAATTGGCAGCATTATGGTTTCAGCTATTGGTGTAGACCCATACTAAAACAGGGGATGAAGGAGCTGTGCAGTGAAAGGTCTGCACATCGGAAAGCCCGTACAATGGAAGGTCCGTGCATTCGAAGGTCCGTGCAGACGTCCTTTGCTGCCCATGGTCACGGTGGAGGGTGGCCATCTGTGCCCCTCAGCGATGTGGCGGGGTGGCAGCACTGGGGGCGTTGCTTTTTGGGGAGGTGCTGCAGCTCGCTGCGGTGGTTCCTGCAGGCGGCAGAGGCTCTGCTGCCTGTGGGCGTGGAGCTGGACGGCGTTTCTTTTCTCACAAGCGCATTGAGCCATGAAGGCTGCTGGAGCTTGCATGGGTGGCAGGGGGACCCGACAGGGTGTGGGCCCTGAGGCTGTTCTGCTGGCCTTGGAGGGAAGCTGCAAGACATGTCCTGTGCAATGCGCAGCCTTGCTCACATGCAGGTGCCTCAGCTGTTGGCGCAGAAGGCGTTTGGTGCCAGAGGTGACTGATATTTTCTTGGCTGGGTAAGAGTTTAGGGCGAAATTCTGGTTGTGCTTTTGCTCGTCTTAATTTCTAGTGACTTCATCGGAGCTGGGTTGTTCCTCAGAGCTGAGCCCTGCTGCTGTGGGTGATTAATGCTTGGAGGGTGCTGCTGGGGTCGGCTGAGCACCGCCGGCGGCGTTGCTGCACTGAGCCAGAATGGCCACCTGTAACTGCAGCGCTTCTCGTCTCAGCAGAATGGGAAATAGGGGGCTTCTCTTAGCCATCTGAATGTCTAACTGGGTATTTTGCATGTCTAGGAGCTCAGATATAAATCCCCGCAGGAGGTCAGCAGAAACTGGAGTATAAATCGACGTATTCGGATCAGGTGTAGCCGCTCTGAGTGAGTGTTCTGCAAGAGGAGCAGTGTTCTCCTGTGGTTCGCTTTCAAGTAGGATTAAGGTGTTTGATGTTAGTGTGCAGTGCTTGCTAGTGCCAAGCATTGACTCTGCTCTGAAGACAAAATAAGCAAAATTTGTTGTACACTGAAACTTCATGATGGCCCTCAGCCAAAGCCAGTAGAATTTCTGTGTGTGGAGGATTACAGTGCATTTTCTGGTCCTTCAGAGGCAGAAGCCCGCTAAGAGATTCTAGAAGAAAGTCTGCCCTCACATTCCCAAAGCAGAAGGGTGATCTCATGAACCCAGCTGTGAGCGTCTGCATTGACGGTGGCAGCGATGTCCTGCAGAGGATAGGACCACGGGTGCCTTAATTTGAGATGACATCTGCAGCGGTGGAAGGGAAGAATCTTTGTGTAGCCGAGAACAAGCAATCTGGAGTATTTATCAGCTTCACAGATACTGCCCAGAATGCAAAGTGCTGGCTTCTGTTTGAGCCCACAAATTGTGCTGTTCCATTATAATTAGCTTGAGATAAGTCAGGGCATGCTATTAAATGATTAGATGACCTTTCCTCTGAGTGGGATTTCAGCCTGCTGGATTCGTTCGGAATCAGCAGGAAAGAAGTCACTGAATTTCTAAAGGAGAAAAGGCAAAGCCTGCGTAAGAGATAGCAAGCTGGACTGAGAAATGCTCAGAGCAGCAAAAATCCAGAGGCTGGGGGAAAGAAAGTGTATTGAAATAAAACCAGAAAACTTCCAGCAAAAAACAAATGTCTTGAGTCCTCTGGACACCCTCCCAAACCTCCGCTGTCTGATTCCATTCCAGCTTGCACCACGGCTGGGTGGCAAACAGAGGTAACTCTTGTAAGCAGCAGCTCGATGAGTGATGCGGGGGAATAAGAAGTCAAGTAATTTGTGCAGCTTGTGGACTTTGTTTCTGCTTCCACTGCTTAATCCACTGCGTGACGGAGTGCATTGATCCCGCAGAGAGAGGTTTTTTCCTGAGGCTTTGTCCTTTAGTACAGAGGTTCGTGTGTGGGTGCAGACGGGGGCGTACGCCCCTGCTGAACCTGGGGCTTGTCCCAGCTGGCTGCCTGCTCTGGGTGGCACGCGCTGGTCAGCGCGCGGTGCCTTGGGCGCGTGGCACTGATCTGCCTGCTGCCCCGGCCTGCCCGTGTGCTTTAGTGGTAATGCCTACCTTAAGCGGAGTGTTTCAAAGCCAGGAGTCAGTATTCCCCTCCCCTCGTTATTTATTTCTGATGTCATCCAGGTCAGTGACCCTTCTTAGTCCCCTCTAAATTGATGCCGTAGCTTGGGCTGCCGAGCGAAGACCCGCATTGCCCAGATTCAGATGAAGACGGGCTGTCAGCTGTGATGGCAATGCAGGCGTGGCCTTTGTCTGGGGCCCCGCAGAGCGGGATCGAAATGGGAGATGTTAAATGCACATCTCATGTCCTGAATAGCAAATTTGTGCCTTTAATGCAATAAAAGCAAAGGCAGCTGTATACAAACCATTTGGCAGCAGCTGAATGCTCAGGGTATCTGGGACTCTGTTAAATCTTTTATGTGCCATGTCTTGAGCAATATCCTACCAGCTGATGCCTGCCTTCTGCACTGCAAATCTGGCAGCGTTGCGTACCATCTCCTCTAACGACTGTACGCAGCCACTGAAAATCTCCCATGTGCAGCAAGGGGCCGCATTGTGCAGGATGAGGACACAGGAGTCTCTTCTGCTTTTTTGCGCTTCTTTGCTTTGTAGGTCTGCTTGAAAAATGGACCGGGATCAATTCAAAAACTATTTAAGGCTGTTTACCAAGTAGATGTTTCCTGCTTCCACGGGAACAGATGCACCAGCAGAGAAGCAAATATGAGTGTTGGGGCACTCACATGTTGGTGCGTGGGATGTTCTCCTGAAATCGCAGCCATGTGGGGAAGGGCTCCTTCCTCCTAGGAGCTAGGTGGCTGTGCCTGGGGAAGGCAGGGCTGATGCTGCTCCTTGCACCACAGACTAGCGCTACCCTGCCAAAGGCTGTACTGACATTGCCACCAAGCCTTGCAGCTGTGGAGGTGACAGCAGTGCAGGGACAGTGTGCCCGAGCAAAGGGGAGTGCCCTGGGGTGCCTGGAGGCTCGGATGTGCCATTGGCAGCGCCGTGCCGTGTGCCTTGCTGGCATGCCAAGGGTGTGCAGGGTGCTGTGGGGCTGCACCGGCACCAGCGCTGCTTGGTGAGAGGAGCATTGCTAGTGACTCCCGTGTGCTGTATTTTTTTTTTTTTTTTTTACCCAGGAAACAGAGATTTAAATGTTCTAGAGCACTTGAAACTGGAATTACTTTGTATGTAGGTGATGCTCTTCCATTTCAGAAAACTGCTTACTATGATTACAGAGCGCACTTCATCACTTTCTCATTTATTGTACTAGATGTCCGTTTTCCCTGCAGAGAAACAAAGAGCAAATTACAGAAATATGAAAAGCAAGGTGAAGGTGCTGACAGTCAAAACCTGAACTAAAACAAACAACAAGGCTTAGGAATTAATGTGCTTCCAGCCTTAACATGGAACAAACGGAGGTCAGCAGATAGTGTTGTTCAGTGCCTGGAATGCTGCTACCCAAGGACTTGTTTTTAGGGAAACTGTGGAGCGATGCTTGTGTTTTCAGGGGATATTGTTAGGTCTTTTCTGCTCAGAGCCATTATCCATTACAGGTACTTTGGCGTGGTTCCTTAAACGTGAGGGCAGGTCGGTCTGTGTTGGGCAGAAGTCGGATGCTGCTGGTGCTGTGCCCTGGGCCGTTCATTGCCACCATTCACTCTGCAGAAAGCAGGGGTTTGACCCGTGTTCGTACCACGACTCCCTGCAGCTGAAGGAGCACGGCGTGTGCTGCCCCGGGCAGGGACTGGGCCAGGCCAGGCGTTGCCAGCCCCCCGCCAGGAGCCAGCCAGAGGTGAGCCCTCAGCACGAGGCCTGAGGTGCGTGCGCCGTTCCGTGAACCCTGCTTCTCTGCTGGCATGGTAATTGCGATGGCAACCGCAAAATAATCCCCGTAATTTCAGCGTGCATCGCTAATTGGGGTGTTTTCATCAGGCTAACGATAACCACCTATTATTTTGTCACCTTCCTGCTGTAATGTGTCCTTGATGATATTATACCGTGTGCCATTAGCGCTTGCAGGTTGTTACTAATGGGGGCGTTTTGGAGGAGCAGAAGAGCTCGGCGCTCAGGTCTGTCCGCGGCGTTTGGTCCGTCCATGCAAGCTGCGGGACGCTGCCGGCTCCGGGGGCCGCCCTGGGGTCGATCTGGCCGTGGTCTGTTGGATGGAGGCTGTGTGACCCTGCTGCCAGACTTTTTTTTATTCCCAAAGAAAATGTGTGCAGCACCTGGTAGTCATAAGCATGTCATCTGATAATGAGAAGAGGTCAGACGTAATTATACCAGCTGCAGAATGAGTTCATTTCGGAACTCAGGGTAATCAGGGTGCTGCCAGCAGCCGGAGAGCACCGCAGAGGTGCTGCCTGGGAGCATCCTTTGGGACAGCTCTTACCAGGTTGTCTCCTGCTTGTCAGCAAACAGCCTGCACCACAGATCGCTGGACCCTGGGGCACGGCGCAGCCCCACGGCCCGGTGCCCGCTGCCTGCTCCTGGCCCTGCTGCCGCGGTGCCGGGGCTGCGGAGGGGCCGCGAGGAGAGCAGCCGCGTGCAGCCCGCAGTGCCGTGGCATGGCCTCTATTTCTGGGGCACGGTGGTTGTTGGTTTTGTCCTTTTTAACAAATGTACATTTTAATCGCTTTCAGCTAAAGGAAACTGGATTATTTTGACCTTTCCAAGCACAGCTATATTTGAAATAGATTGAAACCAATCTGCTGGGAATTCACACCGGGCGAATGTGAGCAGAGTGGAGTTGGAACCAAGAGGTGCTCAATCTTTTCTTTTTTTCTTTTCTCCCTTTGCTGTACGTTAGGTGTGTATTGTGCAGAAGAGGGACACTGAGAAGATGTATGCCATGAAGTACATGAACAAGCAGCAGTGCATCGAGAGGGACGAGGTTCGCAACGTGTTCCGGGAGCTGGAGATCCTGCAGGAGATCGAGCACGTGTTCCTGGTGAACCTCTGGTGAGTGAGCCCTGCCCTGCCCTGCCCGTGGGGCCGTGCTGTGCCCGCCCGAGGTGCTCGGCAGGCACCCGCTGAGCTGGTGCAGCAGGATGGGAAACATGTTTGGGGAACGCGGCTGGCTTGACACAGAAGCCATCCGAGCGCTGTGCCATTGAACACTGTAAAACAGCTTGTCGTGTTCCATCGCGAGCCTCTGTGTTGTTTTTCCGCAGTGAGCTTTCGTGCGAGCGCTGCTGTCGAGTGCCTGCTGCGGCACCGCTCGGCGCGGCAGCCGAAGGTGTGCTGCGTGCGGCTGGCCGGGCTGTCCCAGCTCTGTACTGATGGCCTTTGGGGACGGTGTGCGTGCAGCCACCGAGTGCTCCGGCAGTTCGTTAGTGATGAGTCATGTTCTGTGCGGGGATGGCTTTTGTACCAAAGAGGAGCTTGGAAATGCAAAGAAACTGGCATTTTCAGTGATGTTGATTAATAACTTCTCTTAGTACAACAATGCACACAACATGTAGTGTTCTACCCTGCAAATACTCGGTCTCAGTGAAGGACTCGCTCTTGCAGAGATCTGCTGATAGCTCCCACAAACAGCAACGCAGACTGTGCGCGCCCTGCAGCGCGTCCTTCGGCTGGCAGCGTGGCTCCGGGTCAGGGCAGGCTGAAGCGGGCTTGGGCCGTGAGGCCGAGTGCTGCGGGCAGCGCTGCCACCCCGGCAGGTTTGAGAGTACCTCAAAATTCCTGCAGCCCTGCTGCTAAGAGGATCAAACTGTCACTGTGAGATAGAGGCCGTGCAGATTTTCCCTCTCAGCTCTTCCACTTGGAATACGCACGCATGCAAGATGAGAAGCGTGTGATTCACAAGCATTAGACAACCCCACTTACTCTGCCCTTAGAAATGCTGTTGCCAAATATAACAATGCAGCGTTATTTTGCGGTGTATCCTCGCTGCTGTCAGTCTCCAGGATCCACTGCAAATAGAGAGGCGTTTTGCTCTACCGTAAATACAAATCTATTTTTCTGGGTTCTATGGTTAAATACGCACTTGCGTTTTCTAGTTCATTTTCATGGTATGCAGGGATACTTTGGGTGCAGTTGTATCACGCTTTTCACAACTGAAAATCTGCAGTGGCTCTGAGACGACCGCGAGCAGCTCCCCACAGCTTTGTTACTGGGAGCTCGGTGTGGGGTGATGTGGTGGGACGTCTGTTACGGGATGTTTGTTACGGGGCATTTGTTAGGGGCATTTGCTGTGGGGTGTTTGTTACCGGACCTTTGCTGTGGGGTGTTTGTTACAGGGTGTTTGTTACGGGACACTTGCAGCAAGGAGCAGAGTGTGCCTTGGGTGAGCCAAGGTGTGGGGTGGTGGAGGAGGCCAGGTCCCTACACCTTGCTGTGCAGCTCTGTGGGGTTTCTGTGAAGGACAGTGCTTGGGAGGCAGCAGGGGTTAATTGGGGTGGCAAAACACGAACGGAAGCGTTGCTTAGGACAGCAAAAGGCCAAAACACGGCAGCATCTTGGATTGTGCTTACCTGATTAAACGCCGAGGCCGACGTGTGCTCGTGGTGGGGACGCTGGCAGTTTGTCACGGGTGCAGTGTAATTGGGAGAGGAATTAAGCCCGCCCTCAGGCGCTGCTGACGGCCGCTCCCCGCAGGTACTCCTTCCAGGACGAGGAGGACATGTTCATGGTGGTGGACCTGCTCCTCGGCGGGGACCTGCGCTACCACCTGCAGCAGAACGTGCAGTTCACGGAGGAAACGGTCAGGCTGTACCTCTGCGAGATGGCCCTGGCGCTCGACTACCTGCGCAGCCAGCACATCATCCACAGGTAGCGCCGGAGCCAGGGCGGCCGTAAATGAGCCTGGGCACGTGGCATGGGCCGTGCGGGGGCTGCCGGGCTCTGGGGCTGCCGTGCAGGACTGGGGCGGGCTGCGGGCCCTGCTGGCCGCGAGCAGGGCGCTGGGGGGCCGGGGGGATCTCGCTGCGCGCAAGGGGCTGAAAGCGCCGCACTCGAGGCTGGGTTTGGAGCGACTGAGGGCTTCCCAGGGTGGGCTCAGGCTTCTAGTACTGATTTTGCAGACATGCTGCCTGAATAAGGCAGATGCTCCCACTTGTTTTTCCTAAGAGAAACAAATTTCTAATCCGCCTGAAAGGGATTTGTTCCATATTAGGATATTCTGGGGTTTTATCTTTCTATTTTGTGGTACATTAAAAAGTTGCAGTTTTTTTGGTACATAAAAAAAGTTGCAGTATTTTGTTGTAGAATTGCATCCCTCATCTGGCTGAGATTTCATCTTGCTCTCACCTTGCTTCTCTTTCCAGAGATGTAAAACCAGACAACATCCTCCTGGATGAGCAAGGTAGGAACTCTCCATCTCACTTACCCACCTCCTTCATTCCAGGGACAGGTCCTGTGCATCTTCTTATCTGGAAGAGGTGTGGGAGGGGCACCCTGGCCTTCTGCGGGTGGGGCTGGGTTGGCGTGTGTGCATTGCCATGGGAGGGAGCTCCTCCGCGGGAAGCCTTCGCTGGCCCCTGCCTCCCTCACCCATGTCTGCCTCCGGTATTGCACAGGCTGTTCCTGCAGGGAGTGCCCTGTGAAAGGGCACAAAGCACAGGAACTGCCTTTTTTTGCGTTTTGAAGTGAGTCGGTAAAGCCTGCACGTAGACCTTTGTTAGGCAGAAAACAACTAGTTTTTGTGTCCTCCTGGAGAGAGGGGTCTGGGCTGAGCTGGGTGGAGCGAGCTCGGGAGCCTTGGTGAGAGCGACCATCGATAATGTGATGAATAAGCTGCTGGCAGGCTCTCAGTGGCCTATACAGGGCAGTCACGTGTGAGGTCCTGTATATTTGCCTCTGTTCCAGCAATAAATCTCAGAAAATGAAGCCACAATTTCTCAGGACAGCAAGCTCCAACCCATCTGAGTTTTAGCTAAACTGAGGCTTGCACTTGCATGGAGGTTCATTAGAAAGTAGCGCAGGGTTTAAAGCCCAGCTGTAAATGCCTCAGACTGCACGTGCTGTTGGACATCGTCTGTATCTGCACCTGTCTGGTGGGGCTGGGAAAGGTCCCAAGACCCCTGCCTTCCCCGAACATCCCTCCCGGGGGCTCGCTGCCGCTGAATTTCTGTTTGTGAGCGTTTCTCGCTGGTGTCGTGCCTGAACCTCTGCTGCCTCAGCTTGTGCCTGCCGCCTGGTCCCGTGTGACGCCGTGTGTGCCGTATGCGGCACTCTGCACAGCAGTGCCGTTGGAACACTCGTGGCAAGTCTGCCCGAAGCCTTGGGGATGCCTGTTCTGTGCAGGGAAATACCCACGGGCCCCCGGCGGGCTGCAGGTCCAGGGAGAGCAGGTGTTTTCCACAGCTAGCTAAAATCTGTTCATACTCTCTTTATTTCCAAATTTCGACATCCAGTCATGATGACAGAGAATGTAGAAACAGAGAGGACATTCCGCAGCACTGTTTGAAACATCTTGGTGATTTCTTGGCACGGTTTTAGGGTTTGGAAGGTGTTGTTATGATGTCGTTTAGACTGACGCGTCCGAGTTCGCAGTGGTCTGCCCGGTGCCAGCGCTGCCTTAGCTCTGGGCCCTCGGAGGGAGTCGTGGCTCCGTGGATTTCACCAAAAAACAGTTACGGTTCTTTTTAATCAGTGTGGCTGAGGCATTGTCTTCGCACAGTGTTTCCCTGTTGTCTTCTTTGCTGACTGTAGGTTCTGGATGTATCAGTGTGGCCTAGTGCTGGAGCTGGTGTAGGGTGCTAGTTCCTGAGGCAGGCTTGGCTGGCAGCGGCTAAACTCTGTGGCCTTAAACGGTCGTGGTGTTTTTCTTGCTGCCCCACGCATTCCTTTGTTTTGTGCTGCACCTGGGCTTGGTACTGTCAGGTTCCTCCTGTCTGTTCACACTGATTGAAAGTTGGACCTGAGTTTTCCAAACAGTAAAGAATTTGGCATTTAAAACTGGGCTTGTCCCAGGTGTGAAACTCCAAATCCTGTAAACAAACAGACAGACAAAATCCTTTTTTCCATGGTCAGCCTTGAATTTTAGTTTGTCAGCAGCGCCCAGCACAGGGCCCAGTGATGTCTGAGGAGTGGGGAGCTGGGGCTGCAGTCCTGAAGGCAGCCAGGGGGGTTTCTGGGTGCCCAGGTGACTCAGCAGTGAGAGCTGGCCTGTTTGTGCCATGGAAGAGCGAGGACTCGTGGGGAGTCTTGGCTGGAGCATTGCGAACAACGCGGAGTAGCCAGAACAGAATAAGCTGGAAGAAGCTGGATGTTTTAAGAGGCCTCCATGCAAAATGCGAAGCTCCACGTATGGTTCAAAATCAAGAAGCAAAGCCAGCTAGCACTCAGTCGTCTGGCAGGCCCGAGGTGCTGAGAAGGCTCGGGACCTGCTGGGCCACCGGCAGGGCTGGCGGTGGCCTCCCTGCCCCTGCGCTGCCGGAGAACGGGAGCGTGCACAACTTGTGCTCTGCGTTGTGATGTTCCATGCTGAGAGTAACTCCTTCTTAACATGTGTCTTTATTTAAGGTCATGCACACTTAACAGATTTTAATATTGCAACAATAATTAGGGATGGTGAAAGAGCAACTGCGTTAGCTGGAACAAAGCCATACATGGGTAAGCAGTACTAGCTGTTCGTTACGCCTGTATGTAACCCTTAAGGAACGCTCACCGCATGCAGCCTGCTAGTTCCTGCCTGGCACAGGCCCTGAGTTCCCTTAGCCCATTAGTGCATGCACCCAGCTCATTCAGCAGCGCCTTGCTGGCTGAAGAGGGAAACCCCAGACGGCTGCGCTGCCGTCGGAGCCCTGCCTGTCCCTCCGGGCTCGTGTCCCCGCGGCCCAGCATCCCCAGGGCCTGGTGTTCCCAGCGGCCCTGCTGCACCGTGTCCTCCCTGCTTGCCCAGGGCTGGGATGCTCCCAGCGCCCTGGCCTGTCCCAGGAGCCACGCTGGTGGCCGCAACACGTAGAACTGGTTCCCGCGGTTATGTACGGGCTTGCATGAAACAGGCGACTGAAGCGGAAACCAGCTGAAGCCAGGGAACAACCTGTTGTGGTTTTGCTTTCTGTTCAGCTCCGGAGATTTTCCACTCCTTCCTGAACGGCGGCACGGGTTACTCCTTTGAAGTGGATTGGTGGTCGCTGGGCATTATGGCTTACGAGCTTCTCCGGGGCTGGGTAGGATGCTTTGGAGCCTGAGGTCTAAGCACATGCTCTCCTGACGGGCTGCAGGGAGCCAAGTGAATTTCTTCTCGCCTTTCTGTGCTTTCCCCAGAGACCATACGACATCCACTCCAACAACCCCGTGGAGTCCTTGGTCCAGCTGTTCAGCACCGTCAGCGTTCAGTACTCCTCCACGTGGTCGAAAGAAATGGTCGCTCTGTTAAGGAAGGTGAGGAGTCGCGCTGCTGCGCCTTAAGCTGCGCATGAGCTGCGGTGCGTACGGGACTAGCTGGGCATTGTTCAGCGTGTTAATAACCTAAAACTGATGCATGACTTCTTACGGTTTTGCTCAGGCTTAAGCACAGATTAATCTTAGGGTTTGGTTTTTTTCCTTACTTCTATAATAAGCTGCATTGTTTGATAGCAAATGAAGAGAAGAGGCTGGTTTTGGTGAAGTGATCAAGTTCTTACCTAGGCTAGGACTGGGTTTGTTCAGCCGCCAGGGGTAAGGTCTTCAAGCCTTAAAAAGGTGGCTGGTGGCTGGGACAGCAGTGTGAGCTGGGGAGGGCCGTGCTGGCCCTGCTGCGTTAGCTGCTGCACAGCCTGGTTCAGGGGTGTTAGCTGTGAGCCCTGGCTGGGGGGTGTTGTGTGTGTACCGTGCTGTGATTTTGTGGCTGCGAGTAGGAAGCTGCTGGTGTGGTGTGGAGGCTGGGTTTTAGCTTCTGCTTGCGTGAGACCTCCAAAAAGTAGCTGATGGGTGTGCTGTAAGAAAGACACACCCAGTGCTGACAGCAAGCAAGGGACTCCAGCGTAGGTTCACGTTGGGCGGACGATTTACATCAGCAGGTTCTGTGTTTAGGAGAAGCAGAGCTGCTGGCTGCGGCTGCGGAGCTGCTCGGCAGCGTCACATTGCCACCTGCTGGGTGCGGGCTGCCGGAGGCACCCGGTGCTCCGCGGGAGGAGCGCTGCGGCTCCGCCGGGCTGCCCAGTGCCTCTGGGTGCGGGGGCTCTTGGCTCCGCTTCTCTTGCTCACGGGGTGCCCTTGTCGTGGCAGCTGCTGACGGTGAACCCCGAGCACCGCTTCTCGTGCCTCAGCGACATCCAGGCGTCACCGTACCTGGCTGGCGTGGCCTGGAGCGACGTCTGCGAGAAGCGCGTGGAGCCGGGCTTCGTCCCCAACGTGAGTCCCCTCCGCTCCCACGGGGCTGCCGGGCGCAGCGGGGCTCTGGCCCAGCAGCGGCTTCTGGGCCTTGCTGAGGGAGGGGCTGGCCCCACGGTGTCCGTGTGCCCCGCAGAAAGGCCGCCTGCACTGCGACCCCACCTTCGAGCTGGAGGAGATGATCCTGGAGTCCAGGCCCCTGCACAAGAAGAAGAAGAGGCTGGCGAAGAACAAGTCGAGGGACAACAGCAAGGACAGCTCGCAGTCCGTAAGTGCCCCGGCCCGCGGGGAGCGAGGCCGAGGTGCTGGTGGTGGGCGTGCAGCAGTGCCTTCCCGTGCAGATTTGTTGCGATGAAAACATTTGCCAAATGGAGTCCTCATGACAACCAAATGTTCCTCTTACATAAACTCGATAAAACCCTTTCACAGTAATCTGTGCTTTGGGAAATGAAATGAGGGACAGAGGTGTGGGCACACTCGTCAGGAATAAAACAAAAAGAAAGCGTCCAGATGATCATGGCCCTTTTTGGAGGCACTGTCCCTTGCCTCCAGCAGCTGAGGATGGGGCTGTGTTACAGTGCTTTGTCTGAGCACTGGGTGATGGTCACACAGAAGCACCCGGGCTGCCAGTCCCAGTGTTAAGGTCATTGGCCCTGTGCCTCCCCCCACCACGTGGCTGTCACCAGTGTAGGAGAGGCCAGCACGTGAGCCTGAGGAGCGTGCCATGAGCGCTTCCGCAGAGGCCCTCGGTACAGAAACCTAGCTGGAGACCAGCTGCTTTTGTTTCTGCTTTTCACTGTGGGAGTCACGGTGCTTCATGTCTGTGGGGAGACAAATACAAGAGTTCTGCAGATCAGACATGTCCTTGCACTAAAACCATCACGTTATGCAGTGGAGCAGGTAGTGCTGGAGGCGGGAGTGCTGCGTGAGGGCTGTAAGGTGTGCAGAGGGTGGCAGGACGCGTTGTTCCATCATCGCCGCTTCGGTGGTGCCGTTCTTCCCTTAGATGAGCAAGTGCCAAAATAGGGAACACAGCGGAACGTGTGCCGTCATCTGTTGGGGCTGGTGGCTGGCGTGTGCCCGGCGTGGCTTTAAGCACTGCAATTCCGTAGGACGTAGAGACGTGCAAATGGGATTTCTCATCCATGAATGTTTTCTTCTTCAACAGGAAAATGACTATCTGCAGGAATGCCTTGAAGCTATCCAGCAAGACTTTGTCATCTTTAACAGAGAGAAGTAAGTGGGGGCGGGGACTATTTTCTGGAAGGAAAAAGTGCTCTTTTTCCTGACTCATCTCTGAAGTCAGTGCTGGGCCTGAGGGCCCGGAGCATCTTGCTGAGGGCTTGGCTCAGTGTGGTGGTGCAGGAGCTCAGGTGGTGCACCCCTGTGACAACCAGTTCTTCCCAGAAGAGGAGACGAGAGCAGCGAGTGTTAACCGCTGCAGTCCAACAAAACGTCACACGGAGGAGCTGCTGGGGTCTAACGTGCGTGCGTATGGGACGTCGCTTCAGTTCAGCCTGCTGTCTCCTCGTCCGCCTCCCTTTTAGGGGATGCTGATTAGGAATACAAGAGCAGGGACCATGGTAGAATTGTCTCTGCGTGTCACAAGCGGGCAGTAGGAGTGCAGGAGCTCAACAGCGGCTCTCCCTTGCCTGAGCACTCCGAAGGGATCCTGTTCTGTTCGGAGGCAGAGCAGGAGGCAGCCCTCTGCGGGAGGCTGCGGGCACGCTGCCCCAGCTGCAGGCTCCTGAACGCTGAAGCTGTTGCGGAGCCTTTGAGAACATTTTGGGGTGTTTGCTGGTGTTTCAGCCCACGTAAGGACCTCGCCATGTACGGGGGTGTTACCGACCTGGAAAACTCCCCTCCTTTAGCCAGGGCCTGCCACGGGCACCCCGAGAGGAGCAGTGCCAGGGCAGCCAGGGGTGCGCTCGCTGCTCAGACCTCGTTGCAGAGCACCCGTCCTGCCCGAGCTCTTGCTCGGGGTGGCCGTGCAACGCGTGTTCCTCTGCCCCGCACAGGCTGAAGAGGAGCCAGGAGCAGATGAGCGAGTCCGTATCTGTCCCCGAAACCACCGATGAGGCCGAGACGGAGGCCGAGTCCGAGACCTCCAACCTGAACATGTGCAGCTCCGTGTGCTCCTCTGCGGGCAGCAGCTAGGCTGGGGCAGGGCCGCCCCGCTCCCGGCCACCCGCTCTCAGGTCGCGCTGAGCGACACCGTTGTGCCCCGGGGCACCGGGGGCACGGCAGCTCGTCTTGCAAAGCTGTAGCAACACGGACAGTTCGTACAGGACTGGGCTCTGCGCTGAACGGACGCCGGTTCTGCCCCCGGGGTGCCTGCCGTGGGTGAGGTTACCTGCTATGCAACGTGTCGGAGGGAGTAGGCCAGTTTCTTTACTTGTTCTTTTTTAATGTCAGGTTGCTGATCTGGACATGTTTTTAATACAAGAAGATGACAACGTAAGAAATTACATCTACAACATAGGAAAATTGCTGGCGTGGAGTGGGAGGAAGGCTGGCGGGCGGCTGGCACTCTGCGTGGCACTCCCCGTTAGCGAAGGCTGCGTGGGGATGAGTGCTCCTGCTGGGAGCTGGAGCAGCCCCAGCTGGGCTGCAGCAGCCTCGTGGGAGCTGAGTGGGCCAGCCCTGCAGCACAGAGACAGTCCTGCAGCACAGCGATGGTGCTGCAGCAGGGGGACAGCCCAGGCACACCCTTGTCCCCTCGTCACTGCCAGAGTCTCTTTCCTGACTCGGGGTAAATAAATGTTTTGTGCACTCAAAACACTTTTCTGGGGCTGGGCAATGATTGAACACGTAATCCATGTGTACAGGGTGTTACAACACTTCACATCGCTGCTGTGAGTGGCAGGGGCCGCGCAGGTGGGTCGGCTCGCTCTGGCTCTGTTTGCCCTGGTTCAGGGGATGTATTTGGCCACAGGTTCGGATTTTGCTGGAAGCAAAGCGGGGGGCCGTACGGTGCTGCTCAGTCGTGACAAGAGGGCAGTGTCTCGTTTGGGTTTACTTTATTTTCGGTGTAAAGCGAGAGTGCTGTATATAATTTACCAGAACCTGTTCTACCTTCTCAGTAAGACAGGGGATCTCTGGCTTGCTCCAGCTGTGGATGTTGCCTTTCTCCTTGTTTCAGAAGCCTTCACTATATTGGTTGCTTGATCTGCTGTATAGTGGCTTTTGGTTCCTGCTGCTAAAAATGAGCCATTGGTTCTGCTGCAACACGAAGCTGTTATGATGCACAGGGCTTCAGCGTTCACTTTAAAACTAGCGGCACCGGTTTGCTGCCAGACTTTCAGGCGGTTGCTGGGTTTGGATCCTCGTTCTATGTTTGTAACACAAAAATGTGTTGAAAATGTTTTTAACAGATGCAAACTCTTTTAGGACAAATTTTGCTGTGTTTTCAGTTTCTGTGGATGAAATAGAAAAGCTTAACCAGTATATAACAATTTTATATGAAAAATGACACGAAATATTTATTTTCCACAGTTTTATGTGGAAATTAGTAAGTGACTGAAGTTGTGCAGAACCAAACTTTCATGAAAGTCTTTCACAGAAGTGTTCGGGTGTGCATGGTGTGCATGCACAGCGTGTATGGGGGCTGGAGGATGCCAAGGCTTTCACCGCAGTGTGGGCTGCTCCCAGACTGGCACTGGGGGTCGGAGCGTGGGGCTGGGACACGGGGCTGGTGCTGAGCGAGCGGGAATGAATGGGCCCTGTGCGCTGCAGGGATGTGCCAGCTGCAGGAGGTGCTGCCTGCAGGAGGTGTAGGGGGTGCTGGCTGCAGGTGTGTTGGCTGCAGGAGGTGCAGGAGGTGTTGGCTGCAGGTGTGTTGGCTGCAGGAGGTGCAGGAGGTGTTGGCTGCAGGTGTGTTGGCTGCAGGTGTGTTGGCTGCAGGAGGTGCAGGAGGTGTTGCCTGCAGGAGGTGTTGGCTGCAGGAGGTGCTGGCTGCAGGTGTGTTGGCTGCAGGAGGTGCCGGCTGCAGGAGGTGCAGGAGGTGCAGGAGGTGCCGTCTCACTCCTCGTCCCACACTCTGTGCACGCGGTGCTCACTGCAGGGATGGCGCTGCAGCCTCGGGTCACGATCAGCCTGGAGAGCGCTCTGCTCTGCGCCCGTGCCGGCAGTTCTGTCACCGTACTCCATCTCACTGCTTAGCTGCTTTCTGTAAATGACGGCAGCTCGAGGAGCGTAGCTTTTGTTGTGGAACCAAGAGGTGCCACGTACGGGGGCGCGGGTGTGTCGCGCTCTCGGCCAGGGGCCCCGCAGCCCTGCAGGACGTCTCGCTGGAGATCCTCGCTTTCCCTTGGACGAGCTGGAAGTGGCCCTTCAGGTCCCGCTGGATCCAGCAAACAGCTGGGGCGGTGTGGCTGGGAGCTCTGTGTCTGCCCCACACCCATCTGGCTCTAACTCTTGCTCACCGAGGACAAGTGACACGGCAGAGACTGTGAGCATCGCTGTGCTGTGCAGTCGAGGCACTGTGGAGTGCTCGTTTCCAGGAGTTGGTGGCCGTGTGCTCCAGCACTGCCCCCTGGGGAGCGGTTTTATTGATGCCTACACGTGCAGAGACCTCGCAGACAAAACTGGAAGAGAAGAGGGACTGTGGCAAGGCAGCACGGTGGTAACCAGCCCCTGTGAACTCGGGGCTGCTGGGAGGCCTCCGAGCCGTCGCTGGCCGCCCGCTCGCTGTTGCCTCAGAGCCTGGCTCAGCTCCGGCTGTGAGCGGAGCTGAGGTCGTGCAGCACTGCTGTGGCCAAGCCCCTGCTGCAGGGCTGGGAGGGCTTGGTCCGGCTCTGGTTTACATCCCCACTAGAACCAGAAAACAATAATTTTCTGTGTATAAATATTTAAATTCATGTATTTTTTGTATGACAGATTTATACAGGGTGTGCCATTACCCGCCGTGAGAAGTCTCCATCACCTCTAAATTATTCTCCTTAAATTCCTGCCATAGATTGTTTCCTTATCTCTGTTGTATTTTGAAGTTCTGCACAGTTGCATACTGTTAAGTGTTTCCATTGAATTCCACAGACTTCACAAGGAATTTTGCACAGGAAGCCAGTGCCAGGTCAGGTCCGGATGGTTCTTTTGTTGCCGGTTCTTGACCACCCTGTACCTTGGCGAAAAGAGACTGAGGGTAATCAAATAACAAAAATAATGCCAATAATATGAACTTGACGTTGGACAGTGCCGAAATCCTGATGCCTTGGTAGGGTACATTTTTGAATTATTTCAGTGTAAATCGGATATGTAAAGTATATCTTTGTATTTTATGTTAATACATTTCTGTAATTTAGTTGCATGACAGTACTACCACGTCACAGAGGATTTAAGTTATGACAACAGATTTGTGTTTTTGCAGATACTGCAAGAAGCCATTGCATATGTGGAGTAATAAATGTGTATTTTTAACATTGCCAAGCTTCTGCGGTCATTCCGAGGTTATTGCTCGGGAATTGTAGGGAAACAACTCTGAATCCTGCAAAGGGTGCACGTTGTAATTACACGCCGGGTTTCCCCATCGCAGACCGGAGTTGTTTAGCATCCAGCCTACACCAGCTGGCGTCGCAGCCAAGCCGTCCCACCGCTGTGCCGCGCGTTTGCTGGGCTTTGCTCGTGGAGCTCATCAGAGTGGCACCGTGCAGCCGTGCAGCGAGCGGGTCCGTGTGCCGGGGTTTGGGGTTTGGCAGCTCCCTGCAGCCGGCTCCGAGCGCTGCTGTGCCTCCCCAGGCTGTCCTGGTGGAAGTGCAGTGCCTGCTGTCCCTGGCTGCCCCCAGAGCGTTTCCAGACCCTTGTCTGTGCCCGGAGCTCCCGCAGGACGCAGGGAGGGGAGGTGGGGCTGCGACCTGCAGCCTCTGGCGTGGGGGAGGCTCCCTGCCCCACAGAGCCAGGGGTGGGCAGTGGGCAGCCGCTGCCCCTCCTGCATGGCCAGGGGAGCCGGCAGCTGGTGCGTTGTGTTGCTGTGCTGTGTTGCTGCATTGCTGCATTGTGTTGCTGCGTTGCATCGCTGCGTTGCGTTGTTATGCTGCTGCATTGTGGTGTTGTGTTGCTGCATTGCATTGCTGTGTTGTGTCACTGTGTTGCTGTGTTGCAGTTTGAAGGCACAAGCCGCAGAAGCATCAAAATGCTGAAAACGTTTTGGAAACCCAGCCTGACCACCAGACACGGTGGGATGCTCCGGGCCATCCCAAAGCAAGGTAATGAGGCGAGCTGCGGGAACACCGTCCTGGGACTTAAAAATGCAGTCGTTAACGAGGAGCAGCTAAATGCGGACATTTCACGTTGTCCAAGCTTCCTTGGGAAGAGTTTATCCGTGGCCCGCAGTGGCGGGGCTGTGGGCTCTGTCAGTGGTGGGTTCGGGGTCTGGGTGAGGATGAGGAGCACCCAGGCACACCCACAGGATGGGGTCACCCAGTGCGCTGTCTTTACGTGCACCAGTTGGTCAGGAACTGTGCTGTGGTGCTCCGGTGCCCGGGGCCGACACTGCAGGGACAGAGATGGCAAGGAGAAGGCAAAAACCACGGTGGGGACAGTTTTCCAGCTGCAATCCTTAATTTGCAAAGGGTGAAAACTGGAAGACTTAAAAAGAATGAGGCAGCTCTGCAGCCCAGCTGGGATTGCAGCTCCTCAGAGGCTGCGAACAGCCTTTGCTGGGGCTCACCCTTGGGGCAGGACAAGCCGGGGACGGCCCTCCCCATGCTCAGCACCTGCCCTGGTCTGTTGCACTGCGGGTTTGGGTGGCTGGGTCTGCACAGAAGGTGCTGGCGGGTGGGGAAGGCACCCACTTGCCCGTGGTGGGGGGTGTCACAGCACAGCGTGCCACCGTCGGGGAGAACAGCAGCATGGGGCCCCCAGCTGATCTGCAGCCGCGGACAGTGCAGGGAGAGCTTCGCCCTGCAGCCATGAGCCTGCTGCATCCCCTCCCCGCTGCAGCCTCGTGCCCCTGCGGAGTGCCCACCCTGCACAGCCTGCTTCGCCTTGAGCAGAGCAATTCTCTTGGAGTTCTGTGTTCACCCCAAACACTGGGTGTGGGGCTTGGCACTGCCTGCAGCCGGGGCTTTGGCCAGAGCACCCCACGTCCCTCTGCCCCATGCCCGTGCCCTGCAGCCCGGTGCTGGGCACCACGAGGGCACTCGGCGGCTCCGCTCTCCCCGGCTGAGCCGGCGCCCGTGAACGCCTGCCCCAGAGCCCGCGGGGACGCTGTCAGAGGGAATTAGGGCCGCGCTGTGTTTGTGCTGTGGGTGGGTTCATGTCCTGCAGACTCCAGACGCGTTTGCAGGCGGCTGGATCTTCAGCACTGGGCTCAGACATCTCGCCGGGCACCGCAGGGCTTTAACCCTTGCTGCTGTGGTCCCAGGCCGGTGTCACCCTGCGCTGGTGCTGGCTCTGCTCCCCCCCAGAGCCCTCCTTTGGGGAACGGCCCTGACAGAGGAAACCAATGCAAACCTGTCCTTGGGAAAGCAGTGCTGGGGCTGGGCCCTGGCTGCCAGCCCCCACAGTGCTCATGGGGCCAGCAGAGAGGGGACAGTGTCCCCTGGCACCCTTAAACCATGGAAGCTGCTGAAGGAAGGGCCATGGCCGGGGGGGGTGGTTTGCAGCACCTCCCTCGGAACAGCTGAGCTGGGGCTGTGCAGGACTCGGGAAACCCAGGGGCACGAGCCTGTGCTGTGCTTACTGGCAGCATCCGTCCTCGCTGGCTGTTTTAGCAGCGTGCAGTCTGGGGAGTTAATTCGAGTGAGCATTTTCCCTATGAATGGCTTTTGCAGTTTTCAGAAATACTTCTATTTAGAAAGAAACAAACACTAGCTGTGTTGAATTGCAGAGAAAAAAAAAAGCCATTAAAATATGTTTGTATTTAAACGAATTATTTAATCTGAACAAATGCATTTTCATCTATGTTTGATAGAGACATCGTTCCAGGTAATTGCATTAGGTAGAGCCTGCACGGCAGGAAGCGATTCTACAAACCATCATGCATCAAAAGCCAAGGGGGAACACAGCAATAAGACAGGTCAGCCATTTCCATCACTTCAGGATTTCCAACAAGTTTATTCAAAGGAACAACTAACAAACGGTGAGCCGTTCGGTCAGAGGTACATGCATGGCTTAGGGCACAGAGGTTCACCTTCCAACACATACCTTTAAACGTAACAAACCGCCTGTAGCGTTTTATAAAAGAGTCTGCCACATGCAGCTGGCCTTCAAATGAGCCTTACAGGTGGTGCTTGAAAAAAATGTATAAATAACCTTTAAAAAAGAACCCAACAACCGTGCAGCAGCCGACGCGGGCCCCACGAGCACAGCCGTCACCCGGCCTCAGCCCACCCTGGGGACGCAGCAGCGCGGCCCGGCCATGCTGCGGGCTGTGGTCACGGCCCCGTCCCCTTGGCACGGCGACGGCTCCTCCCAGACTGCGGCGTGAGGCGGTGGGAGGGCGGCCTGCCGGCGGCTGCAGAAGTGGCTGTTGGCTAGAAGCCCTCGTGGGAAGGGCAGCCACCGGGACAGAGCGCACCTTCGTGGTCGTCCAGCTCACAGGACAGCTAGCAGCACCCCTGAACACACTTTATAAAGTACTTCTAGGTGTCGGCATGCATATGCTAAGGGCTTCTGAGTATCTAGGTAAGAAATACAGCCTGGGAGCTCTACGGAGTGGGAGACATACAACGGGCGAGCAACCTCTCGGGTGGGCTTCACCTGTTTTCTACCTAAGAGAAGAAAGGGCCCGGGCTATCCGACCAGCGCTTCGCTTCCATCCTGGGCTTCAGGGAACCAACCGTGCCCTCCTGCCTGGGCCCGGCCCCGGCCCTTCGTGGCGTCAGGACAGGGAGGTGATGTTCGAGCGCCCGCCCGGGGGGGCGATGATCTTCTGGGCTGTGCGCCTGGCGACGTGGTCGTCGGCCTGCGAGCCTGCGGGAGAGCAGAGGCGGGCGGGTGTCACGTCCACAAGGTGCAAGGGCCCGCAGCTTTAAACGCACCCATCAGAGAGAATTTTCTTTGTGAGCAATGCTAATATTGTAAACATTTAGTAAATGGGTGCTGCACTATCAGTTTGGAATCACTCTGCAGCCTTCCAGTACTTAGAGGGAGCCAATAAAAGAGCCGGAGCGTGATCTTTTACACGGGCAGACAGTGACAGGAAAAGGGGGATGGTTTTCAACCGAAAGAGTTTCACACTCCTCACGTCAGGTGTGAGGAGGAAATCCTGCACCCAGAGGCGGTGAGGCCCTGGCCCAGGCTGCCCAGAGCAGCTGTGGGTGCCCCATCCCCGGGGTGCTCGGGGCCCAACCAGCCCACGGCAGGGGTTGGGGGGCTCTGGGGGCCTGCCAACCCAAACCAGTCTGTGATTCTGTGATGCACCTTTATTCTTCTGTTGCTTCTTTCTGGACATAATAAATGGAAATAAATGGCTTCTATGTAATAAAAGGTGGGACGCTGTACAGTTACTCAGCACCGCACGATCCACCTGATTTCAGCCAGCCAAGAAAACAACATTATGACGGTCACTTGATGACGGAGCATTGGTTTCCCAAGGCTGCTGAAGCGGCAGGGTGCATTTCCACAAGATACCACGCTGGGCAAAGCTCACGCGGGACGGCAGAGGAGGTTTTACCGCGGGTCCCTGAGAATGGAGGTGGGGGCACCTACCGGACAGGCTGAACCCCGACTGGTGCAGGTTGCGCACGGGTGCGGCCGGGACCTTGCCGGCGCAGGCCGCCATCCTGGAGGCCGCCGTGGGCGCCGTGGCTCTGCCGCTGAGGACGCCGTCGTGG
>VXAV01006096.1:4839-16381 GCA_013399715.1 Alectura lathami | reverse complement strand
GGGGAAGCGAGCGTGAGGCGGGGCCGGCGGGAGGGGCCGGGAGCCCGGCGGGGCTGGTGCCCAGCTCCCGCTGCTGCGCTGCGCTTACCTCACAGGGAGGAGCGTTAAAGGCTGGGCCTGCAAAACCGTCCGGCGAGGGGCACCTACCTGGTGACACGCGCACAAACACGGCTTTTTGTTCTCTCAGCTCCGGCAGCACCGCGCTGGTGTCTCATCAACACGTCCCCTCCCACTTCCCTCAGAGGCCCCGCTCCATCCCGTCCCTTCGCGGCGTCAGCCCCCGGCAGGGTCCCCAGGCTCCTGGCCCCGCAAGGGGCAGCGTGGGGCCACCGCGGCCTGGTGACCATGTCCCAGAGGTGCACCTCAACCGGGACAACGCGGTGCCAGCGTCGTGTCCTGCCAGCCCCTGTGCTCCTGGGTGTGAGAGGAGCCAAAGCCAGAGCAGCGACTTCACTACCAGTATTTCATTGCGCATCTGCTGAAGGCTGCGTCTCCTCCCCAGCAAAACAGACCAGCAGCCATTTGAGAACCAAAGGGTCAGAACGGGCCAGTTTTGAGAAAAGAAGTGCTAGGTTTCAAATTGAAAGTGCACGGACTGATGAGTTATCCACAAGCACACAGCACTTCCCATAGCGATGGTTCCCGTACGTCACCTTCATGTCCATCTCGCGGACCGTCTCCAGACGACACTGCTCTGACCGCTGTTCCACAGCGCTCCCTCTGACCCTGGCTTTTTTCTGAAGCTCTGGTTGAATCAAGGACCCAGAGGCAGCTCGGGCAGACTGTCTGGTCGCTTGCAAAGTGCCAAAAGAGGCTGCCCAAATGAATTAACTCAAGAAACGAGTCGCTCACCGCCTCGTCTGACACTCAATTATCATCCAGACGAGACCAGGGACCTTCAGCACACAGTTTATATTTAGCAAGCTCCGGCTGTCCTTTGTGACAGAGTAGTGGCACAGGGCGTCTTCCTTCACAACCAACACAAATGCAGCCTGACTGCCAGCCAGCAGCCCAAGGGCCCCTTGTCCCCGCTGCCCATGTGTGGCGTCCCTGAACACGGGGACGATGCAGAGGGTGCCAAGGAGACAGTGCCAGCAGGATGGGCATGGGGCTCCCTCTGCCACAGCTGCTGCCGGACTGCCCGGAGGAACCAGAGGCGGCCACGAGGCCCTGACCCTGCTGTGCCACTGCAGGGGGGACACCAGGGACACAAAGCAGGGCCCCTGCTGCAGCTGGCAGCGCTGTTGGTGCGTTTGGGGCTCATGATTTTTGTTCTACATCTACTGCAACGCATAATGACAACGTCTAACACACGGGAAAGGGGAGGAGGGGGACGTCATTCAGGAGCTTTTTGCACATTTGCATGTCTTTGTGTCTCCTAAAAAAGCCGTGCTAGCACACTGTGAAGGACTGATGTTATTTCCAGTAACTACTGAACACTGCCTCTGTGAGTCGCAGACAGAAGCAAAGCAGCAGACTGGCAATGCAGTCCCACAAACCTTTCTAACACAGGCAGAGATGAATTCTTCCCTTCTACCTCACTGCAAAACAAACAGATTTGGTAGAAGTCATACCTTTGCTCTGTAGCTTTATAATGCTGGTACTATCAGTCACAAAACTGAAGTAGGCATTACGAACCAGCATGTGCCAGGACGCACACCAAAGCAACCACATGAGAACACCACGACACGAACAACACTCTCACTTCTGCTGCCGGCTGCACCAGAGGGCTCACCAGAACACGCAGAGAGACCGCGATGAAAACCCGGGATTATTGCAAATAAAATTCTCCTTACCCTGTTTCTTGCCTTTATTCTTTTATACACAAAATCAGGGAACGTCTTTCTGGGAATAAAGCGACCTGACCCTTGGGTGACAAACAAGTTCCCGTCCTCAGCGACAACTTTTCCTTGACTTATGACCACAGTAGGAGCCCCGTGACACTCTGTGCCTTCAAATATGTTGTACTCCACATTCTGGAACAAACAAACCAGCATGTTAAGTAAATTGAAGATTTAAGGAAAGGCAGGCACAGTCTATCCAGTTACACACACACCTGTTTCCATTTTTGAAAGAGAACATTTAAATATTACAATAATAATGCCAATTTTCTTCAATTAAAAGCATCTTGGTGAAAAAACACTCTGGTCAAAAAATGTTTCTACATTAATTTAAACCAGCTCCATCTCTGCCTTACCTCATGCCACCTCAAATGCACCCCTCACTTTCAACTACAGCTTTCTACCCAAGGCTTGTGTTAGAAACTAGTTTGGGGATGTCTGTGCCTGGAAAAGCATGAATAAAATGCCCCTGAGACATCCTGAGCCCGTCCTGACCGAGCGCCCTCTGCAGACCAGCACCACCCACTGGGGACCAGAGCCTCAGGGGAACGGACCCGGGACTTCGGGGGACGCTGGCGCAGGGCCCTGGGGGCAGAACGGCTCTGTGCTGCCAGCAGTTGTTCCACTTCGCCAGCTGCAGAGGTGTGCAAGAGCCGCTATCCGTTTCCCAAATCAGAACTCCAGAGTTCAAGTTGACCAAGCGGGAATTCACGCGAGTCGGGGTCTGTCCCCGCGCGCAGCAGGCCTCCACGTGCTGCCCTCTCTGGACGCGCTCTCTCTCTTTCAGTTTAATACCCAAAACAAGGTCAGCACTTACATTTTTCCGGTCGGCAGCGAGCACATCAGTGTCAGATCCGTGTTCCGGAGGCAGGCTGTCTCAGCGCAGCCACCCTGCTGCTCAGCCACAACCCTGCCCCTCCCAGACTCCCCAGCTGTGCAGCACCCAAGGGATATCTTCATCTGCTTGCATTTTAAAAAGGAAATGCAGGCTCCTACATCAGCTCATGCACATCGCTCTCCCCTGGTGAATATCCTGGCCTTTCTGAGCTGAAGAAAGCTTTTTACTTTACAGCTCTCTTCTGACTGTAGAACGAGCTCAACAATTAAAAAGATCTCTTACCAAATTGTGGGTTTTTGCTGATATAATTTTTGTAGCCCTGGGGTTCCACAAGACCAGGTCCGCATCGGAGCCCACTGCAATTCGCCCCTTCCTGGGGTAGCAGTTGAAGATTTTGGCAGCATTTGTACTGGTCACGGCTACAAAATCGTTCTCATCCATCTTCCCCGAGACCTGGGAGCAGAAGGGAGGAAGGACCATCTGATACGGGAAAGCACAGCAGCCCCACCACAGAAACCGCGTTTCTCTTCGAACAGCGACTGCCCCAGCCCATCACCCACTGCTTTCACACGCCAAGGAAACCCCCAGGCTGCCTCCCCGGGGTGAGCCCGGACAGCACCAGCCTGCCCACGGACCCGAGCTGCCCACCAGCAGCAGCCCCGGCTCCAGGAGAAGGAACTGCACGATCACACGGGCTGGTAACGAGTGCGGGACTGCACAGAGCCCTGGCTACAGCAGCGGGGAAGGGAGGAGCTGGGGAGCTGAGCCTCGTCCCTGCGAACTAGGGTGCACGAGAGGTTTCTGTTTTCCCTGGACCGCGAAACGTAAGGGCTCTGAACAAGAAGACTTCGGCAGGCTCAAATTCCCCATGTAGGAGTCTCACGTTCACTGTAGATGGCTACGGGTATTTCAGCAAAGAAAGACTGGAAGAGAACCCAAACAGTACTATTTATCATCATCACTTTTATCTTCATTATCTTGAACTATCTCAAGATAAACTGTATTTCTCTCAAGAACAAAGCCTACATAAGACTGTCCCCAGGGAAGCTCCGTGCCACGCGGTGCAGCCCAGGGCCGAGCACACCCTGCAGCGGTGCAGCACTGGGGCTGCAGCAGTGCGGGACAAGGCCGCAGGTGGACACGCGGGGCTGCAGGAACCTCCCACAGGCACAAGGACGATGCTCCCTGCGCCATCCACCGCCCAGGCTCCTGTGAGCACCAGCAAGGAGCAGCACCGCTCCCTGCCCTCCCGGCACTGCAGAGGGCTGCCTCCCGGCTGCAAGGCGAAGCGGGGGGGCTGTTCCCACCAAAGCCTTTGAAGCCACTTTGAAGGCGCTCGGGTGTCACATTTCCTCCCGTTACCAAGCTCTGCTGAAGGAGCAGTCTAGACGTTGTCACACTTCAGGGCTCGTTTCGTTAACGAGGAATCTGACATCCCCCGAGCACGGCTCACATCCACGTGCGCCCGTAGCACAGCGAGCAGCCTGCGGCACCGCAGCACCTACCACGCACTTCTCCCAGACGACCAGCATCCGCTCTTCCACGCCGTTCGTCCCCTCGGGGATGAGGGTGAAGTTGTCCTTCCCCACGGCCTTCTGCGCGGTGGTGAAGGTGCAGTGAGCGCTGCCCGCCACCTGCAGGTCCCCGCTGCGCCCAACAGGGAGAGGCGGTCAGAGGGGCACGCAGCACAGCCCGAGCCCTGGCGGGGCCGTGCCGCGGGCGCTCACTCACCAGGCCAGCAGGGAGGCGAGGCGCTCGGGCGTGCTCGGGTCCGGGCTGAGGGGAGGGGAGGTGACGAAGGCGGCGGCGATGGGCTCCCCGAACACCACGGTGCCTGCGGAGCGACGGCGTCAGCGAGAGCACACGCGCGCCCTGCGGCCTCCCTTCACGCAGCGCAGGCACCGCGGTGAGCGGCGAAAGGCGGCCGCATCTACCTCCAGCGTTCTCAGTGTTTTGGCTTTTTAAACTTAGACTAATCCCCGGACTACCTCAGGCGGCAGGAAGCGCTGCCAGAGCGGGACTCGAGCGCACCTATTTTCCCCTTGGAGAAAGCACACGTTCCTCGGCACGAGCAGGCAGCAGGCAGCAGGCGCGTCTCTGCGCCAGCCCCCCGGCAGCAGCAGACGTGGCCGCGCACCACGGCCTTCTCAGGACGCGGCCCTCTCCCTTGCTCCCCTGTGGGAACACTGCTCGCTCCCCCCACCGCAGCCCAGCTGGAATTTAGGGTTTGTGCCTGTTCCACTTTCCATCTAGTTCAAGAGAAATGACTGGAGGAAAGTTATTTAATTTTCTTTTCTCAGCTGCATCTGCTGGGACTGAGGTGTCAAACCTTCAAGCACACCTCTTCACAACTTCTGAGTGCAGCTCAGAGCAATTAGCTCCAGCGCACTCTGTGAAGAAGAGTCGACAGCAAGCTTTAGCACCCTCAAAATGTGCAAGGACTCGGGCGATAATGACTTCTTGAGCCTTGCTGCCGAGTGGCATTCCTGGACGTACGTGAACCGGCTCGGTTAGCGTGCCAACACGGAACGGAGCTTTACCTTTCCTCTTTGCTTGAGCCAACACTTCCGCTGCACCTTTGCTCATTATCTTTGTGACGTACAAGGGGCAGTTGGCTTGTTTTGCGATCGTAATTGCGCGGTACACGGCCTCCGCTTCGACCTGCGGACACAGAACGCCAGCAGAAAGCACCTCAGGGCACCTCTGCCACAGCTGGGCCACGCGAGCAGCGCGGGCCCCGGCTCTGAGCGGCTCTGCTGGAAGCGGGCGACGTTACCTCCTCGGGGCGGCTCAGCACGTGCCCCTCCGGCCCGGTGATCCCAAGGTCCAGCAGCCTCTTTTGCTCCTAGGTGGATGAAGACGAACGAAAGCAGTAAGCGATGCGAGCACCCTGCCTGAAGCAGCGAGGGCCACAGAGACCTTGCTCGGAAGCCCCTGGCGGCTGACGGCAGCTCATCAGCACAAGCGCGTGACCCCGTTTGGGCCCACGACACTCCACCACCTGCTGCAGCCACTGCCCACGTCACGCTGCGGGAACGTTTTTGGACTGGAAGCTGCTACATGTCCGTCGGACCGTCCCCGTCCCTCAAACACAGGTACAGTTCTGGAGGACTCGGGACGTTAAACCCATCGCCGCTCACTCTAAGGCCGTGCTAAACGTGACGCACGGCGACACAGAAGGAGCAGATGCTTGCTGGGCCTGAGAGCCACGGCTGTCTGGAGCCGCCCAGAGAAGCCCACGGGAGAAGCAAAGACGGGTGCAAGACAGCGAGGCTGCAGCCAGGCGCAGCGATGCTGCTTCCCCCAACCCGGGCTTCACAGGGCGCATCCAGCTGCTGTCCCCAGCCTTGGAGCTGGGAACCCACAGCAGCAGCTGGAAAAACCACCGGGCTGCAGCTGGGTCCACGCTGTATTCAGAAGGCGTGCATGTCCGACACACGCCTCATCCAGCTTCCTCCCTGCGATGTTTTGTGTCATGCCATGCTCCCGCCGAGCTGGCACGAGACGCAGGGACATTCAGCACTCAGATCCCGTAGGCGTGAAAGGACCTTGTTCTCGGAGGATTTTATTTCTGCACCCGCTGCATTTCTTTTGCAGATGTCCTCAAAGTTTGTCCCTAGGGCTCTACTGCCATCATGTTGGTAGCTTAAAGAAATACTTCTGAAGATACTGAGCTGCCTGGGACCGCGCTCCTCAGATACAGTGCTGGGGGGTGGGAACTGCCCTCCACCTGCTTGTTCAGATAAACCCATTTCAAGGACCGGGATTCTGGTTTCATTTTAAACTCTCCCCCCACACCATGCTGAACGCTCCAGTGACCGTAAGCTAAAGGAACTGCAGCTCTAACCCTGCTGCCTGTCACCTGCTTGCAGTGCTTACCTAGGACCTTCTTTTCTACAGGCAAAAAGGAGAGACAAAGAACAGAGTGCCGTACCAGGTAAGCTCCTGACTGTTATTTCTGGAGACATGCATTACCACGTGAAATGCAGATTACTGAAAGAAAGAAAGACTCTTTAACCTTCTCAAGAACTGAAGACTTCTAGGCATACTCAGGAGTTGTAAACAAGAAAAACTTTGTGGTAAAATATCACTGACGGCAGCCAGTCAGCATTTAAGAAGGTTCCAGAGTTGCCAGCAGGTCCTTGTTGGGACTGCTGAACAGATTTCTATGACGAAACCCAAGTGCATGCGTGGAACTGGGAGGATGCTGCTGATTTTAGCAGGAGCCCCAGATCCTCCTGCACATTCCTGCCCCTGCACACGCTGCCACAGTGGGATTTCCTGCCAGCCCTTTCCCTCCAAAGCTCTGGAAATCTGATTATCCTGGAGGCCAAATCCGTCCAGGTGCGTGGGTGGACGAGACGAGGCAGGATGCAGAGAGCACCGTGCCTGGACTCCCCTGGCCTCCTCACACCGCAGCGTTAACAGCGAGGAGCGCCAGCAGCCTGCTCTGCGGCGAGACCCCCACCGCGGGCAGGTCCCGAGCCACCCTGCGCCGGGAGGCTCCTGACGGGGACCAGGAGGCGAGTAACGCAGGTGGCGGCAGCTGACAGCACGCGCTGCAACGTGCACGCTGATCCTCCTCACGCAGCAACCGTGCCCATGGCAGGCTGCACCCCTCTGTCCCTCTCGGACACAGCCCTATTGATTCTGCAGCATCAAATGAACGGTAAAAGCGTGCCAGCACCCTCTACCAGAGGCTGCAGCCCGTGACAGTCAGCATTCTGCCTGTGAGGCCAATTACAATCCGAATTCTTCGATTTAAATGAATGTATTTGCTGTACCTCGTCAATGATGTCTCCGTTCTCAGCGTGCACTTGGGCAATGGCCCCCAGCTCTCGAATAATGCCGAATATTTCGTACATCTGCCAAGAGAGGAGGAGTTGCCCAACATCAGATAAATCATGGTTCATGCTCAGAGCGTGGCTCGCAGTTTCACTGCGCTTCGGCTGTCTGCGTTACCTGGGCATCAGTGCACTGAAGTTTGTCTTTATAAGCCATAAAAACCAGGAAGGAGTTCACACCTTGAGAAGAGAAAACAAGACGCGCAGTTATTGCCAGGGCCCAGAGCTCAGCGCCTTGCACACGGGTGTCGGACTCGGTGGGTTTGTGCAGCTGGGGTCAGGCTGAGAGCACACCAGGGCCGCGCACCCCAAGTGCAGCAGGGGCCGAGCCCCACATGCCGTGGGTCACCGACAACACAGCCCCGTGCCTGGACACTCCTGAACAAAAGCCACGACAGCCACTTCTGATTTTAGACACCCCCCGCGACTCGATCCAACTGCACGGAACCTAGCGCGCGGCTCCCAGCCTCAGCTCTCCCTCCAGAAGCAGCCTGAGTCCGTGGTTTCTCTCCAGCTTCTAACTGTGTTGGACTGAACGCGTTAGTGCTGAGACCACACAGCACAGCAACGCTGCGACTCCTACCCACAGCGCTGAGACGAGTGCTCTGCTACTGCGTTACAGGAGCGGACGCACAGCTCTGCTCACAGCATCGCACACAACCCCAACTCACTTCCATCGAACGTGAAATATGAATCATGGAGCACGGAGTCAAAGCCTGAGAACCGGACTGTGTTTCGTAAGGGTAAAGGCAACAACTAATCCCAAACGACGACAGAATTACAAACTGTATTTCATGAGAACGTGCACATGAAAAATACCTGCTCTGAGCTCCGAATGGCTGCATTACTTCAGCGGCTCAGCATTTTAATGGGAAATTCACTGCAAATTTCTATGTTAATTGACCAATTAAGCCGTTGCTTGCAAGACTGCAAATTACACTGAAGTCATTTAGCTGTGCATTAGCATATCTGAAAGCAAAATGCAGCTCCAAACAGGGAATTAGGGATTAATGAAATGCATGAGCTCCTGACACACGGCCAGCTCACTGTGTGAGCGATGTCCAAGGGATGCTTTAGGATGTACAGGAATTAGGAGCACAAAGGACAGCTCCGGGAAAAGCCTAAGGCTTGGACTCACTCTGCGAGCCCAACCTGGAGTGCTGCCACTTAAATATTTCAAGCAACTCAGGGTGCTTGAATCAGGTGCCAGATACAACTTCTGTGGTTTCCAGAACAGATTTGCAGTACCGGGATGTAAGCTGCCCACAGGCACGGACGAGATCCTGCAGAACACATCGGGGCGTGAACCCCGTGTAAAGGCCCTGCCCGCTCCCGCCCCCGAGGGGGCACAGGACGGGCAGCTCGCACCCCCTGCACGCGTGGGGCATCCATCACCGCGCGAGAGCGCTGCGGCACAGGGGCACCAGCGCCACGGCCGGCCCGAGGGGCACCTGCTGGCGTGCAGGTCCTGCAGCGCTCCCGGGGGGCCGTTTGCAGCGCTGCCCGGCCGCCCTTACCCTTGTCCTTCACCAGCGCTTCCAGCTCCTCCCGCAGGCTCTCGTGCCAGCGGGGGATGTCGACGTGCAGCGCGTAGTCGCAGCAGGCCCTGCTGTCGGCACGCTCCCTCCACTGCTCGTAGGCGGCCAGCAGGCTCGTCCCGGCCTCGGGCAGCACGTGGTCAACTGAAAGACACCGCAGAGCGTCGGGGCGCTGCCCGCCGACGGCCGGGGGGGCCGCAGGGACAGCGGGAGCTCAGGGCAGCACGGAGCCCGCTGCTCCGGGAGGGAGGCGTTCCGATCGCAACGTGCTTCCGCAGCGCTGACTAGAGACAAATTTCACAGAGCGGAGCCAGCGAAGCAGACCGCGCTGCTGGCATGCCCTCCTCACGCAGCCCCCCGGCACGGCAGGCTGAGGGGGCCGGGGACCGAGGCACGCCCTCGCGCAGGGCGGCACGGCTCCCTGGGACACACCCAAGGTACCGGCCGTGAGGCTGGTTCGGACCCACGGCAGGGCGCGTTGGGAATGCTCCTGCCTGGAACGCTGCACCGGGCTTTGGGACCAGAATAAGAGCAAAACAGAGCTGAAAACTACTCTGCATTGGTAACAACGCGGAGCCCGTGCTCACAGAGCTGACAAACTTCCCAAACAGCTGTAAAGCTTCTAAAAATGAAACGGAGTTTAAAGTTTTCTTCTGCCTTACGAGCTGAAGCAGGAGCAGCTATGTACTTTCTACACGTGTATTGCAAAGGAAGGTTACTGGGAGGCACACGATGCATTTAAATCAGCTTCTCAATGCTGTGGCTACCACAGAAAAAGGAACGTTTCTCTGCTGTGAGGATGAACAACCCCTGCTGCGACAAAAGGGCCCCGCGCTGCACCAGGCGGTGCTCTGCTCAGCGCGGAACAGCGCTGCTCCTCTTACTGATCATCGTGGTGCCTCCCGCCAGGGCCGCCCTCGTGCCTTGGTAGAAGTCGTCCGCAGAGCTCATCCCCATCACGGGCACCTGCAGCCGGGTGTGCACGTCTATCCCGCCCGGCACCACCAGCTGGCCGTACGCATCCACGGTCCTCGCTTCGCCAGGCACCGTCAGGTTTTCTCCAATTTGTCTGGAAACAGCATTGAGATGTCCTCAGCGCGCACCCCGCCCCATCCAGGCCCTGCAGGAGGAGCTGCGCCGCCAGGGAGCTCGGTGGGCCCAAGGTGGGCAGGGCGAGCCCTGGCACCAGCCCCGCCACACCCTACAAGCCCTCGTTTCTCAGAAAGAGAGAATTTCCACGGGAAAAATGACAGAAGGGAACCTCGTTCCAATTAAATGACACTGATCATGTGATATGTCTGGAAATTACGTGACGAAACGCAAAATTTAACTTACTTTATTAAGCCATCTTCCACATAAATGTCTGCATAAAATGACTGGTCATCGTTGACAATTTTTCCTCCTTTGATTAGAAGCTGGTCATTCTAGTAGAAAAAATAAAAGTAAGATTATGTTATTTAGAGACTACTCATTGTGAGGTTTCATGAGGTCTAGGAGCTCATATTTTGCCCCTTATCCATCCAAATTGAGTTTAATATCCAAACTGTTCCATTCCAAAGCCCAGCTGTATTTTCCCAAAAAAGGCACAGATTTCCTTTTGGAGGATGGCACGAGCCCGGGGTGCGGGTGCCGCAGAGCAGAGCAGAGCCCTCGGCGGCAGCAGGCAGCGAGGGCTCCACGAGGGCTCCACGTGCGGCAGGGCTCGGGCCTGGGGCTGCTCCAGCCCCGCGGGGCAGCAGCTCCCCGCGCTCCACAGCTCCGCCACGTACGGGGCTCCGCGCTCAGCTCCCGCGTTGAGCACTTCTAAGCGCACCTCACTGATGGCGATTTATTGACATTCGCTAATCAGATTTCCCAGCCTTGTTGGAGGCTGGTGACACCTTGAGCACTTTCCTCATTTCAAAGCAAGGCTGTGGCACGGCTGTCAGATGTGCAAGGTCTTTAACCAGAAAAATCAGAAAGCAATTGCATTTCTGTAAATGTGGAACTGCAGCATTATTAGAGGGCTCCTGTCCTGCTCTCTGGTGTTGTTAGGAAAAAAAAAATTATTGAGGCTAAAACGGGCAATCCTGGGGGCACGGCCTCAGCACAGGAACAACGGAGGGTGCACGAGCACGTGGCACTACGGCCTGGGAAATGACTGCTACCACGGCAATGCGTGCTGCTGCAAGAGCAGGCTGGAAAACACATCGGGGTCTTGTCTGAAAGAGCCTCACTGGCACACAAAAAACTGTTAAACAAGTGCATTGCGTTCTAAAAAGCGCATTTATTGCGTCCCTATTGTTCTCCCCTGTCCCATAAAATCAATCACAAGAAGCCTCTGCGCTGGCTGCCCCAGGGGCACGTCGCGAGTCCCCTCCCCTCGCCGGGATCCTCAGCTCAGCTCAGCTCAGCCCAGCCCAGCCCCAGCCCCGGCTCAGCCCCGGCTCCCGCAGGCAGAACGCCGCCGCTTTGGGAACTCAGCTGTGAGCCAGCCAAAAA
>VXAV01006095.1:226988-256618 GCA_013399715.1 Alectura lathami | reverse complement strand
AAAAAAAATCCAAAAATATTAGAATAAACATGGCAGAATAAATAAGGCACAGGGATTATTTTTCCCCTTCTGTATACATACGTATCAGTATGTTTTGTGTTCTTTCTCCTGTACTGTGTAACTATGACTGTCACAAACAGTAAGTCACTATGACAATTTATGACAAAAGAGGCACATTTCATTAGATGTAATGTTAACTTATTCATTAAATTCCTACAATCAAACATTAAAATGGATACTAGTCCTGTGGGGACAAGATGAAGAGATGAACAGAATAACTTTATCTCTGCTGCATGTAAAATATCCGTAATTGAGCAGAAAGCCTGATCCCAAATGCTTAAAAATACAAGGCCAGAGCAGGAAATGTGATTGGATTTCTTCTAATCTAATCATTTTGCTCCATATGTGGCCCCCAATCTGTTTAGGATTGTTAAAATTCCTGGGTATTGTAGTGCCTTCCCCAGAGATGGCCGGGAAGAGCTAGGACAGCCTGGACCAGATGGGATGCCAGTGACTCCAGCCAGCAAAGGCAGAAAAGAGGACAGCGGTTAACTCCTGCTCCGCTGGCTGCCACAGGAGAGGTCCAGAAGGAAAATTAATGCAGTCTGCCTTCCTGTCAACGCTGCAAAAGGCACCCGGCAGATTAAAGCTCCTGGGAGCAAACTGCTACAGCCCCTGGGGACAAACAGAGCAAGGACCGATGATCACATCCTTCTGAAAAGCTGTTCTCTGCTTCAGGTAGAAATGTTTTCTTACAAATTCCCATGGATACGTGGAGGAAGGAGCTCTCCCACAAGTCCCAGAGGGAAAAGAAACGGTCTAACTGAAACCAGTACCTACAAGATGAAAGGCCTCTTGGCAGATCGAAGGTGTTTTTAAAAGCTTATGGAGGAGCACAGGATCAGGGATTCTCCCTCCAGAAAAGTGAAATTTGGCAGGCCTGTGTTTGATCTAAGAGCAGGAGTCTGGCTGTTCAGCATTCCCTGATCATCTCCAACTTGTCATTAAGAGGAATTTAACCAGCATTTCAGAACCTTTGCCATAGAAAACGCTTGCATGTTCCCCGTTCGCAACGGCGGATTAGTCCTATTTATACGAGGTTAATCCTTTGGCATGTAAAACAAGCAAGACTGTAGCTAAAAACAAAATGTAGGATTACCCTACAAAATGGAACACTGATTACGGACAGTGCTACTTCTTCCCTCTCTGTGACTTCTTCAGTTGAGATATTCAGCAGCTTTCAGCTGAATTGAAAACCTCACATCATGATTCTATACCTGCTCAAACAGTTAAGCTCTTCCATGGCTTGAAGGGAATGTTGTAGGTGCTTCTAAGGCCTTATTTAACAGGACTTAGCCTAAAATCCTGAAAGCCTGGGGGTATGGGAAAAGGAAATGAAAATAGCAGCTCAGGACCTTCAATATGTTTTTCTCTTTAATTCATAAAAGAAGCTGTTAGTGTAATACTGAATCCTGGCGGGGGACTTCAGGATTTTTCTGTTGCATTGAATTTACACTTGGAGGAACAAATTCTGTCACAAAAATAAGGAATTTTCCTAATAAATTAGATATAGTACCCTCAGAAGCAATCTCACACATCCTGCAAGATCAGAGCTTTGCACAGGAAACGTCCCTATAAAATAGGTATGATTTCTCTCTGGACACCCCTAACTAATTATTACCTCCTTTAAAAACATAAAATAAGAAAACAGTGACGGGTAATCATGTTTCCATATTTTCAGATGGATGCTTGCTAATAGACTGTTCAAGGCTACCTTTACTTTCAATAGCATCAGAAAAAAGTTCATTTTTCAAATAAAAAGGCTGCAGTATCTTATTCCCTGGAAAAGAGACTGCTAAGCAAAAAAACCTCACCTGTAATTTTAGCACATACAGCAACCACCCCTTTGTAATGCCCTGGAGAACTTCTCAGAGACATGCCAAACTGGGGGCTATGGATCCAAAAAGTAGCAGGCCACTGACTTTTTATCCTACAAAACCAATATTCAATGCTAGGACAATCCAACAGCTTCTGAAACAAGCTATTCCTATAATTCCTGCTGCAGGAAAAATCCAAGCCTGCTTTCCACCTAAGCGCATTTCCCTGCCTCTCCTGCTTTTTAATGCCACTGAACAGGAACAGACAGGGCTTTTCTCATCAGACAGTCCTCTGAGTGTTTGTGCATTGCCAGGGATTGACAAAACCTGGAAGAAATAGAAGCAGCTGCCTCAATACTGTACCCTCGATAGCTTTTAAGCTCCAAACTTTTGCTTAGGCTTCCTTTTCACAGCTTCAAAGGAAAGTGTGATTCTTCCTGGAGCCCAGCTGTGTGCCTAGGATACTTTTTGAGCAGCAATACTAACCAGAAGAACATTAACTTCTCAAGGACCTACTAGCTCAGGTAGCTGCCAAGCAATGATTCTGACAATCCTTCCACTTGGGAAGGGATTTTTACAGAAATTTGCACCCTCTTTTGATAGCCATTAGGACAAGTTAGAAGTTAGATTCTTTGGCCAAGAGGAACAGAGTAGAAGTTGCAGCCATGGAACATGCAAAAGGTACTTGGATGCCACAATTCTACCTGCAGATCTGATACGGAACGTGTTCAAAGATGCCAGACACCCATAGCTACTTCCACTCAGGGCTATGAACACAGGCTGGAAACACTCGAGTTAGTTAAGATATTTTGCAGACAGATATGTAGCTAGGAGCCAAAGACTAACAGTTTTGACTCAGTTGTTCATAGGTTACATGTGTGTGTAAAGGACAGAAAGGGAGAATGTTACCTGTCTCATAACTGAAAGATTAGATTTCTATTTCCCCATGCATTTTTTATGTCTTTATAGAGTTTCATGAAACAGAACTCCCCAGGCAGGGCTGGGGGCACAAGGAAGCTGTCTCTGTGGGCATCTGCCTGGGCTACAGCCAGGGCCTGATCCAGCTGGGCCCTGGTGAGAAGCCCGAGCAGTCCCGTTACCACTCCCCAGTGCATCATACCAGTGGGGGAAATGAGATATCTCGAACTTTCACCATTTCCTGATGAACGCAACTTGACCATCCCAAAGACAGATTGCTAGTATGGGGAAGTACCTCATCAGAAATACCTGTGGTGAGATTTTTCCCCCTCGGGCCAAGTGCAAAGCCAAGTTGCCAGCGATCAGAGGTGCGCTGCATGGGGCAGGCCAGGCAGGCTGTCTTTCCAGGAGGCACTGCAAACCTTGCTCCAAGCATCCTTTTGCAAAGGCATCCTGCAAAAAAGCAACCTGCTGCAGGCAGGCAGCTCCGGGGGACACCTGTCAGTGAGTGCAGGGTGCTTCTCTGGCTTGCGGGATCCTTTATCAGAATATGGAAGCACGGACTGCGGTTCCTGGAAATATACATCTGAAGCGTCTTTGAGAGCTTCAGTTAGATCCCAGATGGACTTCTTGCTCCACCTTCATCAGAGTTTAAGTTTTTCTGATCTTTTAGCAGAGTTACTATGTAACAGAGTAGAAATCAAGTCTCTGATGCCAAAGGTGGCCATCTCTTTTATTTGTGAAAGGTGGTGATGGCCAGCTGGACTGAGAAAAGAGCAGTCTACATTTTTCCATTGAGAAGTTTGTTGTATCAGTTTTATGCCAGATCAATGGTTTGATTTATCCCCATTGCAACTCCACTGAGTTTAGTCAAGTTATATGAGTTATGAATTTAGCTCTTATTTTCTCAGTAGAGAATACAGTTTTTCCTTGGACACTGAGTAAGCCTCTAGATCTACCAATATACATCCTGCTCCAGCAAAGCATGTGAGCACACACTTGGGAAGCATGTCAGAAACAACTGAAAAACTGGACTACTTCCACAGTTACATCACCATATGTGCCTCTCACCTGACCTCCATGTTCATATTATTCAGCAGGAGACTGAGTGCTCCTCCTAGCATTTAGCTTAAAACAGCCAAAACAACAGACAATGGAAAGATGCCCATTGCTTGCCCTGGAAGTTGACCTGTGCCCTGTGCGTCTTGACAGCAGCAAGGAGGTTGTTGGGGATGAGACATCAAGTCCACCCCTTCTGTAACATACTTGTCTACCACATCTGTATTCACTAGGGATTTCATCAGACAAGAGAAACATCTGCTTCTGAGCCCTGCCCTAAGATCCTCCTACTTACTAACACCAATTACTCCTCTGCTCACTTCCACCCCGAGTCCTCCCAAATCTCAGAAAAAAAAAAAAAAACAACTCTGCAGTCCCTGCACTTACACTGGGGCTAACACTCTCTTGTGCCCTGCTTTCAGTGTATGTTTTTTGATGCACCTCATCTGACCTACACTTCCCTCTTCTGCACCTGGCCTGGGAACTTACTGAACTTTGCAGCACCTTTCTCTCATGCTTCTCTTTCATTAGGGGGATGGTTTGCTTCTGGCTAGGTGCTTATATCTTCATTAGCTCTTCTGTCTGTTACCTGGACATTTTTTAGTCCTACATTTTCTAGCCCTAAAGCAAAACATCTTGCAGTGTCCCTCACCAGCTCCATAGCACCAATACTCTGACCAGACAGTGTCTGTATCAGGGCTCCCACAGGCTGTCCCTCTGTTAAAAGACCAGTCCTTCATGCAATTAAACTTTTAGGAAACCATTGCTAAACAATGTCATGATTATTCCTGCCATCTTATGCAGGAAGGGTAAGCACACTATAAATATTTCTCTCCCTTATATCCATTGGTGAGCAAATTTACTTTTTCTTAGGGCTAAGTTACGTAGAATCTTAAAACTTGTCTACTTCTCCCTCACCTGCCTCTCTTCTTTGCAAGCTCAAAATCTTGGGAAGGCTTAGATGACACATCTTTGAACCCAGACAGGCAATAGCAAAGGGCTGCTGCAAGTCACTCCCTTCAAACACTGAACAAGGTGTTTAGTTTAAAATAAGCCAAAGGCCTCCCCAGTGTCCTCTGTCTTTGCACCCTGCAAAGTGCCTGCCTGGAAAACTCATGCAGCTTTCTGGGCTTGCCCTTCTGAGCAGGGTGAAGAGGCAGAGTATACATCCTCGCAGGGCAGACCCAGGACTCCTCTCCTGGTATCTCAGCCCATGAGCCCAACACAAGCAGCATGTGAACCCTGGCCATACCTGTTCTTGCTGAGCAGGAGCAGGCTTTTTCAGGACCATGGCTTTGCTAAAACTGCTTTGCAGCCCCAATTGCAGAAGCAATTGTTTGACTGGTTGTGAGCAGTTTCCCATGCCCCCTTCTCCTGCCTGCTCCCCCAGCCACAACACAGCCCATACACTGTTGGGGTTTCTTTCTCACACAGCCTCCGCAAGCCAAGAAACCTGCACAGCTCTATTCAGTAGATTCCTGACAGTCTTCTAAAGATTGCTAACTCTAGCCTGCTTAAAAAATGCAGAGCACTGCCTTCCTTATAGCTTTTCTCACTCTCCTTCTGTGAGCCAGTCAGCACCTGTCGGGCCACAAACAACAGAACTAAGCACAGTACACCTGAAACAACCTGAAACAGCTGCAATGCTGTGGGCAGAGAGATCTCACACTCCACAGGCTTGCTCTATCAGGCTGCTCACATGAAACATTTTCTGGAGGCAACGTGTGTCTCTGGCTGGCCAGAATAGCGGGCTAACAAGGGTTAACCACTCTCCCTGCCTCCCCCCTCCCCTGCACTTCTGTCAGAGACCCGCTCTGCTCTCTGGCCAGGCAGCAGGACCAGGCAGCTCCAGCCGCCTGCTGACACTGTGTGGGAGCCAGGTCCCACAGCCGGAGGCAGCATAGGCAAAGGTGCGCAGCCCTTCAGGAGGCTCCAGAACTGGAAGGGCAGCAGTCAGGGCTCTGGAGACTGAAAAATCATGCAAGTTCAAAATAACCTTTGAAAAATCCCAACCTAACAAAATATCAGAACTCTTGTTTTTCTTTTCTTGAATGACTGCAAGCATTCCAGTTACAACGTATGTTGAGGAGCCATATGGAAAAATCAGTTCTGTCCTGTTAAACAGGTTGCACAGTTTTGTTTTTCATCTGTCTACAGAGATCTGAGAAGTCCATGTTGTTTTATTTTATGCTTTTTCAGCAAAGAAAGAAAGCGATCTGGGAATCATCTGGCCAGAAACACAATAGGTAAGCAGCGTATCTTTTGTGTAACATGTTTTCAACAGCCTGAGAACACACTTTGTTTAATTGAGTGAAATCAGCCTTTAGGACATCGTTCTCTTTGGGATAAGCTGATTATAGGTTGGTTGGTCGCTTGGTTTGTTTGTCTTCCTGAATAAGAAAAGCTGAGCTGCCGTGGTATCAGTGTGGTTTGCAAGAGCCTCTCATTTAAGCAGCAGACAGACTTATTTTCTTAATCCTCTCCAAAGAGCACAACAACACAGATTCCAGTGTCAAAGGTAAAGAAAAATATTTGGGGTTATATTTTGAGTGTGTAAGCTATATTTAGACTACAAGAATAACCAAGTAGCAGAGAAGTGACTCAGATTCATAAGGAGAGCTCTGTTATAAGAATATTAATACTGATATTTTTAAATACTCTTTCAACTTGTTCAAACGGTTGTTTAATCTTGCATTCAGCCAGGTGCTCACAGTATTAAAAAGACACTTGGAAAGAGAAAAAGAATATTCTAACTTTACTAGGATGTCAAATGGGACATTCAGATGATCGGGTAGTGATAACTGTAGTCGTCTCACTGATAAAGATGTACATTAGCTTGGAAGTCACTGATGAGAAATTTTGTACAAAGTCTACAGTGTTTTCAATGCTATGCTTAAGTGTGCAGATCTTGAATGGATGCGTAAACTCATTTAGATTACTGTAACAGACAGCATCTCCCCTCAGTTGTAGACTTTGACTGCCTAAGTCAAAAGCACAAATGCAGACACAGTGACGAAAGGGCTGATCTGAAACACAAGTTACAAAAGAGGCTTTGTCTTTTATGTTTTCTTTACAATTGGATGATAACCAGATATAACAAGAAACTTGCTGCTTAGAAGATGCAACAAACTACTTTTGCCAAAAAAAAGGGATATTGCTCACAGAGCTCCCTCTGCTTTCCAAATCCCTGAGCTACAGCTGTCACCTGTTTTTAAAGGTCTATACCCTTCTTTTTATGCTTTTTCACTTCTGTATTTCCCTCTTTCTGAAGCAGGATGTGGCAGAAAGAAAAAAGTTGCAAGGATAATTAACAATCTCATGTAATAGTGTACTGTCAAAATTCCTTGTCTTAACCAGAGCCTCCTATCTGCGTAGTTCTGTACAACATACACAGAACTGCTCAAACAACATAAGCATTTTCAATTGTGAATTCTGGAAATGTTTGAGCAGTGTGTATTTCTTTCAAATGTCTGAAGCTGACAATGAAGCTTCTTGGCAAAAGGAGGTGGGCATATCTGAGTTTTGAAACCTGATGTCAGCAAATACTATAGAGCTGTTACAGTTCCAGTGAGCATCAAGTGCTGTGATGGCTTGGAAGTGATGCAGTTATCAAAGAGATGTGTAACCCACAACCTCAAAATTATTTATCCAGTTACCCTACAGTGAGATAGCTATCTTCCAGATTAGATGCACAAAGAACTTAAAATCCATTTAGGATTTTAATCAATTTAGGGCTACTTACCCAGGATCTGCCACTTTTCATCAAACACAATCTCACCCAGCTGTGAGAAACGTCTTTGATCCTCCTCTTTACATATCACTATGGCCATGATAGATTTCCCTATAGCCATGATAGACATACCATCTGTATCAAATAAAAATAAAAAGAATGCTGACAGAAAGCATGTTTGGGATATACTGACCGGCTGTGCGTTTGCAAGTGACAGTTCCATGACAAATAACCCAGTTTAGAATGTATTAAATAAATTCTGTAAAGCAAGTAAAATTAATCTAATTCTCCACTCGTTTTGTTAGTAGAAGTAACTTTTTGGTGTGATATTGCATTTGTGCAACGTTAACTATGTATATTTAATTTTATAATTAAAAACTTCATAGCAGCTTCTGCCATTAAAGCTTTGCAGAGAGATCTTTTGAGACAAAAATATTCCTCTGAATTGTAAGCAATTTAGCAAACTAGAGCTGGTGTTGTCTGAATGCCTGGCTTGCTATAACTACAATAAATATCACTCAAGGAACAAAAAGAGAGGGTCACTGATTACTTTCTCCCTCAAGGCAGCAGTTTCCATTCACTTCTATCATTTCACTCTGCAGTACTGAAGATGTCCTGGTTCTGGTTTTACCTGCCTCTCCACCTTCTCACAGCTGCTTGCTTGTGTCATTCCATTCAAGCACCCACCACTGGTTCCCAACACAGCTTCAAGAGCGACCTCTTCAACTTCTACCACTCCCTGATTCTTGCTGATGGTAAGGAGACTACAATCCACCTGCTGAAGGATATTCCTAAAAGGTAAGAGCAGCTCAGTCACTCCTAGTCAGCAGTACTTTCCTGCAATGCCAGTAGCCAGCCGCAGGCTGTCAATCCAAGTCCTGAATTGCTGTGTGCCTCCAGAGCTCTGCCTGCACCCACTGAATTTTCTGAGACAGACCATGCTCCATTGCTGTTTAGTTCAAGTGTCCTCCAGTGTTCGTCATTATGTTGCCCAGAATCCAGAATGACTGTCGGAGGCCAAGCTCAGATTCACGTTCATGCCTCAGGCAGCTTTCTGTGGTGATGTAGAACTGGTGGGCTCCAATAGCCACCTGCTGCTGCAGAAACAACCTGGCTTCTGAACCACAGAGCACCAGCCCTCCTACATTGCATGTGAAAGACAAGAATTTCACCTAACAAACTAGCTACCCCCAAATCAGTAGAATATGTGTATAGAGTTCTATCACAAAAATTCTGTCAGCATCCTACATGCTAGAAATGTTCTAGTTGAATGGTGCTATAAGCCTGCTAAGATGAAATATTCTCTGCATGTGGAAATTCTTCACTTCCTTAAAATAATTGCAAAGTTTTCTGCCATATCTAGATCTACACCCAGTCTAGATATTACAACTGGCACAGCCTATTGGGTAGGAAGGGCTAATTGATCTGCCTGCTTAGGAAGAGATGCACTTCAGGTGGTTTAACTGGAATCCTTTGCCAAGTGGCCAACGCATACAGATTTTGATGTACATCCGAGAAGAGCAGTCATGGAGCAGAGGGTGAAACAGATGGTTTGGTCTTGAATCGCATTGCACAGAAACTGGAACATGGCATGTTACATAATGTGAAGGTTTTTTTAAAAAAAGGGAAAATAGGAATTCAAATCAGTGAATTCTGCTGTGCTCTTGTAGCATAACATTAAGATTTCTGTTACGAAGCGAACAACAAGCAAACAAAACAAACCCCTTCAGTTTAGCATGATCAGGTAAGAACCTTATGAAGCCCAGAATCATCCAAACAGGAAACGAGCAGATCACATGTTTTGGCTTAAAGTGAAGGACTTAAGAATGTGAAGCTGTCTTAGGTGAAATTTAACTCTGGACCAGTAGCCATATCCTGAAATTAAGCCAGACCTTCATTTTGACATTATCTGTCCATAATGAGTAGGCTTGTCTAGCCAATGAACAACAACAACTACAATTGCCAACACTTAAATGCTGAGCTACCCAAGTCCTAACATTTCTGTGGCTGTATACAGTTGATGTTTACTGAAACAGAAACAGAAGACCAAAGGAGGAAGACAGGAGTCTGAAACTGCCACTGATAGTGGCACAACCTTCAGGACTGGCTCCAGCTGTTCTGTCTTACACAGATGAAGACACAAACATGGAAACAGACATGAAAAAGAAAATGCTCTAGGAGTTACCATGAAACTGTAGTCAGGAAATTCTGGGAAAAAATGCACCACTTTTCCTAGAGTTATGTTATCCAACAAGTGGTTATCTAGAACGCAGTCAGTTTACCACATCCATCATCCAAAATAACCAGGTAAGTACTGAGACAGGATATTCACCCTAAGTGTGCTAAAATTCATTGGGCAAAAATATTGCCTGTGGTAAGCAGACAAAACTTTCAGAAACTACTTGTGGATTAGAAAAACACACAGCATATGTTCTTCCCACAGCTGAAAGTTTCAGACATTCCCTACCTTGTTGTGTTGATGCACCTCAAAGGGGAGCAGTCATTTCTGCCTACAGTGGAGTGACCAACATCAGAAGTGGAACTTACTGGCAGTCTCAGGTAGACTTTAATTTCTTGAAGCTTTTTTTCCTGTTTCTAATCCACTTTTACAGGTACTACTTTGTTTTGGAGGAAGGCAGAGCCCTTGCACCTTTCACAATAACAGTGACTCCTTGTGATGTTCCCATCGAATGGAGCATACTTGTGCACAAGGCCCCAGCAAGTTTCCTTGGAAAAGCAGTGCAAGGTAAGGCCTTCAGTCTGCCAAGCAGAGACAGAGAAAGTCTAAGTTGTTCCTACGGAACGTTGTTACTGGTAGCTCTCCACAAGGTTAAAGATCTCATGGTTCCCCTTCTGTAAATTTTACCACAGGGTGGAAAGAGCATCCCTGTCTCCATAGGTAAAGTTTGCAGACCATGAGATTTTTGCCATCAACTCAAGTGAACTAGAGATAACATCTATAAAATTAAAAAACTCGGGGTAATAGTCAGGAGCAACACAAATATTGATCAGCTTCCTAAGCCATTACTACTTACCCAAGCTTCCCTCTGCAATCCTACCTCCTTCTGTGAAGAATCTTAAACTGACAGCAGTAACATTTTCACATTGCAAGATACACTGCTTTATCTCCATGCAGTGCTTAAAACCCGTCTTTTTCCTAAGGAAACCTTGCTACACAGCATTATCTAGGCGGACTTTCCAGTCAGCCCAGGCTGAGGGAAGAGCTGTCTCAGCTGCTTCTCTGTGGCTTAGGCCACTTGAAACAGTCATTTTCTGGTTTGTTTCTGAGTGATGTGCAGAGGATATAGCCATTTGATTTTCTAGGAATACCGTCTACCATGGCAATGGGCATTATGCAGACTTTAGCCTACAAGGAAATGCCATTATTTTTCACTATTTCTGGAATTAGTTTTTCAAAAACCAAAAACCTGAGAGCTGCCACTAGCAGGTTCTTAACTGTCAGACAGGTATACCCAAATGAGGGGTTCAATTAACATTCTTTTACAGTAATACATTATCCCTCTTCATAGGAGATAGGGGCAAAACCTAAAATAAAGGAAACTCCTCTCATAGAAGATGAGTCTCTTTGAAGTAAAATGCTCAAAGAGAAAGCTAGTGGAAGAAGATTGTAGGTACATCAGGCACCATGAAGTTTAAGCTTTTTAAAGTTGTTTTTATAATTATAGTTTTTGTGAAAACACAACTCCACAACCGCACTGCTAAAATAAAAGCCACTCAAATTTTACTTTAATGAATTGACAGTAGCAAAACGCATTTTTAGCTGTGACTGTTTTCAGGAAACAAGAAAGCAGGATGTTCCCTAACATACGAACAATAAAACCTAAGCCATGTGCTGTGACATCTATTAAAACAAAAGCTACAAGTCTGCTTTTTGCCTGCAGGTGGTCGTGATACACAAGAAGTCTCAAACTCTCAGAAGGCTACAAGCATGGTGTCCACCATTTTCAACTACAAGGGAAATTCTGTAGAGACTTATGTGGGTATGTCTTCTCACTCTGCGCTTTATATGCTAGAGTTCTTATCCACAGAGCGTGACACGCACATCACCGTGTACTTAACAACTGACACAACATCTGGGCACCTCTATCCAGAACTTCCACTGGATCCACGCATAGATGTCATCGGCATTGGCCATACAACAGTGACTCTGACCTGGAAACACAGTCCCTCTGTCTTGCAACATAGAGAAGGCATCCAGTACTGTCTTCTAGTTAATGAAAAGCACAATTACAAGAGCTTGTGTGCTGCTGAGACAGCAATCAGATCATCTGGAATGAAACTACCACCTTCGTTAGGTTTGTCTCTCTCTCCATACCTGCTCGAACCACAGCAGGTGATGATATTGTCCAACAGCGAACTGAGCATCATCAACAAAGTGAGCAGTGGGGAAGTCAGGCAGATATGCATGGGTACCAAGAACATCTACACAGTACCCAATCTCAGCCCCAGCACTCAGTATTATTTTGATGTTTTTGTTGTCAATCTCCTCACAAATGCCAGTGCTGCTTACACTGGGACATTTGCAAGAACTCTAGAAGAACCTGAACCTAAGATTGTGGAGATGAAAGATGGAAAGGTGATTCAGGTTGTCCTGGATGGGAAAAAGCAGAAATTCTACAGTTTGCAGTACCAAGCGAGGCACAGGAAAGTACAATTTGCCTTTCAGCTGTGTCGTGGCCAAGTACGGGTTCACATAACAAAGAATGGTAAAACACTGGCATCAGAAAACATTTTGGGAATGAGGTATTTGTCACTGAAGGGAAAGCTGCTGGACACATACCTGGTGCAGCTAAGGTCCACAGAGGAATCCAACTCGTCTGTGAAAGTACAGGTCTCCTCCCATTTCCAGAAGCCTTTATTCCCGCTTCTTCCAGAGAGCTTAAAAATCAAGTCCTTCAGCAAACTGAGAAGCTGCAACTCCGTCACCATTGCCTGGCTAGGAACACAAGAGCAGAGCAAGTATTGCGTGTACAAGAAAAGGATTGAAGAAGAACAAGTTTGGATGGAACTGCGAAGTACAGACAGGTGCTCTGGACCTGAATCCCGGCACAAGTCAGAGAAAGTGCTGTGCAAGTATTTCTATGACATAAATCTCCAGCGGGCTGTCACCACAGAGACCATCAAAGGGCTGGATGCAGGGACACTTTACTTGTTTGACGTTTATCTCATTGGACCTTCTGGCATCCCTGTCAGGTATCACAGCAAAGTTGTGAAGACTAGGAAAAATTGTTGAAGGTTCTTCAAGAAATGTTTTGAAATGAATGACTTATCAAAAACTGTGTCAATCCATGCCACAACCCATGCAGCACAGTACATGTTGACCAGAAGAATTCTGAAGACATGAGATTCTGCAGAGACATTATCTTAGTTTAGATCATCATGCTTACTTCTGCATCTTCTCCCATGTTTTTTCCTCAGCTGTCTCTTTGAGACATCATAAATATGAAATGACTCCGTGCACATGCAGTACCCACAATGGCATTCATGAGAAATAGATCGGTTACCTAAAATACTTCTGAAATCCAATACAGAAGTGATGGGAAATGCTTCTCAAGGGGTCCACAGTTCTCCACTCTGTGGAACTCCATCAGCTAATGAGGAAATGGGAGCTCCCACATGCCAATCTGCTTTTGCGAAGTCTGACTTCCCTGCTGCTTGAATAGTGCACAGAGATGGCGGACAAAAAAAAAAAAAAAAAAAAAAAGGCTGTGAAACTGGTGTCAAAGAGGCACAGCTTGGCTTTCATTTCTTTAGAGAAACTGTGCTTGGTTAGAAAGGGACAGGATCTGGGCCAGAAACTGGTCCTGAATCCAGTTTTGCTGGGGAGCATACAAACACAGTGCTGTGCTGCTGCCCACTGAGGGAAGGAATAAATAAGCAATCCTGCCTTGTAAAGTTTTTTGTTTTGATTTCCTAACCTATAGCCTCTGACACCAAGCCCACATCCACCTCTGTGTGACTCCTGAGTGTAAAATACTTGCTCTTGACATCACCAACCCAGCCTATATCTATGAATGCATTTCTTTAGGAAAAAGTAAATGTTGTTTTCCTTTTAAATACTATGAAGGAAGAAACATTTGTAGTAAAAAGCCTGACAAACATGTTTTTTGTTGCGTTTCCTTGATTGCCTTCCTCAGATGACACAAAAGTAAAAAAAAAAAAAAAGAAAAAATCAAAGTCTTCATAAGAAAATATGCTAAATTTCAATTATCAGCAGAATATTTTGCACATAGGCTGTTGGCAGGTCTGGAATTTACATATGAAGAGAAAGACAGAGTCACTGACCTACAGGTTGCTAGAAGCAGTCTTGCCTGCTGCAATCCTTTCCTCTGCAATTACACTAAGATAATTAATTCCACCATTGTTCATTTCAGAAGTTCTTTGGCAATTCAGGATCAAGGTTGTAGTTTACTCTGAATAATTATTACTTTCAAACATACTTTGAGGCACTTGGTAAATACTAAATCTGTAGAACCTGTGCATAGACATAGGGTTACGCATTTCCTGCTCCACAAGACTCCATATCATGCTGAAGGAGTAGTTTGCCCAACCTCTGTATGGTGCATCCTGTACATTGGCAGACTCATTAGTCCCAGAAGCAATCTGGCCCTTGCATGGGATGAGCAGCAGCATCTGGGCCTTGACTAGCCTTTGAACTCCTGCAGGCACTACTCTGGATTGACCAGTGCCATGGCAGGAGCCGTGGGCTGTGACCTCCTTCCTACGCTCCGCAGGCCTTTTGGCTGATCACAGGCGCTGGTAGCTGCACTGCCTTTCTCCAGGGCCAGCCTTCTCTCCATTTTGCTCCTGCTAAAATGCATCTGAGCTCAAAGAGCAAGAGAGGTCATCTCTTGGAACTCTTAAATGTTTTCTTCTGCCTTCTTAATTTCAGGCATTTACATTCTGGATGAACTTCACTTAGATGCCCTACAAATGACTAATAACCAGAATAATAATGGAGAAGGAACAGGAACACTGTTTAACTGCACATAAATACTGTTAATCTACTGTCCCCAGCCTGTCAGAGCATAAATCCTTGCTTTTTGCCCTCTACACACATTTCATGTAAATGTCACTGCATGGAGACAGATACACTGGCACCCTGCCTGATACCTATGCCTCTGCTGAGGAATATCGTTCATAATAGAGCTGGCCCCTCACTCATAGGAGCTGCCACCCCACACCCCAGCCCCTCCAGAAGCAGAGATCCAGGTCACAGGAGGCAGAGCCAGGCTATGGAGAAGAACATGCTGTTCTGTCAAAAACCATTGCAGCCTGCCCTCAGGGTAACAGCCTGCACCGCCCACATGTGCAGCCAGGCGAGGTCTGTAGCACAGAGCCCTGCAGCAGCAGCAGGGCATATTCCTCTCCATTGGTTTTTCCACTGTGATTCTACCTGTGTGCACCAGGCTGCAAAGCTGCGGTTAGTTCACTGGTGCCCAGCTCTCAGCTACTCTGGTTTCAGACAGATGCCACTTGGCTCACTGCTGATACAGGAGTGAGGTCTCAGGTTTATCCGTGGCAACATCCAAAGGCACCTCGTAAAACTGCTGGTGCCCTTCCTGCCCCTACCAGCTGCTCATCATGCAGCTCCCTGTTTTCAGCATGCAGAAGCCCCTTCCCTTCCAAAGCTGCTTGCCCTCTTCCCTCCTTCCCATCTGATCAGTGTTTAACTACTGCAGCCTGACCATAAACACTCCTTAAGTCACATTTCTCTCCTTTTACACCTTCTACAGTCTCTTCCACTGCATTTGTGGGGAAACTCAGTTCCTTCAGCCCAGCCTTTCTTAAGCTATCACCAGCTCTTCCAATACCTTGCCTGTCCCCTCAGTCTGGGTTATATAATAAAGTGCAGAAACACCCTCATGGAGAACATTTGTAAAGCAGTGCTGTGGATCATTTCAACTAAGTCCTCAACGGCTTTATCAGGCAGAAGTATTTTTTCTACTGCACAGTGGTGGGTCCCACTTTGCGTGGTTCTAGCAATTGGAGCTCAAGTCCTGTCATGGCTGAGATCAAAGCCTGAGGTCATTAATCTCAACATTTTCACAGAACTGCTCTGTTTCTAAAGCACCACTCCACACGGCAAGCAGCAGCAGTTGCCACCAAGAACAGAGCACGTAATATCAGAAAACAGGCTTTATAATTACACACTGACAAAAAGGGTGATTCTTAATGACAGTTTTCCTTTCCTCTTTTATTTAACAGCCCATTTATTCAACCCTTGTTACTCAGATTTCCTAACAAACGCAAATACCCTTCAAAGTAGATCTGAGTCTCTTAAAAAATTGTTCACTATCTGCCTGCAAATACATTCAGGGATGCTTTCACAGCTTGGAGAAAAAATAAATATTTTTCTATTTTATCTTTGCACGGCCTTTTTTTTTTTTTTTTCAGCTAATACTTTTCCACTTTGAAGACTTGCTTCTAGCTTAAGTAACACATTAAAAATAGCCTTGATATTTTGGCCCCAGGTGCTGTACCAAAATCCATCTTAAAGACACAGAACTGATGTCTTCATGTATATATATGAACATTACCCCCATTTGAGGTTTTATTACTATTAACTTTTTAAAGAGGGGTAGAGTTTATGAAGCTTGGACGCTACTGTGAGGCATTCTGGCCAAATGCGCCTTTGCACAAGGCTTATTTGAAAAATCAAATCACATTAACACTGACAGCAAGTCCAAATCAGTGACCCCAAAACGCCAAAGGCTTTCAGGGGCTGATAAAGCAATTGAAGCTCCCTGGCATTTAGGAAAAAAAAAAAAAAAAAAAAAATAGATGACTTGGTAGCTGAAGACTTCTTCAGCATCAAACTGGTAAAAAAATACAGTAGATTTTATGCAGGTGAACAAAAGCTGCATGGCTAATCATTGTCACCTGTTCCACACAGGGTGGATTGAGAAATTGACACAATGTAACCAAGAATAGATAGGCAGATGTGCCTGCCCGCAAAACACCCGTATTTCCAGGGCAAATCTGTCAAGAAATATGAAGAAATAGCATCATAAAAACCAGATATGTTTATTAAAAAGGCAGACTAAGTCCATCACCTTTGCACTGAATTCTTCTGCGAAGAAACATGATAGACAACTCAAGGATGAGCCTAGAGGATGCTGGGCTACCCACTGCTGGCGTGAGCTGCTGTCGCTTGGGCAGCCAGCGCTGCGAGGAGATGGCTCAGCACCAGAGGCAGCACACAATGCTGTGCTGTGGCTGGGCTGTGAGCACGAGAGGGCAGTGTCATGCTGTATGAGAAGTGGAAGGAGTTTATTTGATAAGGCTTATCAGGAGCAAATATTTCAGCAAATTTAACAAGCCAAGCATGTTGCTGATAAGATTATTAAAGCAGAAAACAGAAGAAAAAACATGGAGCCTACTGCAAATTTCTTTATTTTTTTTTTTTTTTAAGTCTTTTGATTGTTCCAAGATTGTTTTTTGAATGTTTGAAACTGAAAAATACAGTAAAAATTATAGATGAGGAAAAAACCTATTCATTTGCTCAAAGGACTAACATCGGTGCTCCCAGTGCCTCTGAAAGGTTAAAGGCTGCCATCACTGAAGAGGTCAAGGTTTCTGTAAATCACATCTAGGGACACCAAGGACAGTCACATATTTGCTAAGCGTGGACAGTTATAGTTCAGGCATAAATCGCCCAGCAAGATGCAGGCACTCCTGGACATCTCTATCTTCTCCTTTAGTGCTCTTGTCCTTTCTAACCCACAATACTCTTAGCACAGACTCACCACCCACCAGGGCTTCGTGTCACACCAACACTCTGGGACACTGACAACAGACATCTAGCACAGACCTCAGTCTGTCAGGTGTTTGTTATTCAGCAGTTTTGGTCACTCGTTACCTGGCCTCATGAGAACCTGAGGATTTGCTTCCAGGGACTGAGGCTGCTGAGTCTCTGTCCAAGAAGAACCGTACACTGCTCCTGTACCGCTCTTCCTCTAAGGAATCTGCAATACTATTCCCCTGCCTTAAACTTATGAAAGTGCTTGAACTAGGCTAATCTGCCCCCAGATGAGAGCAGATGAGACCCAGGAAGCAGGTACCTGGAAGGGTTGTATCTGTTTGGAGGCATTGGTATCAGCAGCACAAGAGGGACGCAGAGGAGACTTGGGAGCTCAGTTTGCAAAGAGGTGTTTTTGACTCCTGCAGTAATTTGCTCTGAAAGCAGAACACGGTAGGAAAGGACACTTTCCAAGGCCAGGGTGGAGCAGAAAAGCATGGAGAATTTAAAGGTAATGAGGTCATTTGAGATCATTAGCAACTTCTAAGACAAGGAAGGGCTTAGCCTGCAATCACACTTCGCATCCCGCTCCCATTTGTTCAGCTTCACTCCTGATTCATGTCTGTTTCTGAGATTCAGTGCCAGCATATAAACCCACTAAGCCTCTAGTACTCCTGTAGCTCATGACTCACACATGCAGGAGAGCTCTGCATGCAGTCTTTACTAAGACCATGACTCTAAGGAAGTACTCAACCCATGTCTCTCCTTCAGAGGCTTCTGAAGACAACCACTCACAGCACACTTATGGTAGAGTGCTGGAAGGCATAGATTTCCCACTAAAACAACTCATAAGACATTTCAGAAATAAGAACAAAGGAGACAATGTACTACTCAGAGTTCAGCTTTCCATCATCTCAGACACAAATGTAGATACTAACAGCATACACAGCACTGCTGGCTCTCACTGCTTCCAACAGGCTCACATTACAGAGACAATGATTTGTGTGGGACAAGCAGAACTACTGCTACACACTGCGCTGGTGCCAAGGTTTGATATCCTAACACTTCAGTCTCTGAAACCCTATAATGAACGAGTTCATTTCCTCTTTCACCTTCTCCCATTCTTAATGCACAGGAAGTAGCTGCATGCATGAGCTACAATATCCAGCTGGAGAACAAATGGTTTAACGGCACCTTTGGGAGATCAGTGTCAGCATTTGAGACCAGATTCAAGACTGATCAATACTTGGAGTTGACAGCACTGTGACAATGAATCGTCAGCCACAGGTTTATAAGGAATCATGGAAGTAGGAGCAAAATTGGCTTAACAATGACGAACATGAGGGCTCTGGATGTTGACTGTACACAGGGGAAGCTGGGAGATTCTCTTTGACTTTTATCAGATACAAGAATCTCAGCCGAAGAGGGAACCACTATGAAGCACTGACCACGAGTAGTGCCTTTGAGGACAACAGCAGACCACAGTACACCCACAGAGAATGACAGAGAAGAAAGCAATTTTATTATTGGACTGACCTTAAAAAGTTTTTATTCAGGCAGTTAGTTTCACAACTGTGCCAAAAACTCTGGTTTTGTCATGTGGCACAATCCTCTGAAAGCCAGATTTCCAAAAGCACACTGCCAGTTTCTCAGCTGAGACTGAGAACCCACAAATTGGCCAAGAAGTGCTTTGCACGCATCTCCTATTGGGACAAAATCTTTTAAAATCTGTCTGTAAGTCACTGAAGCTACAACAGTTGCATCTGCAAACAATTTGACCCATATTTTCCTCCTTAGTCATGCAAAGGGAAAAAATGCTAGCTTTAGAGGAACGACTTGATCCATGCTATCCATATGTACAGATCTTCAGTCTAGATCTGTGAGAAAGAAGATGGGATTTTGTTTGTCCCAGAATAGACTAACTAGCAGACAAGAGCAACTTCCAACCCCAAGGTATTCCACAGCTAAACAAGTCAGATCACTTCATTTAGTCAGAAATGAAGCTTCTCCAGAAGCAATATCAAAACTCCTGTTCATGCAAGTGGTTTTTATTGGCAAGGCTAGTTATTCTGGAAGGACTCAGAATCAGAAGATGATTCACAACACGCAACAAAATCTGTCCATCTACTGTTCAGAACAAGACTTTGTAGTGGAAGTCAGCAGCTGACGTTGTGCTGGGCGCAGTTAGCTCTGACGAGCAACTGATAATTGCATTATTTTAACAGCCTTCTGAGACTCGGGAACTGGCAGCAAATCCAGTATTTCAGCTATTTGGATAAAGCCATTCCTTACCTCTAGGGTATTATTGTTTATTTGCTTCAGCTGTTAATTCCATCCTAACCAGGTATTCTGAAAATGTGTGATAGCAGAATTGATCAGTCACAACATACTGAACATTCTTTTCCAGAGGATTGAGAAATAAGTAGTTCTTTTGCAACATCCTTTGGCTACACTGTCTCTCCCACTAGTTTCTTATGAGGATAAGCAATTACATCTGTTATTGTCCTACTACAGCTTCTTACTCCACAGAATTTTGTGAAATATTCACATTTACACTTTTACTTCATTTAGAGGAACAGGTTACACTCTTTATTCCCATAACAGAACACAGTTCCCCATCCCACCCTCCTCCAAAAGGGAGGTTTAAACTGTCATTGCAAGACACAGTGACATCTTACAGTAAAGCTGTAAGCATGCCTGCATCCCACTGCTCAAACATATTTAAATGTAAGCAAATAAATAAATTAAAAGATCAAATTCTAAGAGCAGGAGAAAACTAAGACAAAACAATCAGACCCCACAGATGAATGACCAGACTCATTTCTCCTAAGGGTACCTCTTGACAGGTAAAAAAAAAAAAAAAAAAAAAAAAAACCTGTTTCCAGGCTGTGAGGCATCCATGGGAACCAGGCCTCCTCTGAGTGACTCCAGACTTCCTAGAGTTTCTGGATCTGTTTTGCATTGCAGTCTCTTCCACCTCACACCTTCCCCCAGTGCTGCAGGAGCCGGAGCCCCCCCTCATACCCTGCAGCATACAGCCTGCCCAGAGGGGCCTGCTCACTGGGCAGCTACCAACTGCAGACAGCATGACTGCTGCGACACAGCAGTCACACAGGTGGTACGGAGTGAGCAGCATTGCTGCCATACATCCATGCTGCATTTCCTGCACTCAGAGGGGCATCTTCCTGGAAATCAGACAGGATCAGCAATCTGTAGAGTTGGGGAAGACTGGAAAAAATCCTGATCTGCATTTCCCTGTTCCCACTAAGAGTGAACTGCATACAGCTCTTCGTTTGGCCTCCTACAAAATTATGGGTTTTCAGAATGAAGCTTTGGTTTATTGTCTAGTTGTTCAGGTTCAGGCTTGTGTCCAAACCTTTTAAAAACCTTTTAAAAATCAGTTCAGTTAGATTATGAGGGAAGTAGTAGAGGATTTACTGTACTTTTTCCTTTAACAATGAAACACTTTGACTGGAAGCAATCTGTTTCAGGAGCCATCTCTTTGCTATATACATATTTATGCCACAGCACTGAGTCTGACAGATCTTGTTGCAGTAATAAATGCATGGGTACCCACCATTGATTCTCAGTTTCAAGTAGCTGTATAATTTCACCATTAGGTGGCACCAGAGAATACTTCAACATTTATACAAGAGACCTCTGAAACTGAAGTCTGGAATAGTCTTAAAGCAGATGTATTCACTAACTTAAAAATAGTCATCTTTGCTATGCATAGGAGCACTTCAATTACCCGACCATAAGTGACAGCTTTACACAGCTCATCAGAAAGCAAGTTACAGCTAAATCCATGATTTCTTTATTAGCAAGTTTCTTTTCTATTCTTGATCACACACGAAAAGTATTTGATGTGAAGCTGCCATGCATTTTGGTTTAATTGCAGTGAACTGTTTTGTAGTGTTTTATTTGTGTTACTGAAAACAGAAACATCTCTGCCCAGACAATTCCAAACTTACGCTATCAGAAAATAACCTTTCAAGAGTCCTTGTGCATATCTGGTACAATTCCAGCTAGGTCTACAAGTGATTTCCCACTTAATGAGCTCCTTTCTGTTTATGAAATAATACTCTTCCGCACAGTAAGGCAGGACATAGGCAGTAGCCATATGTTTCTTCTCGAATTCCAGCTAGACAAATGACCTGAAAATTGCTGTTGCAAGGACTTCTGAAACATATGGCTAAGTACAGGGAATTTGTTAGCTTCTTGTGTCAGATCCAAGAGTTTCCAATTATCAAAAGATGGCATACCAACCCAATTACTCCTGATATATTCCAGTCAAGACAGATTCCAAGCAACCATAGCTGTGTGGGTGTATGTGGTTTGAAATAACAGGAATCACTGAAAATTTAGTGTAAATAAAGAAGCAGACCTTCTACATATCACATCCAGACAAACGTGTCCCAGTGTGCTGAATGTGCTTTCAACAGGAAGCAGGGATTTTTAGGCTTTCTACCAAGGCTGATTTCAAGCCATCATAAACTATTAGAGGTATATTTACTTTCCAGAATTGCAGAAAACTCCTGCAACAGCTTATTTATTTCATTTGTCAACAGAATGGAAAAAAAAAATTCTTACATCAGATAGCAAAAATGTACAAAATCATTTTTGATTTTTCTTTAATGATTGCAGATGGCTTTTTAAGACATCATCCTTGTAGTGTTGGGTGAACATGAGGCTACAATTAAGAGTCAGAGCACAAGTACTTTATGCACATTACTGATTCATCTGACTAAGCAATTGAGTCCATGTTCTTACTCACAGAAGTAATTAGACCCAGACTATGAAGACCTTTCATACCACGCCTTAACCAAAGAACCTCTAGGTATTCTACTTAACAGTAAGAGAAGCAAAAACCATAGGTTTACAACAAACCCTAATTCATAGAACTGATAACAAAAAAATGAGGAACACACTTGTAGACTAAGATACATTTCATACTCATACTGTAAAATCATAGTTATGCCATCTTCAGAGCTATATAAACGCTGTCAAGGATTACTCCCACTGTACGATGTCAGTCGATTACTATAATCTTCAAGAAGTATTTTTCCAGCTTGATTTTTGTTTTAATTATGCATGGTCCCTTCCAACCCAAACCATTCAATGATTCATTGTGCAATGAAGATAAATGTCCAGATTCATGCTACATGTACATTTCAGTTCAGACTGTTAAAAGACCCTGTTTAAATCCTTTTCATTCATCTGCCAACTATTGCAACTGTTGCAAGGTTTAAGCCATGGGTGGTAGCAGAACATATTAAATAATTATCCATAGGCAAGCCAATTCATTACTGAGGTGCTTGCCCTTCCGCCCGTCACAGCCTGGCAGTCACTACAGGGGCAGCTCCCTTTGGGTCAAACCACGCGATCCCTGCCAGAGCAGGGCTCAGCAGCTGCACCGTGCACATCTGCTTTACTCCACTGGGAGTACAGCCTGACTGAAGGCTGCAGGACCATCCCTAAGGGTCCCCTTGCTGAGGGAAAAGCTTGAGGAGATAACACTGCTGGGGAAGTGAAAGGAAAAACAACTCCAAAAGCCCAGGGAACCTCCCTCAAGATTTCAACCACTCAAGCTGATCACAGTTGAGACTGGTTCATTTCAACTAAATGGAACAGGAAGTTTGAGCAAAGAGATCCCCAAACCCTTAGCTAATCAAATGTGAAAAAAATCACATGTATGAAGATGTTTAAGACTCAGAAATGCAATCTTTAGTTAGTCTTCCTAATGGCTCAGAGTTTACTTCATGAAATTGCAAGTCATAAATTTAACTAACCCCTCATGTATTGTATTGATTTTAGAAGTAGCACCTGAGCTACTAGTGGAAAGGCAGCTTTTCAAACAACTCTGGTCTAACAAACCACAATGAAAGAAGTAAATGTTTTCTAACTGCAGAAGTTGCCTTAAACTAGAGCAGGAAGACTCAAGAAGTAAAGATCACGATGACCTTTGCTACCTGTGTGCTATCTGGTTCTAGATGAAGGATACATTTCTCCCAAACACAAGATTAAAAACTAAACTGTTGTTCTTTATCAGAACAAATAATATCTGGCACTGTTCATACGAATTTCCAATATTAACCCACCTGTAAACCAAGGAAAACATTTTCTCATAGCTCAGGAATCAGTGCCATGGCAGCTCATTTGTAAGACACAGGAATGTTGCTTGTGAAACTCAATCTGGTATGAGCACATGGAGGTTTTTTTTAAATGATTAGCCATTGTTTTATCAGCTCCATAACACAAAGTTTTCACAAAAACATTAATAGTAGCTAACTGGCAAAGCTTCCTAACCACCAGAATACCAGTAGTCAATAGGTTTTCGAAGGTGTCCTTCGATGCATTTTTCCTACTAAGACATGGAACAAGTATTCAGAAGACTGTGCCACAAAATACGTACTTTCAAGTCAGCAACTATCTGCCAAAAAACTAGTCCCAGTTGTGCACCTGATAGCAGCTTCACACGCCTCCAGTTCCTGCTGTTATTGTGGATTGCACTTTCTCCCTGACACACATTGTTCCACATGTTGAGGTCTGAAGTATGACTGTTCCAGCAGCATACTTAAGCAGATGCATACATTCATCACATCAGTAGGCCTACTGGTATCGCTGAATTTATCTGTGCACATAAAGGCAGGCTCATGCATTGTAGTGAACAATAGCTTCTTTACAGTCGCCTACTTACATTATCTAGAATCTTCTAGACACATTAAAATCAAGAATATGCATCTATGATCCGTTTTAGCTACTTCCGAATAGTTGCGACCAGAATTTTTACGCTATCAGCTGAACATGGGTATTGGTGCGCTACACAGCACCTATCCACGGATCTCAACCCTGCTCTCCCTCCCCTCCTGAGGGAGGGGATATTACAGGTGAATCTTCCAACAGATCATTACATCTTAAAGGGGATTCAAGCAATCTGCTCCTCTACATCTACGCAGAGTCACTCCAGTAGATGTACATCCACTAGTGGATTAATTATGTGTTGGATTGTTTCTATATTTAAATGATTATGCATCTCGTCTGCTCTCACCTCAAGACCCACATGCCCTTTGCCATTCTAGCACTATTCACAGTAAGTTACACAAAACGAGTTCAGGAAGGGTATAGATCAGTTAAACAAGTGTAAATTAACACCTGTGCAGAAACCCTTGTACTGCATTGTTACCATGTCCTGTAAATAAGAGCCCCCAGCTTCGTGCTTTACACCACTCTGAAAACATGCTGCTCTTCAACTCCACCAGCTCCAAGTGTCGGCATCCCTTGCAGGATGGTTGTAGAAGGACACTGCTCTTTGTTAGCTGGAATCACTGCCACACCTCTTAAGATTAATTTAGTTCAGTGGTCTCCGTCAGGTTTTGCACTGGATATTAAAAGATTGTTTTATTCTAAATACCCAGAAGCAGTCAGATAAGACACAGACTATTTTACCACAAAATGCATAACATTCTTAGAGCAAAACGTGCAAGACTCCCACAACTATTTAAGTTAATTATTGAAAGGCATTCCCCTAGGGTTAACCAAGTCAAGTTAGTAATTCAACTCATTTAAAAATGCACATACTGGGGGAAAAAAAAAAAAAAAAAAAGGAATGGAAGACTGACTATCATATATTTCATCCACGCATAGCTCACAGCTTTAGGCCATCCCAACTTCTCAGTGCCCCTCCAGTTGCTCTAGAAGACATACCTGCATATCAAACTGTTCTGGTGACCACACCAGTTCTTCGGACTCTACGGCAGGCACTCAGAACACAGGCAGGCTGGTGCACAAACATACATTTCCAAAGTTCTTTGTACATTGTATCTCCAGTATGGTGAATTGTGGCTGGTGGTCCTAGCCAGCCACTGCTCCAAGCAATGCCTGAACAGCGAATTTATTTTAACCCTAATATTCACAGGCTTTGCAAAAATACTAAAGCATAGGAGAAGACAGGAAGTGCAAAAAACAATTCCATTGGCACTGAAAGAACTTAGGTGCTTGATTCTTATTTTAAATGAATAGAAATAGTGTTTCTACTTCCATCTGCTTTTTGGATAATCCCATTTTTAAGTATACTTCCCTACACAGACTAAATTCAGAAAGATGATCCCAACAGTCTACAGCTCTGCACTTTGGAAAATAGGCCTGTCTCTTCTGGTGCCAGAAAACTGCTCAGCAGAGAAACATCACGTTAGTGTGGTCAACCTTACAAAAGAAGACTATTTACTTGGTGATTTGAACATGTAGCTTTAGGGGAGAGACCAGTTGCTGCCTCTGTTAGCAAACTGCTTTCATGTAAAACCTAACTCTCCCCATGCCCTCATGCAGTAAGAGTCAGAAAAAATTACACAAAACAGGAGAAAATAAGCAGCTGTATTATATGTATATAAGGTGCTGTATTTCCTGAAGACCCTGACTACCAACCCCTGCAGGTGATACATCAGAGACCAATTCAAAAAAAAAAAACAAAAAACAAACAGCACAAACTCAAAAACAGGAAGTGTGAGATGGAAAAAGTAATCGAAGATCATTCTGGAACAAATCAGTAAGTGATTTTTGAACACATGCAGCTTAAAGAAAGGCCAGATTTGTAAAGCACATGTCACAGCTCCCCATAAGCACAACTAACAGATGTATTGTGTCTTGCAATAATAAGATAAGCCTTCAACAAACTTGCACATAACACTCCTGTAGCCAAACTACAACTCTGGTATGGAGTAAGCATCTAGAATAAGACTGTACAACAGTTTGAAAAGCAAATTCAGAACAAAACTACATAATTTCTGTACAAATAGCACCACTGAATTAAGTAGGAAGAGATCTCCAAAGGTCAAGCCCACTTCCATGATCAAAACAGAGCCAATTGCACTGCGCTGCTCACAGTCATGTCTTGAATCAAATCTGCTCAGGACTCTGAGCGCCAGGCCACGTCCACAACCTCCTGTCCACTCATCAGCTGCGTGCTCCTTGGAAGGTAAAAGGACGGCTCTCCCCCAGGCTGCAACCTGCAGCCACAGTGCATTTGGAGATTGAGCTAAGGGCATCACCAATTGATGACAAAAAAAAAAAAAAACCACTGGAGACTGTTATGAAGTAAACACTAACAATTATGGCTCAAACTATCTTTTTCAGATCAACTCTATCCATGTACCATCTTTGTAATTACCATGTAAGCCCAGGGTTAGCTTCACTGTTTACAGCCCATTCATGCACTAAGATGGGAAGCATTTCTACATGATCACTGTCACATGAAACTTTGCTGCAGGGAGTGGGTTGGTTCCCTCCCTCACCAAAAGTAATACTACAAAGATTAGCCCAGAGAGCATCAAAACAATTTTTAGAAAGCAACAAAAATACCTGGATCAGGAGTCAGGTATTTATCAGGCAAAGTAGAAAACATGCTTTGTGGTATTTCCAAATGGCATTTGTCACACTAACATGCCTGGATCTTATCTTTATCTGTTGCATGTGCAAATTCATTTACTTCAGCATGTCTGTGTAAAAATGCCCAAGAGCAAAATGTATTCCTTCATGTCCACTGAAGTTCTCAGCCATTTACAGTCACTAACCTGATAAAACACTATTACAGACTTGTTTTAGGAATGTAATTCAGTCATTTCACTGCTTCCTGTTTCTGCCTCTGTGGGCTAGTAAACTCTACTTCAACAGTATGGTTACATTAACCTAGCTTTTCTTGCCATTACTATGATGTTTTCCTTTCTTCCGAGTACTGTGAGTCATTTCCTTAAATCTTTGCTGGTTTGGCTGCAGCCTTTTGGATGCTAGGAATTGCCAATGCTCCTCTTCCAGATTTGGTTTTAATTCTACTGTGAGCTAAAACTATTTCTCTATTCCACGGGCTTCAGCTAAATTATTTTGGTTCAGATAACTACATTTTGACCTAATGCAAGGCATCCAAGCACAGCTGTCAGTGTAGCTTCTTTGAAAACACAGAAGTTTACACTTACAGAGGGTGTGAGCGCTATGTTCTATTATCAGTTCTGATAAGCCCTTGCAGATGACTAGCTATTTCCCATGCTTGAAAATACAGCTGTACTCCTAAACTGAGTGAGTAAGTGGAAAGAAATTCTTTACACTTCTGTCAGGTTTTCTGATGCATTTTGATTGCACAGGTCTTCTACACACTCTTCAGGCTTGGCAGGGGGAGGGAAAACAAAAGAAACAGGAATGCCAGCACATGAAGTCTTTGGCTTCTGGATTTAAGCTTTTTATTATATTCTTTCCTCACTGGATCACAACAAAACTCACAAATTGTTAACAGATAAATCCAGACAGAATATAGGTCTCCTGAAAGGTATAGCTCAAGGCAACAGGTCCAGAAGAGACCAAATGAAGCTGGTTTTCATCTTCTTAGAACCACTTTGGCCACAGGCTGATTGCAGTGCTGAAGTGGCTCTTGGTGATCATGGACTTGAATATCCTCTGGACAAATGTAAGATACTGACTGGTATGCCACAGTAAGTGGTGTCTCCAAAGCATCACACAGACAGGGAAGAGAAAAACCGTCACTGCAGAGGAGTAGACAGAGAATATACTCCCACTCTGAGTAAGGCCAAGACACTGACAAATAAGGTACTCCAGCCTCTAGCCACCTTCCCACTTGCACCAACAAGAATGGTGCACATTTCTAGTACCACAGCACCCGTCGGCAAAGCCAGGTTCCCCCCCTTACTGCCCCAGCACTCCACCCCATTTAGATCAGGCCTCCGTTAGCTTCAAATACGCTGGAAAGCTAACACTGCTCTCTTCCCAGCCAAAGCCCATGTTTAACACATCAAATGAACTCGCTTCTCCCAATATTTTATCACAAAGCACTGCTTGCCCTGGGTAGGCCAGACACCCAAAATGGAAAGAAAGCTTCCCCTCTGTACTCTTAAATTACATATCAAGATAATCAAACCACACAGTATATACTAAGGTATGAGATCTTCAGCAGAAGGAAACCAGACTGTTCATGTACATACTTACACAGCAATTTGCACAGCTTGGACACTGCTTTCCACTAAGCTAAGTGTAACATTCAGAGTTATGCTGAATTTAAGGCAACAGCTATACAAATAGAAAATATAAACTATTGAGAAATGCCATCTCGTATAATTCTCACCTGTTCTAAATTCTTATTGCAAAACTTAACAGCACAAAGAAAACATGCAAAAGAAACATTTTTAACTATCAGATCTTTAATGCTCATAATGAGACAGTCTTTCTGCCTCTGAGTATTTGCATTTCTCATAGTGAGAAGCTTTTATTTTTCGCTCACAGCTAGTTGTCTGTTGAAGTTCAAGAACCTTTTGTTTCACTTCCTTTACCAGAGGTCATATGTTTACAATCTTTGAAATGAGATCACAGCAAGTTCCTCAAGAATCATGCAAAACCAAAGATAAAACAGCTAGGAGTACTAGGAATGTAAAACTGAAGGAAAACTAGAATGTAGTCTCAAGAACAACTCTTCCCATGCAGTTCAATGACCCACTGGTATATCAGATCTGCCTAAACTAATACCTTACTTCAGAAAGAAGAAAATCAAAACCTTCAAAATCCAAAGGAAAAAGATCGTAAAAACTCACTTATTTTTGATACTAAAAAATTCCTTTGGCTTTAATCAGCTATATGCCTGTATAAAATAGACATAAGGGCTCATTTGACAATAAACTGCTGGAATTTCTGAAGTAGTAGCATTTTATACCACAGGATTAAGTGAGCATAGTAAAGGGGAAGGGGGACACAGGTGCAAGGAGACCAACTACCCAATAAGCTGCATTTTGAAATACAGAAATTGCTATCAAGAGCCACAAGAGCAGGGTTGCTCTGGAAGGCAGAGCACACCAGGAGCATCAGTCAACAGCACTTCACCAACCCAAGCACAATCCCACATTACCTGAACCAAACAGGAAAAGCAAGAACCTACCAACAGGATCAGATATGGGTCCCCAATGATTCACTGAAACACATTCAGGGAGTCTAATAAGGAGCAGCAAGAAACTAAAGATACAATCGTATCCCTACAATGTAAGCAAAAAAAAAAACAAACAAGAAACAAAAACAGAACAAGGAACCAAGTAGTAACATAGCCCAAACCAGAAACCAGGACTTGGGGCTGAGCTTAAATGGAGCTCCTGAGCCCATGGGTGAGCAGTGTAGGTGGGGTCCCAGGTGAGGCACGTTGAGACAGAGCGTATTAGTGCACTCAGGTGTGCTAAGGGGCAGTTCTGACAGCCACTGTCAGAGCATGGCTACTGAGGACAGACAGGTGAGCAGCAGT